>CM056170.1:37621152-38171240 GCA_029691765.1 Entomobrya proxima
AAACTCTGATAAAACCATCCACATATACCAAGCGTTGAAAAAGAGAAAGCCAATAATACAACCAAAGAATTTCCAGACACCAATTGCGCCCCACAGGTATACAACGCAAACTAGTCGACTGTATGGTTCATAGTTTTTAAAGATGGCTAGTGACGTGGGATACGCTTGCACATGAGGAAAAGCTATGCAGTGTAGACCCACTATGATTCCAAAGAAATCAAATAGTTTTGCACCAAGTAATAATATTGTGTCAAAAATCTTGTTGTCAAAGCAGGAATTTGGGTTTCGTTGTTTCATGTACAGATCTGAAAATTCAAATCAAATACAAAATGTTGTTAAATTTCCAAATAATGCAAAAAAATGAATGTTAGTATACCTTGAACAGTTTCCAGATATTTTATCCACCCCATAATATAAGGCGCAAATATATGTCTTATTATTATAATCCGTGTTGTCAATATGTTTATTAAAACAAAGCCACACAAGAGAGCGTAAACAAAGTAAAACGAAGTGTTTGCCACTTCTTTTCTTTGTATCATGTTTAGGATTTGAAAAATTTCAAAAAATGAAAAAGCATATAATACAGCGGAAGAGATGGAAAATAAAAACAGCGCTCGGGATGTAAGAAATATCTGTCCGCGTCCGTTTTCTAGTGATTGAAACTCAATAGGCAGTGCACAGAAAAAATTTGCTTGTGTGATTACAGACTGCAAAATTGCAAAAAACCTAGTGCTTATCATGTTGATTTTTTTTTGAAAAACTGCCAGCTGTTTGTACTTCAATGTAGACTTTGTGGTGAGTTTAGAAAAATAATAAAACGCCTGGAAAGGTTTTTTCTTGCTGTGAATTTGCTGTTGTGATTCCAGGAAGTTGTTTTAAATGACCTTTACATATTTATGGTAAAGTGTATATCCGTATAATATCCGGAAAATATACTAACTAGGAAATTGGAAAAATTGTCCTTGAGACTTAAGGTCTTCTTCCAGTTTGCTTAGTGCTTTTCTTAGTATAAAAAAGAAGCAAAACCTATACTAAATGTAAAAAAACAAGAAAATCAATTTCTGGAAACAACGTAAAAGAAATTTAATTTAAATTTGCTATCATGCTATCGTGTGCTTACTTTTGTTCTTCCGTGTTTTGTAAAGCAATACAAAAATTAATTTTCTCTAATTGTGTTTCTTGTTTTATACTAGTATCCATATGATGGTTTATGTTCAAAATATCCGGCTTATAGTTTCATTATCGTGGAAGGGTTTAACAATGATGACAGAATTACATATGATTGCGAATGCAGTATCTTGGAACCTTTGAATCTCAGTTTCACATATATGAAACAAATATTTCAGAGAAATAATGAAAAGAAACAGAGGATGTTAAGTCAATATGTCTAATTCCTGGGGTAGTATTCACATTGGGATTGTTTGTTTTGATTGTAGAGATGATAAAAAAGCTACGTCATACAAACAAACGTAACGTTCTATGGCATTATGCATGAAGTTTAATGTATTCTTAGGTTTCTTAGTATGGTCTCATGTAATTTAAGTGTGCTAGATAAATGAAAACAAGTAGTAATTACATAGCGTTAGTAACTGTCGTCCGTTATATCCCGGCTCGGAGGTAATTTGGACCGTTAAATGGCAACACGGTAAAGTCCATAAGAGTGAAAGCAGATATATAATAATAATAAAAAGAATGATGTAAAAGTTTGCTTTTGATGAGTCAGTCTTATTTTTATGCAGTCTTTTTGATTTCAAAATACATAACATCATATAAAGCATGTTAATCAAATTAATTATGGGGCAATATAGCAAAACATATAATCTTCTAGGGAAAAATGAACACATTATCATGAAAATATAAACATCAACAAAAATACCATGCCTGTGTCGTTCCAATTTGACAAAGTTGTCATGCTAATCTTCTCAGTATCATTCCAATTTAAGTTTTACGGCACTAATTACAAAATAAATAAAAGTATAATTAAATTATTGAGGTTCTGGATCTCCGAAAAAAATTGGCCGCTGAGTTAGTCTTCTTGGTCTTGGAGGATAACCTAACTAACTAAATAAATATAAATGGAATTATAGAATGGAAACAGTAGTTTCATGACATCATGACAATTGGCCAAATTAATATCGCGTTTGCGAAAATAAATCAGCTCCAAATTGTAATGATTCACACTACTGTCAACATTCCATAAACTCCACTCTATATAATTGCTAACACTGCTATCACTATTACTATTGCGGTGCTGCTGCTGCTGCCGACAGGTGGCACGGAAGAAGCTCTGGATGATTATGCTGGAGTGGTTGACCTGGAGTGCGTTGGTGGAGTTCGGCTAGAATTTCTAGCCAGAAACTCATCCATCGAGTAATGTGGCGGTGGGAATGGTCGGTCGCGAGGAGGACTACGACTAAAATGATTGGATTTGTGGATTCGGATACGGTACATGATTCATGTTGAACGGCATATTCTCAACAGAACTGCTGTTTGTTATTGTTGGGGTAGGGTTTGGTGGCGTTACATATTTTATGCTTGCATCTAAATGAATGGATGGTCTTTTGCTTTGCTGTCGACCTTTCAGCTTTGTCGTAAACAAGAACTGAACCACAGTTGCTGTGGCTTTGGTTGCTTGTGGTATATCAGAGCTTCATGTCTAAATACATTGGCAACATTGCAAAGTGTCGATCTTTTTTCAACACAAAATCACATTCTTGTCTCATGAATCTCAAACAAACAAAAGCTACTAATGCACTGGGGACAGACATTTATTTATGTAAATGCGTACACGCAATTTACAGTTTTTCATTTTTGCAAATATGGACGTTGGGCGGTTTACTTTTTCACAGAGTACGGCTCAAGACAGTGTGGAGTAATGAATGCAGTGCGAAAAAGTTAGTTGATAAAAAGTGACTACACTTTTATTTGACATACATGCATAAACGCAGAAGAATAGTATTCAGTGATAATAGGAACTTGGTAATAGTACTCCTGATATGTATAATATGGTGTAATGGAAATGGCAGTGAGTGTATCGCGTAATAATGAATACAATTGTGATGACAGATTAAGCATTAGACAGAGCACGCAGCTACTCAACAACAACCTTGCATTTGCTCATACTTTTAAAGCAAACGCAATTTTGTTCACTGTCCAACTTTCTTGTAGTCTAAACCTGCATTTTCATGGGAGCCTGGTCTGGGAATGCCTAATTTGCTGTGTTGCAAATTAATGACCATAAATGCACCCAGAAGACACAAGTTAGTTGACTGGGTAGTCTTCATGTGTCCGCAGGCCAATTGTTTTGCGTTGGGCCAACATTGTTTCATGGAGCAACGCCATTTCCACATCCACTTACTAAAATAGCCAGAAAAAATACAAAAATTAGTATTTAGAAAGGAAATGTTCATTTTCACTTTTATTAATAACACAATAAATTCATACTCAAAGTTGCCGTTGCATCCTGGCGTTTGCCACAAACGCATCAAGGCCGCTCTTGGTTCTCCGTTGAGTTGCTCATCCTGCATTCTTCTATGCCCAATGTAACACAAATCAACAAAAAAACACACAAATCAGGCACACACAAGACATTTTGTCCCCGGTTTATCATCCATCACAGTCATTTTTCACTTTTCACTATGCACTTACAAGTAATCAACTTATCCCAATTGAGCACGTATCCGTTCAACTCGGTTGCACAAATTCCAGTTGACATTCTTGCTGCACTTGTCAAGGAAGAATGCCGCTTCACCACCTTTTAATCACAAAACGAAAACATCACTCTTTTGTTTCGCCACTTTCCCTAAAAACAGCTTCAATTAATAATAATACACGTATATTTACTTACTTGTATACCTCCTGGTTTCCGGGTGACCCTTGTCTTTTCCACGGTGATGAGGAACAAAGAAGAAAACAAAGTTACTGCTACTACAACGTTTCTAATAAATGTTTGGATTTTTGCTTCGGCTAAAATTCAAAGCTCAAAAGATGCTTTTTAAAAGAGCAATAATGAGTGCATTTCATAAAAAAATGCACGCATGCATTTATTTTCCTGTCAAAGCGACAAAAACACCATTCAGTGTAAAATGCGAGCCTATATTTTCAAAGAAAAATAATGTGTAGTGCAGTACAGCATTCACCATTCACTCCAGTCAATAAATTTGACATTAGTATGTACTTAGTACGACTACGCGTTAAATTGCGTGTAAAATTGCTTTGTTTGGTGTTGGGATGAACCGTGTTTGGTAAAATGAATATAATGAACATGCGTTCATATACCTATTTTCTGAACTTGAAAAGACAACCTTTTTCATCTCCAAAAGTTTAATGGGGGAATGCTCATTGACTTTGTTGTTTGAATTGTGTGGCTGTGCGCAGGTTGCATAATTTTTCTTTCACATGGTTGGAAATGTGTGTACTTCAACATTCACCAGAACCGTTCAGAAAATGCCCCCTCCTTGTTTAGGGCAAGCTTATTGCTTTCTTTCTGATCAACGGCAACGGGTATACCAGAAAAATCCAGCTTTCCATTTCCAAAAAGGAATAAAGAGAGTTTAAAAAACAACGTGCATTTATCGCCATGTCCGATGAAAAGTAAAAAATAATTCCCTCTGTCCCAGATAAATCGCGACTTGCCACCAAAAAATGCACTTGTTTGCATAGAATTTATATAGACATTTATATATATAAATATTGATAATAATATACATATATATATTATATATAAAAAAATTCGAGCGTTCTTCATCTAGTCAAGATATTCCTGCGCAAACGGTAAATCGGGCTTCGGCGTGTCCATGCTGGCACTAAATGTGCAAACGTAACATGTTATGCCTGAAAAAATTTAACCCAACACTCAATATTAATGCGCCAATTGTTCTGTTATTGTTTCCGGTTAAAAATTAATAAATCTGATCTTGCAATATTTACCCAATCCAATTCCCTTTTCGTGAATTTAAAGACTTTGAGCCTAGTTAGATAACATATCGACATATCATATATCAATCCAACATGTTTTTCAGTGTCAAATTACCCTTAGTATGAAGTTTAGCAATAGAGCATGTAATGGCATTTTTTGGTGGCGAGTCTCGATTTATCTGGGACAGAGGGAATTATTTTTTACTTTTCATCGGACATGGCGATAAATGCACGTTGTTTTTTAAACTCTTTTTATTTTTAGGTTTTTAAAAGTATCGCTCAACATACTTGATAATACTGATATATGCCGGCCGTTGGTATGCGTTTTTCAACAAAGGCTGTACTATTTGCAAAGCTTGGTATACATATATTATAGAACCTCAGTTGTAACCCTATTGAATTTCAGATGGATAGCAATTACAAATTTTATAGCCAGATTGTTAAAATTTCTGTTTTAAGACCCTGATTCAGGACCTTAACTTCCAGATATAGCAGTTTTACAGCCTGTGTGCTGTGTGACACATGATTTTAGGTCCGTTTTTGACCAGCATTGTAGTTTTACAGTCAGTTGGTTAAACTTTGTATTTTAAGGCCCTGATTCAGGACCTTAATTGTCAGATGCATCAGTTTTACAGGCTATATGAAGTGCCACACATGATTTAGATTAGCTTGTTGTACATCATTTGTTTTTATCAGGAATCCCATACCATTTACCGCCAATTTGATAAAATTTGGGTGTAAATGTCGCACTAAATCATAGTCTTAATTGCCAAATACCGCAGTTTTACAGCTTGCATGCTGTGTCAAGTGTGCCACTCATAGATTCAGGTCAGTGTTTAACCAAGATTACAAATTTACAGCCCGTTTGTTAACATTAGGGTTTTAAATCCTAATTAAGGCGTTTTAAGCGATACTTAATTCTGCTTTCTTAAAGTTTATTCTACATAAAATTCATCCTTGCAACATCGATTTTATGCACGTTTGCAACATAATAATCAAAACATGGTTACTTTGGACGTTAGCAAAATTACAGCCTTTTGATATAATGCAACTTTTCCCAAATTTTCGAACAACTTACAAATCCGCAGGTGGCAAGAATGTCCACAAAAGTGTTTCTCGCAATTTGGACCAGTGATTTGCGAGATAATATGCAAAACATGGTTTTTTGACATTAACAACGTTACACCCTATTGAAATATGCAACTTTTCCCAAATTTTCCAACAATCCACAAATCCGCAGGTTGCAATATTGTCAAAAAAATCTGTTTCAAGCAATTAAGACACGTGGTTCGCGCGATAATATGCAAAATATGCTTATTTTGGACATCAGTAACATTACAGCCTATCGAAATATGACACTTTTTCAAAATTTTCGAATAATCCGCAAATCCTCAAGTGCTGAGAATGTCAAATTTTTTTGTTTCATCAAAATCGGACAAGCCGTTCGCGAGATAATTAGTGGACCTTGAAAATCGGAGGTCGGTGAATACAACATGCATTCTTGATAAGCCTTTTTGCTTCTCAAGGTACTAGGGATAATCAGAATCCCCAGATAAATGCACAAAAAAGGCAAATTTATTGCTCTATTTTCGTTCATGAGCTAGAAGTGGGGATTAGTTGAATTTGCTGGGAAGGGTTCATTTTGCTTAGCATGTGAAAATGGGTACTTATTTTACCCATTGCAAACAATGATGTTGAGCAAGTTTTACATTTTCAGAAAAATGAATGCCGGAGTAAGGAAAACAACAAATCCAATGCAAAAGTAAGCATATTCCTTTAATTGATTTTAATTGGCGATAATTGACTTATGGACTTTACCATGTTGCCATTTAACGCTCTATACTACCTACGCGCCGGAACATATCGGACGACAGTTCCTAACGCTATTTAGTTACTACTAACAAGTTAATGATATCTGCAATGGTACTAAGTGTTAAAACTTTGTAACACTGTGTTCTAACTTGGTAATGCTAAAACTGTGCTCATTTTTTTAACCGTAGAGGGGCAAAGGTTCACAACCGTCGGACTGTAGCAAGAACATGGTTTGTTCATATAACCTTTAAAACGTTTTAATTAGTTTACATGTATACGTTTATGATTACATTGCTAAATTTCATCCAACAGAACCTAAAGATCCTCTGGTTGGTAGAATCCCATCACCATTCTTTAGCTTAATGTCCAGGTAAAATTCTTGCTCGTCTTGATAACGTAATTGAGGGTCTTCATCATGAAGAGGTGCTTAAGTTTTCAGGCTCAAAGATTTGAGTATCCTAAAGGGAAATCTTTGATTCTGATTTTTGCATGACTTGAAAAGACAATAATGATGATGATGTTGTTCAGATAGGGAGATAATTGTTTATAATGCAGAATTGAAAAATAATAGTTTCTGTATGACAATTTTCAAAAGTATTTCAGTTTGATCATCAGAGAATATTGAAGCCGGAATGTACTCTGATAGCATGTAAGCAGGCTAAGCATGAAAAGGATGCAGTCAGTCTTTCTTCTGCAAATGTGTTGCTTATTATACTGCAGAACATAAGGTGTTAAATCTCACTGAGTAAGTGGGAAAATATACCGCTTAAAAACTAAAATGAGTACACACAGCTTAGATTTATTATTTAGTACATGAGTATGTGTGTGTGTGTGAGGCAGAGGGCGTGAGCCTCTATTGGTAGAATAGCTGTTGTAGTTACCTAATTAAAATCTATGGAAAATAAAAATAGCAAATTGGTATTAGAAACAACAGGTTCCTTATCTCATTCTAAAGAATGTTCATATTCCTCATTTCTTACTTTACACACCAAAATAGTATTAGATTTATGGAACAATTTTCATCTCCTTATATGGAGTTGTAAGAAAAGAGCTCAGACAAAGTATAAATTAGAATTTCTTATTTCGTATCGGATCATACCGTCAGAAGAACGAGTTCACAATTTTTCGAAATGTTCTCTTTATAGCAGTGTTTTCTTCTTTTTAAATAAAATCCTGTAATTAAATTCAATTTTGCAGTTCTTAAAAGTTGTGTTTTTGGCTAGTAGGAGAGTTCGAATGTGCACCTAGCCCTGTTAAGATTGAGTTTTGTAGACAATGTGTGAAACATAATGGTTTCTATGCTGAAAAAAAAATTTAGCCATGTACCATTACATTTCACATATTTGTGTACTTCAATTTACCAAAGGGAAAATTGGTTCAAACTTTATGGGTTTGAGACCATGAATGAATGTCAGACTCAACAAAGCTTGGTGTGAATTCATTAGTATCCCAACTTGTTCGGTGCTCGGATGAGGTTAAAAAATTAATGGGGTTTTCCTTATGCCTGATAAGCTAACTGCTTCTTTGTTACACGCCCTCGCTGCTGGCTAACTGGCCCAAAATTTCCGTATTTCTCTAGGAGTACTAGAAATTAACTACAGTAGACGCCGGAGAATTGTTAGTTTTAACAGACAATGGAAGCTTTCTTTATTTTCCAATCAATTTAAATTAATTTTTGGCACAGTTAGACAGAAAAATATTACGACCAAATTATCTAAAAAACAAGACCAATATCTCACAAAGCTCCGAGGCAAGTGCATAATAAATGAGTCGACCGGACAAGAACAAAGGAAAGTGCGCAATCCTCCCTTACCACAGTACTAGACTGCCTGGCATTGCAAGAAGGATGACCGTTGGCACTTTTACAAAAAAAACTTTAAAAAAACAAAGAAGGAGGGAAGCTTTAAAACAGAAACAGAGGCGAAAGCTTCTTTTTTATGAGTCCTCAACAGAGCTTTTCAATTTATAATTTTAATGGTAAGTATCAACATTGAAAAAAATATGTTATTGTTGGTGTTGTTGTTGTTGTTGCTGATGAAGTTAATGTTGGACATAATGATTTTCTATGCTTAAATAATCATGAAAGAAAAACCTCATTTATTCCCGTTCGGAAGACTGATAAGGCAACGTTTTATTATGGAGCAGAGTTTCAACATGCTCAACTTTTGAAAAAAAGGCAATTCATATTACAAAAGTACAAAGAGGACGCAAAAATACTAATGGCCAAATAAGAGTAATTTTATTAGGTACATATTATTATGCACTGTCTACTAGTCAAAACTGTGTGGGTGCATTGCATTACACAGCAGCAGCAGAAAAATAGAGAATTGAATGAACATGGGAAAATGTGCATGAATGCACTTCCAAGAAACTGGACCAAGACACGCGGTGCAAAAGTGTCAAGCAAAACTTGGGGATAGTAATCCTACTTGGCATTTTGTGTTTTATGATTATTGCTGTTTGACAATAATATTTTAAATTCACTTCCAACAGTTAATAATTATGAGTCATTATGTAGGGTTAATAAAATCAACTTTATCCAATTATGCTCATAAAAATCTATTTTGTTACTAAAGAAGTGAAACGTTGGACTGGTGAACTCCTTTTTCATTTACGTAGAGTGACTCTACGGCTTTCAGAGTGCCTTGCATTTCTTTCATTTCAAGTTCATTTCAATGATTCCACTCATCTGGAAGATCAACACCAAACATGATCCATCAACAACACAAAAGCCATTTTTGCGGAAAGATTTGCAAATATTTTGCAACTTTTGAATAATAAAAATAAAAGAATAGGCTAAGAATTTTATTACGTAAATATGCAAGAAACGGAAGAAAAGAAGCAGCATCCAGAAAATAAAAAATATGATACATTCAAAGTAAACGTAAATGGAAAAAGAGAAACCAAGTTATGAAAGCGTATGATTACCTATGAAATTGGATAGGTCGCTAGATTGCAGATAAGAGCTGATAATGTAACCAAATGGGTCAATGGTTAGCACAAAAGTTCCCGGTAGGTAGACCATTGGTACCAAAGATATTAAAAGAACACTTAAAAGAATACAAATTCCGGCAAAGTCACATTTCCCCGTGGGTGTTTTCAAATTTTGCAATTCGTGCTTTATAGCAGTAAGTACATTTTGATCGGAAATTGGAACTAGCGGTTTATGTAAAAATTTAGAGTGTAGTTTTAACATAGAATTGAAGTATTTGCTAAGCTCTTCACAGTTTTTTACCATGTAGTAATTTAGTCCATTGCAGAGAAACATGGGGCGGAGAGGAGTAACGTAAAAAGAAGCGATTTGGGGATAGTGCGTTGTGTTGGAATTTGCTGAGGTAAATTAGAATGTAGATTGTTGATAGTGGCCAGAGCATAAAGATTATTGATATCCAGACCGAGTAGAATATATACAGCTTTGATTTGCGAGGTTCTTTGTAAAATTGTTGAAGCTGGCTATCGTAGCGGATTACATAGGAAGTATAAAGACCATTTTGGGTTATTAGGTCATTTATCGAAAGTGATTTTAGTAGTAAAGTGGTCATATTTAGTTTTGGTGAAGACTTTTGTATAGCTCTGAGGACTTAATGAAACAATCCAACTTGTGCAAAAACTGGCACGCGTATGACTTTCAAGTGCGTTTTTTGCTCATGGTTTCAAAAATTTGAAAAGTAGTTTGGTATTTTGTTTTATTTATTTCCTTATAAATTAATATACAGTTTTAATAAAGGAAGTAATACTTCAAAAAAGATAAACCTTGAACGGTATTTTCCACTTTGTACAAAAACCTTGTGGGTAATGAAATTTTTGCTAATTTTGATTTAGTTACACATTCAAAACTGCATCAAGTTAAACGAGTACTTAGCTTCTAACTGTAGGAAGTAAATATTTGATTGAATTTTAATAATTTGTACACTTTTGTACAAGTAAAATTAATGGTTGACGATCTTGGCTTGAATTGATTAAAGTAAATACTTATAACTTTAGCACAACCTGGTTCTTTAAAATTTACATATCCAACGATGAGTTTCTAATAAAATATAGCTAAAAACTATTGCTAGGGTTTAACTACGTTTCAAACCTCTTTAGTAAACGGTAGCACTAATCCAGTTAACACTAACATAAAAATATATCATAAACATCCTTAGTAAACCATTAAACTGCTCGCTTCCACGGCTGCATAAATCTTTTGGTGACTATAATACGTCTAGTTACAATCCTATATTAAAATTTCCTCTCGGAAAAATCTTTCAATAATATACGCTATATATATACTAACATTGTGTTAAAACTTGGTAATGCTAACACTGTGATCTAACTTGGTAATGCCCAAAGTGTTTTAAAAATTGGTCATACTAACACCGTGTTAAAATTCTATGCGTACACTGGGGCGTATAATGTAACTTTTGACTTAATCCGGGTTTAAACTAATCCTGTCTAATCCAAAATTCAATCCGAATTCAGTTAATTTGGGACTAATCCTGCGATTAAGATTAAGCGAGATTAAATTTAATCCGATTTTCAAAGGCAAGCGTAAACTGGCTTACGACCACTCCTGCCCGGTCGTAAGTTTTGGATTAACTTCAGTTTAAACTGTCGTATTGAATAACTTGAGCTAATCTTGGTCGAATAATCTTTCTGGATTAACTGGAGCTTAAACCAAACTTACATTATTAGAATAATCCTAAACCGGGTATAAACTCGACTTAAACCCAGAATTAAAGTTAGATTATACGCCCCACTGTGTTAATGCCCATACAGCACATACAGTTGGTTTTATATAAACCTAAGTAGCTTTAAATACACGCGAGTAATATTAAATATACAATAGTGTGCTGGATGCGATGGAAATAAATGATCTGACTCGAATCGGAAGAGTCGTATCTCTAGCACACAGGCCAGTCTAGGTGTTTATTCAGAGAGGAGAAGAGGAGAAGGAGAGTACAAAGTTGAGACTAAATAATAATGGTAAAATTGTGCGGTATTTATACTAGTCGGGTTAATCCCGTCCTATATTAAGTTCTAACTAGGAAGTAAATTATACTTATTACAGGAGTGATGCTATTATGAAATATGGTATTAAGTTTACATCAGATTTCTGGAGAATTCTGGAGAGTTAATGGATAAATCTAATAAGGAAATAAAATGCCTATTTTATGTACCTAAAACTATGCTAATACTAATATTATGTGTAAAGAACAAAGGAGTGCGTAAACGTGCGTTATTGTTACCATTCATGCTCACTCATGCGTCAGGATTTCATATACCTTTAGATTAGCCTAAGGAACGTGACGTTACTTAACCATTCTATACTAACTTACATCTATCGTTACGGATGAGAGGATCATAGTAAGGCAGGGTGAATACCAGGTCTTACTACAATAGTATTTTTAAATACATGAGGGAAATCTAAGCAGTAGTTTGGTTACAATCCTCAGGATTTGATGTGTATCCCACATGAATGGTGAAACAGGTTTACGTTTATACAACAATTAAGTTAATAAGTGACTCATGTAAATGTAAAGGCTAATTTGAATTTGTTTTACAGACCTTGCAGAATAAAGTTAATTACTTGTGTTCCGTCGTAGTACGTTCTTCATAAAGATTTTAAGTTTTGGAAGGAAGAAAAAAATGTATTGAACATGTTTTGTAAATTCAAACTTGTCACAAATATTTTATTTTTAAACTATACGGAAGTGTGCGGTAACCAAAACGCTTGGAATTACCAAGGTTAATACAGAGGAATTATTAAAATAAAGTTGTGATGTAGGAGCCTTTTAAACCATAAACATCAAATAATAAATTACAGCCAATTGGAAGTACAGAAAGTTTAAAGTTGGTTAAGGTGTTCTTCCTCAATAACGAATATATAGCACAGAAAGCAGACTATATTTAATTCATACTAAAGCAAAGTTTAAGAAATCGAAATCATTATAAAGCTTCCACGTACACTACTTCGACGAGAAAGTCTAACAGCATAGTGGCTTACATTTTGGTTATTTATTAAAATGCAAGCATTGTTTTCTATAGTGACTTAAATTTCGTTTTTCAAAATCTTGAGAAATGTCTAGTACAAAAGAGATTTTTAAAATACACCACATAGTTCAGCGTTTTTCCACACTACCTTATCTTTTGAACAAATCAAGTTTTATTATAGACCCTAATCCAAAATACTATCTAAAGAAAAGAATAGCCCTTCGAATTTTTTCTCAATTCATTCTACAGTCACTTTTGCTTGTGATAGCATATCATTTGTTTTGGCTACATTTTCACTGGAATGATTATACGGTTAACCACCTTGAAGAAGGCGTGATCTACGTCATAGGACTTTGGTTGATTCTATGGCAAAATACTTTCTATTTTGTTTTACACACAAAGCATGAGTGTATTAGAAGCACAGTAAATTACTGTATCAAATATTTTGAAAACGGGAATCAGTCTAGTGTAAGTAATGCACCTGCTTTAGCACTTTGTGCTTATGGGATGCTACTAGTGGGTAGTGCTGCCATTGTTGCACCCACAGTTTTTCCATTTGCTGCAGACTATAGTCCAATTCAACTAGTGTTTGGCCACCATATATTAGTAAAATGTGTTGCATCTTTTCTATATTTTTTCTTGTTTTTTCAAAGTGCTGTAATGATATATTCATTTTGTCTACTCACATTAATAGCCCTAAACTCAATTCTACTGTTATCAAACAAAATAGTAGAAAATTGCTCGAACCATTTAGTTGATGTATCAGAATACCAGATCAATATGTTTAGGAAGACTACTGAATATTATCAAGTATTAAGAATTTTAGTAATGCTAGGTTATACTCTAAGTTACCCACTGTTAACAAACTCAATATTTTTGGGTGTATTGATGGCTATCTGTTTTGGCTATTGTGCGATAAAGCTACGCAAACATTTGCCGACACTTACATATATCGCCATGCCTATTGGGTGGATTACATGCTGCGTTGCTGCAATTGTCCTTACCTATTTGCTAAATGTACCACGTGAATGTTCGCTACGCTATAAAGAATTTTGGAGAAAAAAGAGAATCAACAAACAAGTTAGAATGACAATTAGAGCTACTCCTGCTATTGGATTTTTGTCTGGTTGTTATGGCGTTGTTACAGCAAAATTGGGCTTATCTATTTGCGATGATATAATAGAAAACACTGTAAATATACTGCTAGTGGGCCCAAGTACTTAAAGCTTACTTGTTTATTATTATTTAACACCACTCTTGTTTGTAATATTGGAACATTATCAGTGATATCATTTTTAACTGCCAACTGTATTTGTTTTGTTAACAAAGTGTTTTGTAGTAAAGATTTGAAGAATGTCTTAAGTAGAATAATTGTGAAACCACTTACGTATTTTTTAATTTAAAGAAATAAAATAGTGCATTTGAGAATGTTTTGAATATTAATCTTTTGTTTACTTCTATTCCAATTTTACATCAAAGCAATTTTTTATAGATATCAATAGCTATACTAATATAGTTCGGACTTGAAATTGCAGACAGCTGATGCGCACGCGTAAACAGTAGATAGCTCCCTGTTTTAATATTTTTAAACTGATTATTCAGTGCTTTTTAGGAAACTAATACCATACAGTTTCTGCCTAATTAATAATAAGTCATGTAAAGTGCAAAATAAGCCAAAACACCTGCATACAACATAATATTTTAGGATCGAAAATTATGTTGGTATCTACCTCACCGGTCCCCGCCTATACATATTGAGTAAAGTATTGTGCAGGGCGCACTTCCAGGTGACTATCATTAAACCAATTAAAACAGATTAAAGGAGCAGTTAACTTAGCTTGTCGTTTTATATTAGTGTCATGGCTAATAGAAGAACGAAGAGGCTGAAGTCTAAAAATGAGATCGACATTGACTTGGATTCCTCCCTGGAGGAGGAAGATCCTGCCATAAAGACGATGTCAACAGAAGAGTTATGCCGTAAATTCCTTCCTGTCCTCCCCCGAATTGAGGAAAAGCTGAAAAAATATGCCAGTGCCATTAAATCTATGGCTGCTGAAATTGAGGAGCTCAATGACAGGCTGGACTTAGCGGAGCAGGAAGCAGCTGAGTGCAAACGCGAAAATGAAATGCTTTATCGACAATTAAATCACAATAACTTGTTCTTAACCGGAATACCAGAAGAAGATGGAGAATCAGTTGCTTCCTTAGTAACAAAAGTCAAGAAAACCATTACTGACAAGATTGGCATTACACCTAGACTCGGTATGGTGACCCGCATCCCTTCCAGAAATACACAACGGCCAAAGATGATCAAAGTTTCCTTTTGTGACTCAACGGATAGAACTTAGAACAGTCTGGCGTAACAAGAAAAAATTCGGACACCCAATCTATGTCAATGAAGATTTGCACAAACGCGAGCGGAAGAGACGTGCTATTCTTATTCAACGGGGAAAGGAACTCAAGAACCAGGGCAAAACCGTTAAGTATTACTTTAATCGAGACGAAGTTTTGGCTGACCAAACCACTTATGTTTTGTCGGGCGTAAAACTTGAGATTAAAAATTCTCCGGAATAGGGCAACGGCCATCATGCACAAAACTCAAATCTTAAAGTGCTGTTCTGGAATGTAGACGGTTTGGTGTCGCGATGTGAGGATAAAATTAAATACATAAATTCTTCCAAGCCCGAAGTGTTTTGTCTTGCAGAAACTTGGCTCGTTTTAGAAAAACTGTCAACTAGAAACTGGTATACTTCACTTCAAGAAAATTTTCACCTTATAACTGTGGACGCCACACGCTCTAACACGAAAGGTCGTTCCAAAAGTGGTCTATTGGCTGGAGTGTGCAAGCTAAAATTTAAATTGCAGTCCACACGAGTTTTTAAAAATCACATTGAGTTGGATATAACTACCCTTCAAAATAACAATACTGTTACAATATGGTTTGCATACTTCCCACCAACCAAAGAAAGTGATAATGCATTTTATAAATTTATAGACAGTTCACAAATTAAACTACCGGATATAATAATGGGGGATTTCAATGCGCGAGTGGGATCAAAAACCAGTGATATCTCACCTAGGAGCAACAAAGACAACAAAGTTAACAGGAGAGGAAAACATATCTAAGCACATGTCCAAAATCACTTAATCTGCAATGGATTTTTAAAAGGCGATAACATGGGGGAGTTTACATTCATTAACAAGAATGGATGTAGTGTGGTGGACATATGTTTAATTATACCTACTATTCAATGGCCTATTAGATCATTTCATGTTCACTCAAACGAACTCTCGTGTCACTCGCCTATAATACTTAATCTTCAGCATCGTGATGAAACCCCCAAGAATATCACTCCTGTGAGAATTCAAAGAATAAGATGGGAACAAGAAAGGCGTCTCAAATTTGTACAAGCATTGTATCAACTAGAAAACATTCCAGTCACTTATCATAATCTAGTGAAATCTGTTTATAAGTGTGCAACAGTGGCGGGGATGAAAACCAGTTGTAACCTCCAAACTAGCTCATGCAAACCTAGATGGATAGATTCGGAACTGAGTAAGTCGAAGGCGTATTATCGGTATTGTGTAAAGAAATTTAGGTCTTGTGACAGTGGAAATATTCAATTACTCTTAACACTTAAGTCTCAGATGCTAAACGCTAAGGCTGCATACCTGTCGCTTAGTGATAGTAAAAAACAATCATTCTACCTAGACGTTCAAAAGAAACTACTATCTGTAAATTCTGGAAAGTCTTTCTGGGAAGCTCTCAACGTGTTCAGGAGGAAGCGCAGTACTCAGCCAAATGCTAACATCTTAATGGATCAATGGCGAACGCATTTCATGACTGTATTCAAGGATCCGCATCAGAAACAGGACCAGAAATTTGTATATATCCCTGATCAATTACTTGATGAGGAAATCAATATGTTTGAACTAAATCTTGCTATAAAGAAACTGTCAAATGGCAGCAGGTATTGACGGAATTCCTAACGAAGTTTGGAAAAATCTATCCACCGTTACTAAACAAGAACTTCTTTTATTATACAATAAGATTTATAATGAACCGTCATTAATGCCAACTATTTGGAGCCAAATTACAATAGTTCCTATTTTTAAAAAGGCAGACCCAAATCTGCCCTCCAACTATAGGCCAATATCTTTGCTAAACACAATAACAAAATTATTCACCACAATACTAACTATGCGTCTGGACAACTGGTGTAACAAGAACAAAAAGATCTCTGAGTTCCAAGCAGGATTTAAACGAGGAACTGGATGCGTGGATCAGGCTTTCATTCTAAACACAGTAATAGAAAACCAATTGCGCACGAAATCAGGCAAACTGTATTCACCGTTCGTCGACCTGAGCCAGGCCTTTGACTCAGTTAAACATAGTATTTTATGGGATAAACTTCATAAGAAAGGTGTGAGCTCAAAGTTTATGAACGTTATACGCCAACTGTACTCTAGTGCCAGTGCAAATGTAAGGGTAGATGGTTCGTTTACTGAAACTTTTGAAATTGAAAAATCAGTACTTCAGGGTGAAAGCCTGAGCCCAAAATTATTCACATTGTTTTTGGATGATTTAGTTGATTACATGAAAGATTCGGGCGCTACTAGCATATTTGTAGGAGTGTTTGACCTTGACCTTTTAAAATTTGCTGATGATATTGTATTGTTTGCTCTTTCACCAAGAGACTTGCAAATAAAAATTAACAAAATTAAAGAATACTTTGAACTACACCATCTCAAAGTGAATCTGAGCAAAACGAAGATTGTTGTATTCAGGCGCAAACGGAAACTTGATGAGAACACATTCAAGTGGGGAAACGACACGGTGGAAATAGTGGATCAGTATACCTACCTAGGAATTATTTTTCATTACACGGGTAAATTTAGTGTAGCAAGTGCAAGTTTTTTGAATAAAGCCAAGCAAGCGCAGGGTGCTCTTATGAAACTATTTAAAGCTGGGAAAATTAACATTTTCGAAACACAAGAGCGATTGTTCCATTCGTTGTGTGTCTCAGTTCTATTGTATGGGGTAGTTATTTGGGGGCCAAGTTACATAGACAAGCTATGCATCTTTCAAAACAAGTTCCTGAGGAGTTTGTTTTTTCTACCAAATGAAACACCTCGACACGTTTTGTTATTAGAAACCAATGCTAAACCGATTGATCTGCAAGTAATCAAGCTCATTTTAATGTTTTTACATAGAGTTTATAGAAAACCCACTGACAGTCTCCTAAAATGTAGTTTTATAAAGCTTTGTAAGAACCTGGGCAATACATCAAACTATAAACTTAATTGGTTTGGCAGAGTAAAAAATCTGTTGAACGGGTATGGTATTACGGAGGTCGACGAAAGTTTGAAATTTGTATCTACAAGAAAGAAAGTAATAGCCATATGTGCTAAGCTAGAAGTTAAAAATAAAAACGAGTTAGTCTCATGCTTAGTCAGAGGAAACAGTTCATACAAAATTTTGAAAAATAGAATTAGAACAGAACCTTATCTTAACCTCTCCGAGTTAGATTTTTCTATGAAAAGGCTCATGTTTCAGTTGAGATGTGGTAAAAACAATGTAAATCTCGGGAAGGCATGTAATTTGTTAGGTACCCGGAAGAATAACTTCGGGTTGTGTGACATCTGTGGTTTGGGCGTAGAGGAAATCTACCATGTTTTTTGTATTTGTCCTCATTATAAAAGAGAGCGATTGGCACTCGAAAGAAAATTAAATTGTAAGCTATCTCGAATCAGTTTTGAAGGTTTTGTTAAAGCTGTTCTCAATTGTACTAGTAATTGTAGTTATATAAAAGAAATATTCCAGTTTTGGAAGAACAGTATGAAAGTTAGGGATTTTATCAGGACATACTAATAATTATACATTACTTATATTCTAATTTCTAAATTATACCTCGATGTAAAATATGATTGACCGTGTATGATGGCAAAATGGTCAGTAAATAAAGAATACTACTACTACTACTACTACTACTAATATAGTTACGCTCATTTAGTTTATCACTTCCAAAGTGCATTAAAGTATATTTTTGAAAATTTCCCGTAACAGAACTTTACACATTACACACAATAATATTTTCCCTCCCTTTCAGTATTAGGGGATTACATTTCTTATTCTTACATAGGATTAAGGTGGAGGCTACGCCAACTCCCGACAAAAAACGAAGTCATCATATTCGCATTTCATGAACTTGGCCGTATATTCATTGGCGTCAAAATGCAATTTCGATGAATTAAAAAAATTGGCTATTTTGGAATAACCATATAGAAGTAGAGGAACAATTTGTGACACTAAAAACATCAAAAAGTTAATTATTTTTTTAATTGCCCATTCAACTTTAACTGCGATTATTAACTTTCCGCCACCAATGCCGAGACAAATAAGAACGCCATTTGAATTGGTAATGTCCAAAGTACCAGAAACCGCAAAAACATGGCTCGGCATTGGTGGCGGAATGTTAATAATCGCAGTTAAAGTTAACAGGGCAATTAAAAAAATAATTTACTTTTTGATGTTTTTAATGTCACAAATTGTTCCTCTACTTGCATAAGGTTATTCCAAAATAGCCAATTTTTTTAGTTAATCGAAATTGCATTTTTACACCGCTAAATGTTCAAACCCATTTAAACTTAAAACGTCTATAACTTCCTTACGTTAGCTTTATTTAACTTGATTTTTTTTGTGTTACTATTAGATTGACACTAGTCATCGACCAAAACACAAATTATTTCGTTTCTCGTAACTTCGAAATATGGCTGTCGGGAGTTGACGTAGCCTTAGCCTAAGTATATTGTAATTTTTTGCATGTGGTTGGGCATTACGATTTCAGCAGGTACATGGAATTAAGCATTTTGCGTCAAGCAAAGCATGGCCAATGAAACATTACGACATGTATTAGACATAGAATTACGTTTTAAGCACATGTGCAGTTTTTAAATTGAATTAAGGTGCTTAACAGGAGATTAAGCCGGAACCTGTTTAACATGGCATTAACTATGGTCTTGAAACACCTAATGCAAGTACAAGGGTAAGGGAGGAAAATTAATTCTTTTACAAAAAAAAGCAAAACCGCCATTCTCTTTATTAACATCAAACACGCATCTAATATATAGCATTCAAACAAAAACATTAAAACTTTTTGCTACTTTTGCTAAAATAAACAATTCTTTCCGCTTTGCACTTCCCATAATCTTTGCTCAGCTTTTGAAAGTACTGGAGCTGTAATTAAAATTCATCAATTGAAAGCCATGTTTGTTTACACCAAAATAAAAACGAATACGAAGAGAATGCGTGTACGTTAATTGAAGACATTGCAAGCCGCTGTAGTAAAATATTGAATGTATTTCCTGTTGGCAAGGAATTTATACCAGAAACTACGGGACTTTAGTTATTAATACTTGACATGGTGTTAACAAATAATGTTTAATAGACCTTTAAACAGGTGAAGCAATATATATAACAGCAAGCATTTTTTTATAGTTTACTAAAAATGTTTGTATTCCATTGTGTATTGACTATTGTATGCGTCCTGATTTTTGAGTTTTTACAAGGATTATTCGTACTTTTCTTTTCTTAAATTGTAAAGATTTTTGGCAAAGTATTAGTGCAAAATGTAACCCCTTTTGTAAAATACTAACCGCCCTAAAACAGTAACAACCTATTTTCCTGCGAATTTCAAATGCAAATCTAAATGCTGCTATACCCAGTCCAGTCACAAGTAAAATAAATATTAGCATTACGTTTCCTTTCATAGACGCAGCCTGCACATTATTACCCGCGTAATCTTTGTAAATCTGAATCTCACTTCCTAGTTTGGGCAGCCATTCTACAATTCCTGAAGCCCGTAACAAACTCATTCTTTGATTTAGCTTTGGCGTCACATAACCCACAAAGCCAAAGGAGATATTGCTTTGCCCGAACACTTCCGATCCAATGGAAACAAGTTTATGCTTTACCTTTTTAGCATAAGAAACAACTAAGTTTCCTGGCAAAACAAACGCCGTTTTACGACATTTTTTCAACTCTTCTAAATACATATTTTCTTCTTGCTCCCAAATCAAATGCTTCAGTACGGAGGCAAACTTACGAGCTGGTTTTCCTTGCCAATGCGGAAGCATTTCTAGTTGTAAAAGTGGTTCTAAATTGTCTCTATATTTTTTTAGAATTTCTAGCACGCCGGGATGCAAAATGGATATGTTATATATAATATGATGCCCACTTGTTTTCTTATCATCATTTGAAAAATAACTACTTGTTTCTGGATCCACAAATATATTAGATGATTTTCTCTTTTCCCATATTTGCACTCTGGGTTTCATTGTAACACCTTTATATACAGATTTTACTTTTTTTGTGTAAAATTCTATAGTTATATCAGAAAGCCTACTGTAAAAAGTAAACTGATCTGCAGTCAACTCCGCAAGTTTATGGTACAATACTGGAGCTCTTGGTAACACCATATCGTACACATTGTCATTCTTGTACGCATTGCTGAGCACAAGGGCTCCTAAAAACAATCCTGAAAGTAACATTCTAAACGTGGGATTCTTTTCCATGAAGGTTTGAAAGGGGTCGCCTTGCTCCAACAAAATTTTCGTCACACGAAATAAATTTTCTAGAAACGAGTGCGTATGCTTGTTTCCGTGAAATGTACCCCGAATAATAAAAACAAAAATTAATATCACGCCAGTTAAGCACAACCAAACGTAGTGATCAAAAATATTAACAAAGTCTTCAACAGGAAATCCCTTAAGTCCCCTCTGTCCACAAGTTAGTATTTTTAGACTAGTAAATTGGTTTTCAATTAAATATAAATACGTTGTCATTCGGTATTTTGAACCGTATTCCAAAATAAAGTGGGGAAGCAATTCGTCCAATTGTGCATGGAGAACGGATTTACTATCTACCTTAAAGCCTCTCAACTTACCTTGGCCAGCATGATAGCAAACGTAATTGTCTAGTACTTCAGCTATATGAAAGGAATGGTTGGCCATTGAGAGAATGATTAATTTAGCTAGTCCAAGTTGAAAGCTTGTTCGTTTGTCTTTCAAGGTCTTCTCGGGAACATTACCCTTACAAAGTGCACCAATCAAGTTTACAGTTGCATCTACATCTCGAAAACCTAAATTTGGCAATTGAAATCGTCCTATTGAAACTGAAATGTACACAAATTTGTGCATATACTCAGCTCCTACAGTTTTCAACAATTGTAATGAAAATATTTCCATCTGCCAAACATGTTCTTTACAATCGCATGATTTTACAAGCATTACATTAGCTATTCTTCCGTTAAGTTTAAAAATGTCTGCAAACAGGAATATCCAATTGACTATCGGATTTACTTTACTGTACATATATGTAACCCAATGGCCATTTAGCAAGCTTCGTATATATACTTGGTAATGATTTGGGACAAATTGGTCTGTAGAACTTTTGGGAGGAATAAATATATGGTAAACCGGTAGTGACATTGACTTCAGCTCCAGACGTTTATTTGTAAACGTAAGGTAAGTTTGCAGATAGTATGGCTTTGAGTCTGGTCTTGAAATGTAAGGAGGGAGAAACAAATGAACTTGAACTCCTCCATGCCAGGGTTTTGAAAGAAGTAACTTATTGTCTAGATGGATACCGTCATAGGCAGCCTTTTTAATCCTTTGTGCAATATTCGTAAACCTTGACATAGTTGTTCGTTCGTGATTCTTATCTGGGCGAAACCAGTTGGTAAACTTAACTGCAATGGGTATTGACGGTTCCGAAATGTCTACGTTTAAATAGTTTATAATGGATACAAAAGGTGTGGAAGTTAGTGCAAATGGGTTTAGTAGCTCGTTTAGATTTTCTACGCGGTATGTTGTAATTACGTATGATCCGTTGTGCAGATTGAGAGGAATACAGTTATAACCTTTAGAAGAAAACGAAGAACAAAATGTGCTTTGTGGTGAAGATGTAACAATATTGTATTGTGCTAATACACTTAAAAATATCAATTTAAGTATATTCTCCCAGCCCATTGTGATAAATTCAGGAAATTTAAAAAATGCAGAGTTTTAGTTTTGTTCCCGTTTGAAAAATTTCAAAATGTTATAGACAATGCCAGATATATACTAATACGCATTCACACCTTTAAATGCAGATATTTGCTTTGTTTTTGTTGAAACTGTTGTTCCTGAAACTATTTGTTTACAAATTTTCTTCCTGTTCAAGTCTTCCGGTTTTGATAAATAATTTTACTTCCGCAATGTCTTCATGTTTGGCGTGCGTGTTTACATTAGTACTTTAAGTACTTGCTTTACCTGATGTTTTTAAATTATCTTAATTACTAGTAAAAGTTGGCATTCAGTATCGTATATGTTAAAAAGTAACTACCTATAACCCATTGAATATTTGTGCACCTAAATGTGAATTCTTGTTGGGTACCCTGATTGTAAAAATATATACACTGATACGTACTGATATATATACGTAAATATGCACTTATATTTTGAATGTAAAATCGCAATGTGTAAGCAGACGTAAAAACGCCAAAACGCATTGGTTTATGTCAAATCTAACAATGAAATAGTTTTGGTACGTAAGCGCTTACAATATGCAGTACAGACAACCTTCGTCATTTGCGTTGAAATTGTGGCGTACCCAGGGGGCAGGCACATGTTGCCCGTGCCCACCCCGCTAAAAAATTAGCGCGCTTACTCGCGAAATATTAAACTTTGTACAATATTTGGTATACAAGCGCGCAGTTCCGTAATTGCTGGACTTATTTTGCACAATAATGCCCCAAAATATCCAAAATCAAACTCTAAATTGAGAACTAATGAAGGCAATTTTCAAATTTTGCTGTGCGCTAGGGCGTTTAGCTATAAGAAATGTCACTTTCTATTACAAAGATTGCAGCAATACAATTGCTTATATGTGCTTTTACTGGGCTCTTGCATAAAAAATTCAAAACTGTCAGTTGAAATGATCATTTTTTTATAAACTTGAGCATTTTTTAACTGTGTGCCCTCACCAGATCGCAGAGCTGGGTACGCGCCTGCCGAAATTGTCCCATCAATTGATTACATTTGCTCATGGGTCATATAAATAAGAGTTGCGATAATAGTGTCACACATTTTTATATACTATTAACGTCGTTTGAGCGTAAGTATTTTTTATCAGTTTAGTTAATTAATAATCAGTACCAGTGGGTGCTTAAAAATGAAAAGCAACATATTGTACACAAGTTTTTAAATGACAACGATAGAACTAATCCATTAAGAACCACACCTCAGGTTAGGTTATAGCTATGAAAAGTAAAACAGCGTTTAACGTTATCAGCATTGTCAGCGATAAGCACTTTACATGGCTTTCGTTACAATTTTTGATGTCAATCAATGTCAATTACTGAATAGGATTAGTGAATAAAAAGCCATAAAAAGTTGACAATGCACGCTTTGATGTCATAAACCTACGTAGCAACTAGAATTCGACAGATTGGAACTTTTTCCCATCTGGATTTGCTTTGCTAATTCCTTTCAATACTGATATTGATTGACAATTTAAGATGCACAAACTCTTATCAGTGAAAAATTGATATCATTCTAATCTGACTCTTGTATTTGTAACGTACATTGTAATTTTGGTGCTGGTTTTGTTAAGCCTAAAACATAATTCTTGCATGTCTGCATGCACATTGCAATTTAAAAAAGGCATACCTAAATATACCTACGCAATTAGTAAGCAATTACGCAGTTATACAAAAGAAGTGATCTACAAAAAAATTAGTGACTGGTTTATCAATGTGGGAATGTCGTATCATGATTGTAATCAGTTTCAAATTAGCTTGCAAACCACGGAAATATAAACTAACTAGTACTATACTCATTCAAGTTTGTTAATTTCATGTACAAAAGACTATCTTTTATACCTCCAGTATTCTTAATCAATCTACGTTTTTACAATGGTCAAAGTTTCCATTGCCATAAGGCTTCTTGCAGCTTATATTGCTGCCACAAATGCTGCTCCAGGTAAATGCAAACTTTTAACGTGTTTCTACTAAAAGATAAGCTAAATATGTCAAATTTCCATTTTTGAAAACATTTTAGCTTCCCTAGTCACCGATTGGGCTGCCGTTGCTGCTGCAGTTAAGGAACTTCAATATGACATTGTATCTGCCAGCTTTCAAGAAATTGTTAGTATTGCCAACAGGGACGACCCGGAACTTTGCATTAACGGAACTGCTTTGTCTTATCAAGTGAACTATGCTCATCGATTTGTCCGGGAAGCCTTTAGACAACTAGAGTATCAAATTGCCAGCGAGACTTTGACAACGAGCATTTTAAACGATAGCATGCATTTCCTGCATTACGAAGTTGCACGGCTTACACAAATTCTTGAAGAATATCCATTACATTTATCTGACGCCACTGCTGAACAAACTGAGTTGATCCTTGCAACACTTCCTAGTGAAATCAATGAGAAGAAAAGTGAGGTGTTTAGGCTTTTGGTTACTTCGACACATGCAAATCGTGTCTCAAATGTATAATATTTCCAGTTAAAATTATCCGCTAAAACGGTAATTCTAAACAAATTTTTGTATTTTTAAGTAAATAAAGCATTGTAAAATTTCTGGGATACGTTTTTCATATGATTATATTTTTGAAAATTGCAAAGGCGTCTAAACATTTTTCTATTCCAATAATAGACTTTCCCTATATTTTTAAACTGAAATTCATACCGAACAATACAACACAGTCATGCAAAGTTGAACTGCTAGAGAAAACAGTGGGCGTGGATCGATACAGGAAATCCGACACGAGCCGAGTTAATTGAAATTTAGTGGCATTTCAACCCACACATTACTATTTAGTTTATGCCAAGTAACAGTCCGCAAAATCCAATGGAAGATAAGATACAAGTTGCTAAAGCAATAGCGTTAAAAATTTCCGAAAATGGAATATTTCATCACTCAGAAAATTCCATTTCTCAGAACTATGTGGATTCACTCCCTGTTCAAATATTTTTTACTGTAGGCTACTACGCCGGAATCTTTCCTTTTAAATCTAAAGTAGACAAAAACACTGGTGTTTGGCATTTTCATCGATGGAAACCACATGTAAGCTATATATATGGTTGTATAAAGTTGTTTTTTATAATTTTAAATGTTTAATATTTATTTCAGATTGTACTTTGCATTCTACTAATTGGCATTCCATTTTGGTGGTTTCAAATCAGCCAAACAATAGAATACCTAACTACATTCTCACAAACGGAAAACCCCACAGCAAAAAAATTACTTCTTAGTTTTGCTTCATTTCGTTCGTATGTTAGGTTATGCTATGGTATTCTGGATTCCGCACAGGCAACAACATTTGATCAAGCAATTTTTGCAAAAGTCTAGCTTAAATCACTGCAACCACGCAAATAGGATATTCCAAAGAAATCGAAAAATTGCCCTAGCATATTTCATTTATGTTTTTATAACTGCAAGTTACGTTGGAATATTCAACACATTTTTTGTTGCCTTCACCGGTGGTCCACTTTCTTCACCACAAGAAATCTTTACAAACTTGAAAGAAAAGGCGAAGTACGTCTATCTCAAAAGTGTTGTAAATGAAAGCGCCGATAATTATAATTTTGCAGAAATATTTCTCGCTGTACTAATGTATTGGTCTCGAGCAACAGTACAATGGATTACTGTAGCGCAGATGACACTCTTTAGTGGAGTTCTGCCAATAATGTACTGGACTGCTGCAAACAATTGTCAACATTGCACTACCCTTGCTTTGGACTTATATCAGAAAGGCAATAAGAACAGTGTAAAAATGATGGCTGATATAACTGCTGCTTATACTGAGCTAGGATATATTTTCAAGCTTTGCAATAAAACCTGGTCTAAACCTAACTTAGTCCATTTTTTGTTTTATTCATTTGGATTCACGTTTTACTTTCATGATTTTGTAAGAAAAGGAATACAGCACACTATGTACTGTTCCGTGGGAACTCTGCCTTGGGGTTGGACATTATTGATTTATGGGGACGTACATCGGCAAGTAAGTTTATTAATGCCATACATAACGAATTAACGAAATTATGTTTTAAAATACAGAAACACAACAACTATCTTGTAAACTCTTTAGCTGGTTTGTACAAAATCACAATTGCAATATGTGCTAAGACGACATCCCGCAAACTACACAAATATCGGGGAAGACACTTATCAAGTCAAGAAGATGTTGGCAACATTGAAAAATAAAATTACTGTAATGGGAGTGGAGGGTGTTTACACAATGGATTTTGGATTCACAGCACAGGTGGAACAAATTGTTTTAAAATTTAAAATTTCATGAGTGACAAATTAATATAAAGTATGTTTTGTGTTGCATAGCTTTTGGTGGTTCTTGTCACTCTTTTTGTCGTAAGTTTTGAAGAAGCGGAGAGACCAGCATAGTTCAACACAAAATTGATTTGCTATGAAAATCCATAAATTATTACCTATGCTATGAATTATTATTATTTATTTATTTATTTATTCATTTAGGAAAGAAATGTATCCTACACAGTTAGGTCATTATTTTTAAATGCATTATTTCTACACATTTAAAGGCTTATTTTGCCGTATTGTTTATCCAATTTCTAGAAAAACTTTCCAATACTTAAACTATACCTGCAGTTCAGACCACATGCATTGCTATTAGTTCAACTATATAATATTTTACAGTATATAATCTTATGTTAATAAAATTAAATCTACCGTATGGCTAAAAATATTTTCATAATAGTTTTGTGTGCTGTCATCATCAAACTGTGCAGTTCCGTAGTAAAGGGTTACCGGTCGCTGTGCCTTTAACATTTTTCTACACATTTTCAAGCTGAAACGTGACCCGTTGCTTGCTAAAACAAGTTTCCAAAATTTCACAGATTTCCTAGGCCAGTGGACTTGAATCAAGTTAGAGCTGTATATGTAGCATTTGCAAATACGAGGCAGTGTTTGCAAAAGAACTATATATGTCACAAATGTAATCAAGGATAAAAAGCCGTGCAATAAACGTGGCATGAACTTCCACCCTGAGACCAGGACCCAGGTACCCATTACTGCGATAACAAATCCAATTCCCATAAGAAGCCCAGCTACATTTCTAACTGCGTTTAGTCCAAACTGATTTACACATTGTAGGTTACCATACTCTTTTATTGCAGCTTGATTTGGTGGCATTGTAGAAACTACTTTAAGACAATTCATAAATATATGAAATACAGAAACAGCGGGAAGAAATTGTACCAAAAGAGATCGACAACATTCAGAAAAAACCCATTGCGCAGGCGCAAGTACCAGACGAAGACTTAGCATTATTATTTTTCCTGGTTGAGTTTTAGCAAGAAGCAGTTCATTAAAAGCATAGATCCCTGGATCAATTTTTAGAACTACCATTAGAATCGGCGTTGCAAGTGCAAATAGGAAAAGCATAGTAACCATGCCAATCATTAGAAATCCTACTGAATCCACAGGCTGGTCCGTGTGGCATGATTTTGTTATTTCTATGAGAAATCAAATTAGTAAAATCTTGAATTTGTAACCGATGGGTATAAACATTTGTATTTTCTCACCCGCACAAAATATTTTGTATGCTGAGATGGAGACTGAGTAACCTGTTCTGCGTTTATCGTTTCTCAAATAGCGGTCAAATTTCCATAAACTTGTATAATGGTTTTCAAACTGTTCTGTTCCTTGTGTTACCGCAACAAAATTTAAACCCAAGCATAAAATTCCACATAAGACTAATTCAAAATAAATGCATATTAGAAATGCGGGGACTGATTGGGTTTGAAACACGCAACTTTTTAGCAAAATGTAGAAACAAAAACAAGCATACAAAATTATCAGTAAATTTGACAGGTAAAACATTAGAAGCTTAGGCAGACGATGTTCCACTTTGTAGGTTTCTGTGGAAATATCAAGCGTTATTACATGACTGTACATAAACTTGGTGAACAGGGTTTCGTGTAATTCAAAGGCTTTCCACATGAGGCTGGTTGCCATTTTGATGTGTTTTTATTAGATTCGCAACAACTACTACTTAAACTTGCCTGTCCAGTAATTAACTAGAAAAGGAAATAAAAGATACTCAAGTTCAGTCCTCAAAAAAGCTTTCCTTCTGTTCAAACTTTCCTTTTGTACTAACGTTGGCATACTATCATGTTGTGAATGTGGCTTACAGGAGCACAAAAAGCACAATGAGAGCCAAAGGAGCAAGTTAGTTTTAATTTAAAAATTTAAATGTCTTCCTCCACGTAAAAGTTAAAAATAAACATAAGTCAAGCTTGGTTAACAAAATGTTATTCTTATCAAGACGACTTTGTAACGACATTTAAAACTATTTTCTACTACTTAGCTAGAAAGTGACGTTTGTGTTTTTAAAGTTAATTCTATTAGTTTAAGTTTTCATTGTAAAATTGAATGATAACAGAAGCTATTATTCTTGTAAGGCTTAGCCACGTATTTTTTCTATTTTTGAAGCATAATTGGTATTGAAAATTAATTTTTTGTAAAGTAACTTTATTAAAGTTAATTTTATTTCTGAAGTCTTATTATAATTCTTTATATTATAATTTAGACAACCCGTCTCCGTATATTACCATTTCATGGCAAATAATTTAAAATTAATGAGTTTAAGAACGGAATAAATGGAATAATGTGCGTCATTACTCCATTTATGAAGACAACCAATATACCTTTAATTACAATTAGTAATGAAAGAGTAATTGAATTGCATTGAATTGAAGTAAGTTCACAATTTAATTTACAGAATTGTACTATTTTTATTTAATTAAACGCTGGTAATTACAAGGCAAATTCCTATTATTTTAAACCATTGTGCTGACAACTTGTACATCCAGCTAACAGATGCAGACACAATGTATTCCAAACATTGACAAATTAATTCAACAAAGGTTTTTTCATTATTAGCTCGCTGCGTCAGCAGGTGAGCTTATTAACGAGTAGTGTGTCTGTCTGTCCGTCTGTCTGTGTGTCCGTCTACTTTATTTTTAAACCAGCATAAATGGGCTCTAAACCAGCATAAATTGGCTACAGACCAGCATAAATCGGCTCTAGACCAGCCAAATAGGCTCTAGACCAGCATAAATGGGCTCTAAACCAGCATAAATGGGGTCTAGACCAGCCAAATCGGCTCTAGACCAGCCAAATCGGCTCTAGACCAGCCTAAATCGGCTACAGACCAGCATAAATCGGCTCTAGACCAGCATAAATCGGCTACAGACCAGCATAAATCGGCTCTAGACCAGCATAAATCGGCTACAGACCAGCATAAATCGGCTCTAGACCAGCATAAATCGGCTACAGACCATTATTAGCTCGCTGCGTCAGCAGGTGAGCTTATTAACGAGTAGTGTGTCTGTCTGTCCGTCTGTCTGTGTGTCCGTCTACTTTATTTTTAAACCAGCATAAATGGGCTCTAAACCAGCATAAATTGGCTACAGACCAGCATAAATCGGCTCTAGACCAGCCAAATAGGCTCTAGACCAGCATAAATGGGCTCTAAACCAGCATAAATGGGGTCTAGACCAGCCAAATCGGCTCTAGACCAGCCTAAATCGGCTACAGACCAGCATAAATCGGCTACAGACCAGCATAAATCGGCTCTAGACCAGCATAAATCGGCTACAGACCATTATTATCTATTATATAGATGTTTTACCTAGTTTAGATGGACTTAATCCAGGTTAAATGGGGTCTAAACCCCAGATCTTTCGCAGCGAGCATTTTTAATGGTTTACCATTCTCTGGTTATCTATTATATAGATGTTTTACCTAGTTTAGATGGACTTAATCCAGGTTAAATGGGGTCTAAACCCCAGATCTTTCGCAGCGAGCATTTTTAATGGTTTACCATTCTCTGGTTAACTAACATTGCTATGTATTAATAACAATTAATATGTTTCTGATTGGTTTCTTAGCCAACGGGTTAATACTCGATCAGCCTTCTAAAGCTGTCTGAACGCTGAACTTGCATTCCAAAAACTTTGTTGAAAAACAAACAATTAATTTGTTTCATTGTAATGGCTGACAAACAACAATAGCACCTCTCACTTGAAAACTTTTTAACCACCAAAAATCAGAACGCTGCTTTTTATCTCGTAATTTTGATCATATACCGTATCTTACAATATAATCTAGACTCTTTTTGTTTTATTACGCAGCTAATACTTCTGAAAGCTTGTTAATTCACTATGCCACTCACAAATACTAGCTGATATTGCTGCATGGTCTTGTTTTTATCCGGCTTCTACGTAGGTTTTGTAACGTTTTAACCTCCCGTACACTGATTGGATTGCGTACACAAGCCAATGCATTTCTAAAGAATTTTATCTTGTTTTGACTTCTTCATCAGCTTGAGGTAATGGCGATTTCCTATTCTCAGTTCCATCTTTACTCGCTTTTGGCTCAATGGTTTTCATGATTGGCTTTAAAAATACTTGGTAAAATATAATTAACGTTAATGCCTTAACTTGTTATAACATGTAATAAACCGGATGTCATGAAATAAGCTTGTCAATGTAATTGTGCTTTTGGGAAGAACCCACTCTACGAACTGTTTGATTTGGAAAATTGGCTGGCAATATTCCCCAAAGTTTCCTGTAAAGATACTCATTCTGCTTACATTTTGTTTGATATTCATTATAAACCTGTATAATTATAAAAGATCTTCTATCCTTAACACGAACCAAAAGTTTATTTGATAAGTAGCAAAACGGTTATAGTTTGATCCAAAATAAATGCTAAGAGAACCAACGCAGTGCTTTTATCATAAAAATTGCCACCACCGAGAGAAATTTTAATTGGCTGTTTTACCATTTCCAGCTTTGACATTAGTTTCAACTGAACTTGCATGGACCGTTCATCGTCGGTACAACGCCTCACCATTTGTTTCCACTGCTTGCATATTTTACCACTGATAAAATTAAGTCGGCCAGGAACATATGCAAGCATATAAATACAACAATAAGTAGCAGCTACACCATAAAGAAGTCCAAAATATAAATTTGCATCTGCTTCTGATCTATATTTTGGCTGAAGGGAAACAGCACTGCCTAGAATTGCTAGCCAAGTGAACATGCACGTTCCTCCCTCCCTCCCTCCCTCCGTCCGTCCGTCCGTAAGCACGATAACTCGTCAACCGTTTGACCTATTCCAATTCTGTTTTCAGTTATCGATAGCTACTTCTCTTGCGACGATCCCTATTGATTTTCAGGTCAATCCGATAACCGGAAGGTACCTAAAAAGTACCTTTTCTAAAGTACTCCTTTCTGCTGCATTTAAAGGCCATAGAGCTACAGCATTTTCACTACCGGCGTGGGAATAATACCAAATTGCAGATAGTGGTCCTCATCATGCCACAATGGTTCTCATCATGCCACATTGGTTCTAATCATGCCACATTGGTTCTCATCATGCCACATTGGTTCTAATCATGCCACATTGGTTCTAATCATGCCACATTGGTTCTTATCATGCTACATTGGTTCTCATCATGCCACATTGGTTCTAATCATGCCACATTGGTTCTAATCATGCCACATTGGTTCTAATCATGCCACATTGGTTCTAATCATGCCACATTGGTTCTAATCATGCCACATTGGTTCTAATCATGCCACATTGGTTCTCATCATGCCACATTGGTTCTAATCATGCCACATTGGTTCTAATCATGCCACATTGGTTCTAATCATGCCACATTGGTTTTAATCATGCCACATTGGTTCTAATCATGCCACATGGGTCCTAATCATGCCACATTGGTTCTAATCATGCCACATTGGTTCTAATCATGCCACATTGGTTCTAATCATGCCACATTGGTTCTAATCATGCCACATTGGTTCTAATCATGCCACATTGGTTCTAATCATGCCACATTGATGTGACAATGGTTCTAATCATGCCACATTGATGTGACAATGGTTCTAATCATGCCACATTGATGTGACAATGGTTCTAATCATGCCACATTGGTTCTCATCATGCCACATTGGTTCTCATCATACCATATTGGTTCTCATCATGCCATATTGATGTGATAATGGTTCTCATCATACCACATTGATGTGACAATGGTTCTCATCAAGTAATCATGTATACTCTTTGGTTATCAAGTGTAATCAATGATAATATTTGGTCAGTCAGTCATCAAGGGCAGTCAAAGTTACCGAGTAAAGTACACGTGAACCTTCCTTCAAGCTTACATAGGGTTTATTTGCTTTTACATGAGCGTGACTAAATAGTGAATTTACAACTGCAGTAACGTCATTCGAATTTTTTTCTAGAAACTTAGAAACAATACAACCTGCAAAGAATGATTGATAAAACCGTAATAAGGTTACTTGTTGCAAAATGTTTGGTGAGAAGGTTCCATTTTGATAGCTTATAAAACATGAAAGTGTTTGTAGACCGTGTACAATACAATGAAGGGCAAGAGCACAGCGGAAATAGACATGACATTTTGATATTTGAAAGTTTTCCATTATTTTGTTTTGTGAATTGATAGGCAGCCATACCTTCAATAATCCGACGTATATATTTAGCAGGCCAATATGTAGTTGAAGTATATTTTTGGCTTCTGTTTGTAACCAGTACATTTTTGTAAGCCTAAATACTTTAAAAAGTGGCTCAAGAAAGAAATTAGAACAAGGCTTACTGACTTTACAACCAGGCATGATGACGACTTCCAAATTTCATTGATTCAACACAAAAAATAAGGCAGTTTCTCTGTATCGGAGTCGAAATAAAATGAGAATGGAATTCCTTAGTTATTTCTTAGGGAAGAGGTAAATAAATGATTAAACTGTTATAACCTTTCGATAGAAAGACAAGGAAAAACAAATTTCAGAATTTTTTTATTTCGAAGCAGATTACTTTGCTACACACATGACAATGCACTTCGGCTGCACGGGAGCAAGCGACTGATTTCTAAAAAGTTTCAATTTTTATCCTATGCACATTTCTCGTTCGTGGCGATATATATAGAAGATAGTTATATCTAAATTACTAGAACGATTATGACGATTTGGTTAGAGACTAAAAGCTTTTAGCGACAATATCTGCATTATTAAATTGTCTTGAAACCAGCAGCTTTAGATAATATGTCTCATTTACTAAAAACAATAAGGAATGGTTAATCAGGTTACACAAAATGTTTTCGGACTACATGTCTAAAGTACTTAAAAAATTCACAACGCAATTTGCCAACATAGCCGTAAATGAAAAAGGTGGTTTACGAATAATTAACGTAAAAGAATAAAATGCTTTTATCATTTTGACAAAGACGTATTTCTTGTGGCTATATAGATGCTGATACTGATAAAACAATTTTTGAAAGTTCACCAAAGCTACTAAGCAATTCCCGTAAATAGGGTTTCTTCTTTCTAATAGGCGTCTGATTTCTAAAAGGATAAAAATGTTTCATAAATTCTTTATCCTAAGCTTCCTGTAGAACGAGACATTTCAGTTTGCGATGGCGCTATTAAATTGAAATTATTTATAACAATTACGTTAACCATTTGGTGTTAGAGTAAAAGCTTTTAGCTTTCAGCATCTTTATATAAGCAATATCCATTAACAACGGAATTGTTAATCAGGTTACTCTAAATGCTTTCGCTCGTTTTCAGAGAATATGGCTTGCCACTTTAAAACGATGAGGCGCATCTGATATAGCTTTTCATCTTTACTAGATTTAAAAATTATATGGCTGGTGTAGACAGAAGGTAGACAGATAGACGGACACACTAAATCTTAAAACACTCCCCTGCAAGGCAACGAGCTAATAAACAATTCACATAAACCAGGTCATGCATTGCCTCGTGGCATTACGCAAATTAGATATTTATTTCGCATTTTGCTGTTATCCGAATTTTAGACATCGGTTTGCTTCTGGGTTTTCAAATAAGAGTAATTAATTTTTTAGCATAACGGTCCCGTTAATGTGTTTACGCCTAGACAACAACTTCAATTAAACTGTCAATTAAAAATTCTAAAATGATACAGGTTCCAATTACGATGAAATGTCAGGTTATATATTATGGTGTGTTAAATATTTATAGTTTTGCTTAACGTTTTACTGGTTTTACTTAACTTTTACTTACCTTTTTACTTAACTTACTTTTTACTTACTTACTAGGTAAGCTGAAAATGTGCTGCTGGTATATCAATAAATTTTATGTTGTATTAGCATATTTTAGGACGAGAATCCGATTTTAAAGTCCTTTTTATGATACACACACATTTGAAAATTGCCTGATACAGTAGAAACTCTCTATAGGGGCACTCTTAATAAGGTCACACTGGCTTTAAGCACAGGGTGTCATACCGCCCTTCGGTTTTCTGTGTAAATTTTACTGGATATAAGGGCACCTGACTATAAGGTTTTCTCGGTGTAGTGTACACATTTATATGCACGTAGAAGCGCATTTCCATTGAAAACCATCTCTTTATAGACTAAAAACCTAACAAACATTTAGATTGTCTTGAAATTTACAAGCATTTATTATGAGATTTGATGCAGGTAAAATGCATTAGATTAAACACAGAAATCAACGACAGCAATATTTATATTACCGGTTTTATGCTGTAATTGTTACGTACATTATCTCTTTTGTATATACTAATAGGTTTAAACATTTTTAATGTAATCCTACTACCCCACTTTTCTGTACATATATTTCCCTACAACTGAATTACTAACAAAAAGTTGAATATTTCTTGAATTACATACATCAGTGAATGCTATTAGCTTAGGCTTATATGTAAGCACCTAAGTTTAAACTAATAAGTTTCTTAACACGTGTATAGTATAGCGTGACTCCGTGTATCAAAACCACTAACTAATTGTATCTGAACAGTTCTCAACTTTAGTCAGTCCATTAGCATGGTGAACATGGATATTCGGGTACTAGGGGTAAAGATGCACAAGCTTGACAGGTGGAAAGTGGATAGTGGACAAAGACGGCAATGTTCACAAAAAAGCACGTTGGACACGGAAAATTGAAACCATGGTTCGACACTTTAGAGCTGATTTCAAGCAATGTCAAACAAAGAACCTGTATATTTTTTATAGCAGTTAGTAGTTTGCATAATAAAGTACTACATCCATAAAACATGTATTCTTGAAGTTACAATATAACAGTAAAAGATTGCAACAATGTTCAATAATAAATTTATAATAATACCAAGAGCATATGGCTAATGTACATATTGGCTACACAAGTTCAGTAAAAATTAGTAAACTATTTTCTCTATTCCTTTATGTAAAAATTGCATGAAGGTATAAAATTAAACGTTTCATATTACTAACTAAGCAATGCTGAAATAAGCAATGCATGACACTTTTTTCAAGTTATCTAAATTTAATTTAACTACGTAGTGGTATAAAATGTGAACGTATGTACGTAATGTATGTAATATGTACACGTACTAAAAACTTACTCCAATTTCAACTGATTTTATATGACAAATTGTTGCCATTAATATATTTACAATATATATAATATATTTATCTACTTATTAGGATCAAATCTATTGCTCGATCAAATATGTTTTCGTAAAAGTTTTTACTTGTGTCGTCGTCAAACTTGGCTGCTGTAGTACCATGTTATTGGTCGCTGTGCTTTTAGCATTTTACTCCATATTTTAAAATTAAGCCGGGATTGTCCAAGTGTCCCATGCATGGGACACTTGGACAATCCCGGCTTAATGGAACCATGGCCATGGTTCCATTAAGTAACTGCTTGACTTGGCCACTGTATTTCAAGCAATTTTGTACTGTAAATGTAGCATTTGCAAACGCGAGGTAGAGTTTGATTGGTAATGATATACATTACACAAGTAAGCAGTGTAAATATGCAGTAAATAGCAGCTGGCATAACTTTCCAACCCGCGATAAGTACCCAGGTACATAGTACTCCAACTACAAAGCCTATCCCGACTAGTAACGCAGCAGCTCTCCGAATTACATCAAATCCAAAATTATTTAAACACTGAAGTTTAGTATACTCTGTGACAGCATTTAGATTTGGAGGTTTTGTAGCAATTATTTGAAGACAGTTGAACACTACGTTGAATACAGATGCAGAAGGAAGAGAAAACACCACCGAAAAGGAACGACCAGATTCAAGAAACATCCATTGACAAATAAGCAGTCGAATAGCAAATTTAAAATGTACCAAACTTTCTATCGGGAAAATCGCATTAAACACGAAGTACAGCGGATCAAGATTTAAAAGTACGGCTAATGTCGGAGTAACAACTGAAACAACGAATAAAATTACTACCAACCCATTCATCATTAAACCCATTGCATCCACAGGTTGCTTCCTTAGCAGCTTAATTGCTTCTGCAAAGCAAAATTATTACAAATTTCTCAAAAGCATGTCAAAAATTAAATACTTTCTTGCTTAAAAAATTTGACGCGTTTACCAAAGCAAAATACTGTGTAAGTGGAGATGGACAGATAGTAGCCTTTGCAAGTTCTATCGTCTCTGAAATAGCGATCTAGTTCGAATAAACTTGTTATATAGTGTTCAAAGAGTTCTACTCCGTGTGTTACCATCATAATATTCAGACTCAGGCATACAATTCCACAAAGGATCAATTCACAATAAAGATAAATCAAATAGTCTGGTGCTGCTTTATATTGAGATACACAACTATCCCATACAACGTATGCGATCGAACAAAGGTAAAATGTAAGAACGAAATTTGATAGATAAAACATTGCCAGTTTACGCAGGTTACGCTCAACTTTATACGTCTCTGCAGAAATGACAAAAGTTATCACATGGCTGTACATATACTTGCTAAACAGGGCTTCATGTAGTGCAAATGCTTTCCACATAAGACAGCGTGTCATTTTGAAGCTTGGATTTTTAAAGGACAATATGCATAACTGGCCATTTTTGGCCCCCAAAATATAAATTTAGTTTTTGCTATAGAATGATAAAACAAGCAAAAAGATTCATTCCTGTCAAATTTTTACGTAGATCTGACCAACATTTCAAAAGTTATGAAGTTTTTAAATGACGTGTTTGGTGACCTGACGCCAGCAAAGGATCAGTAACTGGACTTACTTAAGTGGACATAACTTTGGGACTACGAGCTCGGCCATAAAGGTTAAGGAGTCATTCGAGAGACTAAAAACTACCAATCATAATAAACATTTATTTTTGTAAAAATGCAGTTCTTTCCATTATCGATGGGGGACGCATTATGCGTGGATCCCAAAAAATCCAACTGTATGCATTAAAACTCGGTTTGCACCTAAACGGTAAATGACACAGGCCAGTAATGTACATCAAAATGAAGCACTAAACTATGGCTATCAGAAACTTTGTACCGCGGACGAACGCGTTTGTACTTTAAAAAATATGGATGTTTCTGTGCAATTTTGGCATACTTTTTTAGTAAAACTTGACCGTTCTCCTAACTCCTATTGAATTTCGTCCGCGGTACAGAGTTTCAAATAGCCCTATATTAGTGCTTCATTTTGATGTACTTTGCTGACCAGTGTCTCCAACCGGTTAGGTGCAAACTGATTTTCAGTGTATACAGCTGCATTTTTTCGGTACCCATGCATGATAGGTTACCCATAAATCATTAAATGAACAGCATTTTTGCAAAAGTAAATGTGGATGATGAATGCTGATTTGTAGTCCTTCGAATGACCCCTAAACCTTTGAGCATGTGTCTGTGGTGTAAAAGTTATATCTACTTAAATACATCCAGTTGCTGGCCTTTTGCTGGCGTCAGGTCACCAAACACGTCATTTTAAAAACTTCATAACTTTTGAAATATTGGCCAGATCTACGTAAAACTTTGACAGGAATGAATCTTTTTGCTTGTTTTATCATTCTATAGCAAAAACTCAATTTTTTATTTGGGGGCCAAAAATGGCCAGTTATGCATATCGTCCTTTGTATGTTGTTTAAATTATTATTTTTATCTAATCTTCCTTGATAGTGCCTGATCACTAAGAATTAAATAGCGCTGAAATCTATTAAAAACAATGCTATTAAAAGTCTACTTTTAAGCTGACTTATGGGCGTGGCTGCTACGCATCCAAAAAACCAGTAAGTCGGCTCAGATGCGAATAGAAGAAACTTAAGTCTGTCTTCCTTTCCTTATTTTATTTTTTTAAACGTTTCCCCGGATTTCTGTATCACAATATAATTGCTGATTGAACATTGAACGTACCAAAATGTTGCTATTAGTAGTATTAGATTTTGATGCCAAAGCTATAAGGAAAAGGAATATAATTTAAACATACGTGGCAACAATTTTCCATCCTACTGTTTTAAAAAATTGGTTACATATACAAACTCTATCTACATCCATAGAACTAGAATTGCACATTCTTTTCTTAAAGCTATAGGCTGTTTTAAGCTCCTCAACATAGGTTCATACTAACTACTAACCTTTTACAATTCGCTGATTCTTATATTAGCTCAAACGAAAAACATGTTTTTGGAAATTCCATAAAAACTGTTCAAAATATTTTGCTGAAAAAATTGTTTTTGTGAATTATAAAACTACCTTTTTTGTTTTTTCAACATTGTTCACTAGAAATAACTTTATTACGAAAAAAGGTCTGCGTAAATAACATCTTTTTTATGAATAAAACTTGCAAAACAAATTGTTTTAAACAATACTAAACTTATGTACAATATTTTTATGTTCAATAAGGCTATCTATATATTCTGCAGGTTTTTCGCTTAATAACTCTTAACATTTTATTGATCATTGATCCAGTGTTATACTGATTAACTATATTAATCATAGGAAAAGTCTTTATTTTACTAATAACCAAAATCAGGCCTACCTTAAAGTTTCTTCTTTACATTTTGAAAACCTTCGGTAGTTTTAGAAAGATAAAATATCTTGAATTGAATGATGTTGCCCTTGAAAATGTAAAAATAATAGAAAATGACAAATAATAATTTTTCATAATGCCAGGTACCACGTCCTTACCACTAGATATTTACCCATGTTATGATTCTTTGTTCAATAATATTATGAATTTTTCATGATATTGGATATTGTGAATTTAGTAAATTTAAAATAATTCATTTTAAAGTCTACCCTCCTTTTATAAGGTAACTTAAACTTGCTTTAATCTAACAAGTGTGTTCTGGTTTACACTTTTAACAGGGACATAATTCTGTGAAGTAAACCGAATCTCTAAAATTGCTGACAATCTTATCAATGCAGAATCAGAGCAAAGTGCAAGCTGCCCCAAAAAACGTTGCCATTGTTCCTTAAAAAGTTAAAAACTTCCATTTTTTATTGTAATTTTGATGCTTTGTGCAGTGGACGGCACCTAAACTTCCAGTGTAAAAAGTACACGTGAACATCTGACTTTAGAATGTGGTAAACAAAAGCCGCACTACACACCACTTGGCAACTGGCACTTGCTGTCATCAGAAAGTAGTCTTTTGTGAAGAACCTGTTAGTTATTAAACCTGTTTTGTGTTAAGTTAGTTTTTGGAAGTGGACCACTGATTCCAATTCTATTTCCGTTTTGGTCACCTGTTCCGCTGCTCTTTCCCAATTCTCAGGAAATATGGCTGGAAAGGAAGGAGACATTTCGTCGGACTGGGAATCTTCTGATGATGAGATGAACACCGGCCAAGAAGGCGGGGCCTTCAATCCTGGACCACAAGCTTTGCACCCGGAGGCAAACCCGGATTCTCCAGGTTTCGAGGTTCTGAATGAATATGTAAGTATTTTGACTTTGAATGATTCAATGTTACCCGGAGGATGACGCAATGACAAGTTATAACTGTAATTTTTCAGGTAATGGACCATTTATTTCGTTTCCTGCCGGTGGACGATCTGAAGCAGTGCAGATTGGTGAACAACTTGTTGAACGAAGCTTGTCTCAGAGTGATTCCCAAAATTGGTCATGTTGTCCATGTTCCCAGTGCGATTGAGGATATCATCCAGCTTATCAATGTGATATCTAGCAGCAGCGGTCACTTTCCATGGACCAAGTTTGAATTAAACTGTGGAGGAATTACAACAGTTGAACAGGAAAGGGAAACAGGAAGATTATTTGAAGCTGTGGCCCCGTTTGCAACTAGCATTCTTGTTTACGGCGGCTCTACTATCCCTATGCTTCCAGGAAATTATGAGTATCCAGCTTTAAAACATCTTAGGTTAAGCAGGGTCCAAGTATCGGGATTTGGTTTTGTTAGGGGCATCCTAGAAAATGCTCAATCACTGGACGTGCTGAAATTGACTGGAGACGGAATGATGAAAAACATGGAACTGTTGGGAGTACCAAGTGTTCAAAATATCAGTAGTCTTCACTTGAACTCCGCCATCGAAGAGCAGCACTTGATTAGATTGAGTCAGTTGGGCCTTCAGCTTAAAAAGCTCCGTCTGATATTAGCACGCAGAATTAGCTCCGAAAGTTAGAAAAGGTTCCTAGAAGGCCAAAGTGCGTACTTGGAGGAACTTCACTTGATACGAAGTATCGTGGGCTTTAGAAATAAGCGTTTTGGTGAAGTGGAATTTCCCCCTATGCCTAAGCTAACAGCACTAAAAATTGAATTATCTTCTGAGTTTCCAAACATTTCTTACGCACAGCTATTTCCTGCGCTTAGAAAGTTGGAGTTTAAGGTGATGGGGAAAGAAATGGAATTAAATTTTTTTCATGAAGATATTCAGCCTGTAGAATCTTTAACGGAGCTAGTTTTTTTTAATGATAATGTTGGCTGCTACGAAATTATGCAAGGTGGAAGGCAATTTCCAAATCTGAGGAAGGTAGCATTACCCCACGAACAGAAACTGTTGGAATGTATGTCCATGACCATGCTTAACGTGGAAGAGCTTTGGCTATTTTGTGGGGACCTGGACAAGCATGGATATATGAAGGATGTGGATCCAGGCCTTTGCGGAATTACACAGGAGACTTATGAAGAACTTCAAGATTGGTCGAGCAGCCAACTGAAGGTTTGGGGAAAGTGCATGGAGCCACCTCTTTGTTTGAAAAGTAAGCCAAAATAGATTATTTAAGGAAATAATGACAATGAAATCTAGACCCAAGTGGAGAAGCCATTAACTATGCGAATGCTTCACAGGGCTGAAAAAGCTTAGGCTTATTCCACATGGATGTAAGCTACGGCTTGGGGAGATTGGCTGTCGTTATGGGCTTCTGAAATTGGAGTGTTTGGAGATTCTGGAACTTGATGGGGATTGTTCTGACGTAAGTAGCAAACTATACGTAATTGATATTATTATTGATTAAATATTAATTTTTAATAGAGTAAGCACGTTTATAAAAGGAAGTGTTTTTATTACAGGTTAGCAGCAAGGTGATGAAAGCATTAAGAAAGAAGTTTACGGTTGTTCTTCGAGGCTGGCAATAAGTGTGTTAGAGCTGATTCCAAGAAGAAAGTGGAATTCATGTAGTATTTTTAGTTGCCGTGTATACATATTTCTAAAATGCTAATGTATTATTAAAATGCCGTAAATGTTAATGAAATTGATCTCCACGTTCTGATTTTTGATAGACAGGGTGGAATTTGTGATTTTGTAATTTGTAAGTAATAACAAGTCGTAGATTTAAATTTTTCTACGTATGGCTGTAAAATAAAATTAATTCTAAAAATAAAGTTAAAATCATCTATGTGTTTGTAAATATAAGATACAACATGCTTTAGAATAGAATACTGTACAACTTTGACCTTATTTCGTATACAAATGCTGACTAACTAACTCTGGTAACCAGGTAGATTTTCCAGACTCTATTAATCCCCTTTCCCGAAATTCTGATGGACCTTGGCCAACAAAATTAGTGTGTATTCTTCTCGCACTAAAAACTCTTTTCCTAAGGATATATGCTGAACATTTAAACTCTGCATTTTCTTTCCATACAAATTGCACAGATACTCAGGTAGTATAAATGCCACCCTTTTACAGGAAACCAAATCACTTAGAAACCATTCGATTTCATTTTCCCATAATAAATCTGCAAAACGGACTTTATTGATTTGCTAAATTTATAGATATCCAGCATTATAGAAGATTGTAAGTCTCTAATAGAATAAGATATATTAAATAGCCATTTCCAACATTGGAGCAAGTTTGATAAAACAATTTTTCGCTTTCGGGTTATTCTGCCGAATTTCCTGTCGAAATTTTTGTAAGATTCACCATTTCTAATATTTTTGATTTTATGGACAAATAAACATCTCCAAACAATACACCCCAGCCAAAGTGTTCAAAGGGTACATGATAAGCATGTTCTCTTATCCATCATTATCATCCATTTTGACATGTCACAAATATTGAAAACGAGCAACTCTTGTAAAAAGTTTAAATTTGATGTCATTTTTTTGCTCTAAGGTTTCATACAAAAGGGGCTGACGACTACTAATCACATCATGTTGTAAACATTAGTGTAAAATTTGGGCCAGCTTTATATGGATAGACCAGAATTATGATAATAGCAAAGTATTATTGGTAAAAAAATTCCTATCTCTACTAAAAAAAATGTAAATATATTTTAGGCATTTCCTGAAACAACAGGTTCTATCGTTTAACCAATTTCACCTTAAAAACGTATTAGCAGCATATGAATATCAAAGGGCAAAGTTTAAAGCATTCCATTATTCTAGGGTAAGCCCTTTCAATCCTTTTTGTGTGAAATAAACTAATCCCAGTCTTTTATCGAATACTGACTCTGCCATTGTCTTTGCAGTATGTACGAGAACAAGGTTTTAGGTACTTGATATTGTACGTTGTTGCTATATGTAAAGCGACTAGGACGGTGGTATGACATACTGAGACTTGTACAAATTCCGACTTCGGATTATAATTACTTAATCCCTAGGAATTATCAATCTTCTCGACTAAACAATGGAGTTACTTCTGCCGACTAAAAATTTGCTCTTAAAGTACCTAACAAAACTAAAATTTCTTATACCATATGCATATAGCGATCGTCAATGGTGAGATGCTTCTGCATCAAAAATGCAGATTAGTATTGACTAAAAGTACCTTATTTGATGATACTCTGGTTTTATTAGATGCAAATTACCTTTTGGAATAAAATATGAGTTTGTCACTGATGTCATTATTGAGTATATTTGCATAGTCTGAAGTATTTTTTCACTAATTTTAAAAGTAGTAAGCATTGAATCAAACAAGAGTTCCTGGAACTAACATAGAAGGCTCTACCGGAAGATTTAGATGCTACAAATGAATGATGCAATTGATTTTATTTGTGATAGCCCATCCCGTACGAAAAAGTACGTAAAAGTAGTTTAGACAATTTTATTAGCAAAGATAAACTTTGCAAGCGGTAATGTGCCGACTTTAGATTATCTTGATAGTGTTAGCCTTGCTTGAATTATGCTGCCTTGAATTATTCTAATTTTAGGCCTACGGGCTCTACTAAATGTCATTGTCATTTTACCCCTTTTGTTCACACTGTAAGCTCAAATAACCGCAATTTGAGAGAGAAGCCTTCATGGGCTTGCCCATCCAATGTTTTACTTCACGCCGACTCTGACAGCCTCAAGCGGCTCTTTTTTACCTTTCCATTTTTGCCTTGTAAAATACACTCAGTATTTTTGCATTGTTCTTCTGTGTGCATTCTTCTACTCATTCTTCACACTGAGGTGGCTTACACGGCGAGAAAGTCCAAGGCATAACCTACGTTTGTTTTGATCACCATATTGTTTCATTATCATTGTTGCACAATTCCCCATACACTTTTAACTACAAACTCCAGTGATCTCCATCCACCAGATCTGTAAACTTAAACCATCAGCGCAGCAGCGAACTGCCTAACAAGATTCCTATTAATACCGACAATCCCGGGTTCCCACCCACCCAATTGTATTACTCTCCCGTTCGAGACAACATGAAAATTTGTGCTGCAACAGAATATAAAACATTTTGGTTTCAATAAGTACAAAACATTATTAGTTAACTAATCCTGTAGTATACTTTTGTCATCTTTTTGGCAACTTTTGTTGAGTTTTCATAACAAAATCTCTTTTATTTTATTTCAAAACCTATGAAATACCTTACATAAATTATGGCTTTTAACATTGGTACAGGGTATACTATAGAATTTTCCGTTTTAGTCGAAGATTCTCCCAATGTATTGATTTTTTTCTGTAGATAATTACATTTCTACATTAACACTAGTTGATTACATGCTCACGGAAGCTTTTATTTTTTCTTAACATTAAACAACTCGGACAGAACATTGCAAATTTGTTTGTTCAGAAGCCAGACAAATTGGTTTTTAGGCAGTTCTTTAAATTAAAATTTTGTTTTTTCCACGTGCTAAATGATTTGGCATACTTACATGACAAATTACGTTTTCCGTCAGTCTAATGCTTAAAGCGAACTAAGTAAGTCAAAATCTGTTTTTTTTGCAATGCCAGCTATCCAGTTCTTTGGCTCTCTACTATTTGAAAAGATATCCCATGTAGTCAGAAAAGTTACTATTAATCAAGTGCAAGGCAAAGTTTGTTTTAAAGCTGTCACAGAAATACTTAAACAAGTGAGCTGTAAAAATATTAACATTTTAACACCTAATAACAAAGTTGCGATATTAGAATAGGCTCGTTTTCATATCCTCTACTCGTTACCCGTCAGGGTATGCTTACAGAACTATTTTTATTCGTCTGCTATAAATGTGTTATTTCCAAACAGATCATCGAAATTTTCTAAACGTATTCTACAGATAAGAAAAATCCCTCAGTAACAGCAGCGTTGCGCAAGGAATCCCTGTTTTAAAAATAAGAAACAAATCGATATTTTTACAAATCATATCTTTCACCATATATGCTTTTGTGTCATATATTTTAGATGGATCAGAATAAGAAGTTTTAAAAACTTTGTTCGTGATTTTTATGCAGGTTTCTGTGAAAAAAACTTGTTTTTTAAAAAGTAAGCCGATCAATACACGCTTCCTGTAAGTAATAAACTTTTACAGTTGCGTGTTGTTTTTTAAACTTTCCAGCAGATTACTTTTTAATTCTCAGATTAATAAGTTTTAACAAAATAGAATTTTGCTTGGGTTTACAAAAGTTTATTTAACTTTGAATAATAAGCTACATCAGACCGTGAAACGTTTGCAAAATGTTTCTATGGAAAATTGTAGCTTGGTGTTTATACCTTATAGCTGGGAGCATCACTTTGTCCAGTAATAAGCAAATAAATAATATGCCAATATTTCGAACTCCCGAAAACATGTTTGAGGATTATTTCAAGCAGATGGAACATATGTTTAGCGACCTTAATTCGGGTATGGAGCTTATTTCAAGAGAATTACCCAACCAATATCCCACTTTTCACTTAAAACATTTCTCGAATGTTTCCCTTGCCGAGTTAAATAGTTTGCAGTTAAGCCACGCGAGACTTCAGTTGTTAAAGCAACAGAAGCAAAAACAACAGACACCAAAACGCATACTAATTGATGTTGAAACACTGCTGACTCCCTTTGAAGTAGAAAAAAGCTTGATTGTAATCAACAACTACGAAGGCACTGATCTAACTGGAATTAGATATCCAGTCATTATAAGGGAGCCAACCGTAGCCGCCAACCGCAGCACTTCAAATTTCAAGTAAGAGCAAACTAATACTGATCCCCAAAAGCTACAAAATTGGGGATCGAAAAATATACTGGGAAAGGTCTTCTTGCAAGTTTTATAGCAAGTACTGGGTTCCCATAAAGCACCACTCAGATTTGCAACATTGCGTTAACATACGCTTATCTCGTTTTTCTGTGAATATAAAACCTTGGAGTATCGATGTAAATATTGACCTAATCCTGCCTGATTTTATGATGTTATCTGGCCTTAATTCTTACGTGTTTAGTGACATAAATACAGATCATGAAGAAACCCGCTACTATAGCATGCTTCCTGGAATAAACATTCTGGCTAATTTTAGAGACATTTTGTATAACCAAGGAAAAACACATCTACGCATTTGGTGGAAGAAAGCAGATTCATACACTTGCTTTGCAAAAGCTAGACACAATTTTTCCCCGGACTTATTTGTTGTTGCTGAAATAACAAATGTGAGGTATTCATCCACTCGGAAAAGTCTGTGGTCAAAAGGTGTGAAATTTTCACAATTCACTCTTGCTGTGGACTGCCACACGTGCCCTAACTTTTTGGTCGCAGTAGAGTTTTCCCTTATGAGATGGCTGGCAACTTCAGTACAAGCGTTAACCCTTTTCACAAATGTAAATTCGGAAGTAGAATTTGGAACGCATCTGATGGGTAAATCGGACCAGACACAGGAATTAATTTTTCACTTTATCATGTGCACTAACTATTTTGCCAGCGGCCGTTTTTTCAAGAGACTGTTATTTAAGAACAAACAAGAAGAACTATATCACATGTTTGTATACATACTAATGACGATTCAAGGCAACAGTACATTTACTTTATTTGAAGCTCACGGCAATAAATACATAAAGTGTAGAAACGGAAAATTAGTCAAAACTAATATTATAGACGTTGTAAAGAATCCCTACAGGATGGACCTATCATTTGCTTATCGGCTTGAAAATTGGACGTCGTGGAGCTACCCTATAACATTTTACAATAGAGTGGCTCAAATTCGTTTTGTCAGTTGTGGACACAGAGGACTTGTACAGTTCCCATTTTTTGAGTTTTTTAGTGTGTTTGACTGCTATGTCTGGATTCTTATTGCAGTGGTTATTTGCATGTTAGTAGTTGGGGCTATTAGTGTTCTGTCGGGAATGAAAAATTGGAAAACATTTGACTTTATGCAACTTGTTCCCCATTTAATTTCAGTAGTCAAAGTCTTGGTAGAACAAGGGGATCCATTTAAAAAGAAATTACTAGACATTGGCCGACTTAGGTGGATGTTGGCGGCATTTTTGCTTGTAGGAATTGTGCTGAGCAACGCATATAAGAATACAAATGTGTACAACATGGTACTTCAAAGAGGAAACGTTCCATACCAATCTATGGATGAACTTATGGAAGACAATTACACCATATATGCAGCAACTGGATCAGTAAGATTTTATATGATGAAATACCCCTATTTAGAAATGAATCTTACCGCAGAGCTTAGTCGTTTTAGACACCTAATAAACTTTGAAGCTGGATCATTTACGTTATTGTCCGAGCTAGAAGTATTATTCGATAGTTCAACACGCGAATACGAGACTGAGGTTAAGGAGGCTAACCATATTGAAGCGTTAATGCGTCACACAAGACTAAACAAAAAGGTACCAAAATTAGTGGAAAATGTGTTGCAAAGAAATCGTAAATTTATACTAAAACGTGGTAATAGTAACATAGTTGCAACAAAGTTTTTAATTTCAAAGAAGATAAATTGGTTACTCCAAGAAAAGATTAAAGAAATAGAACAAAGTGTGTTAGCCTCTGAATTAGAAGCTTGTAACAAGGTGGCTTTAGTTTTACCCGAATACCTATGCTACAAACATGCGCGTTTGTTGCGAATGTCAGGGAAGCACTCTGACGTAACCATAAGGGAAAAGTCTAGTTTCCACATTGGAGTCACCTTTCGAGGTCACATTACAAATAAACTTAGAGAGCGCATTAAAGGGATGGAACAGTCTGGGATTGTATCTTGGCTGACAAACTTTATCGGACAGTTTAATATTCCGGATAATCCACATCCCCCACAAGGTGCTAGCATGAGCGGAAATATTGTGGTAATTTTTGTTGTATTGCTAGGAGGCACGTCCATTGCACTTTGCTCATTTGTACTGGAAACTCGTAAACGTGTTTGGAGGTATAGAAAGACAGCATACTGCTGTGTAAAAAATGTATTTGTGAAGGTTTCAAAACACAATATCTAGGTATGAAGGTGCGGATGCGCCGGTGTTGTCTGTCGTGTCGTCGGGTAACTAAAGAGTCGTAACTATTTGTGGATGTAACGCGGAGGTGGTGGGATGATGATTGTGATGCAGTGATAAAAAGATGAGGTTGTTGAAACGAGAAAAATAAAGGCAAAAAATGAACTTTCTATGCCAGATTTGAAAGACGAGAACTAGGTGCTTTAATAAATTATTAGGCTTGATGGGTGACTTCTTTCGGCGGTTTGCAATCCACCTGGAAGGCACAATTTACACAAATAAAAATAAATAGGAATATATTTTGCAGCAATAATGGAGACGATGTTACCGCAGAGACTGTTGGGTGAGAAGTGAATAAGGCAGAGTTTGCAGAAGACCACGTCGACTTTCTGAAAAATTTTCTGGAATCCTCTATTCCACGTTAGCAAAAAGGGAATATAAAAAATGCATTTTAGGTTGAATTAACAGTGTCTCAAATATACAGATTATCGTAATACATACACATATATTTGCATGATACAAACTTTTGAGTCGGTTCTTTCAACACAATATTTTTTGTATGAAATGAAACCAGGTCAAATATAACGCACATAAACAAATATTTTTAAGCCAAGTGACTATTTTACAATAAGTGAAGTTCATGTATGAATAAAGTGCATCTGTAAAAACAAAGTCAAAACTAAAAATGCAGGGTACACTAAAAAAGAATAGCTAAAATTCATTTATTTTAAGACGAGATGTATTCTTTAACTTCTTTATCAAAACTGTATATATTATTTAGGAAATAATAATAATTAGTTTATTGTCAAATGGATAGCAACAGAACATTTTTGCATCTTACACCACCGACATTGTTGTGTTACAATATGTTTTACATAGTCATGTTTTAGTTATAGTAATTGTAAGTTTTTTGTTAAAAATTGTTACAGATTTTTTAAACAGTTATAATAATTTACTAGGAGTTATAATAGGAGTAACACTAGTCAAACACATTGCTATGCATCGTAATAGTTGTATTTCATAAAATCGTAAAAAATATTGTTGTGGTCAGTAAACGAAAATTTGACTTAATTAATTATTATAGCTTTGTGTTTACTATATTATTATATATCATACTGCCTGCGTATTTTGGGTTACCTTAAGTACAATGGCATTACTATGCTCTCAACTTTAGTTATCTTAACTCTAGTCCATTTTTAAAATGTAAAAATTCCTTTGTAAAAACTGAACCGAGATAATATGTACTTATAAAAGTATGACAAAGATACCAATCTTTAATATTTTACAATAAAACAACTGATTGTAGATATATTGATGAGTATAGAAACAAAACTTTCTCTATGTGAATATAATAATTCTATACATAATACTGAAATAAATATGGTAAAACTCTGCAAACAGTCAATGTATTGTGCATAATTCCCCATTTTAAAATCATTTATAGTCATGGCATTTTCCGGTGAACTATCTCAAACTAAGCGCTCTTTTTAAAATTAATATTTAATATTAAGCAGCTAGTATGCTAGAAACGATTTCACAGCAAGTTTTAAATGTGCTTTGCTACAGTTAGCAATTGAAAATCAATCAATTTTTCAAAAGACTTTACGTGCGCATTCGGATTAAACAAATATACTACTAAGTCTGTTGTGCTATCTCAGGTTTATTCAAATATTACTTTTTAACTATATTTATACTGTATCAAATAGTGTATCAAATTGTAGGTTAAAGACAAAATGGCTTTAAAGTGATACGTTTTACAGTAATTTAACTTACCATAAAATTGCAAAAAATTATTAGCTTGTAATAAGTGATATTAGGGAAAATAAAAGTAGAAAATAGGAAGAGTAAAATATAGTTTCACTTAAGCACACGGTGCTTACTCATAATCCCCCTATGGCATCAATCCATATACTGATTGGTGGGGCTACATTATTATAACAAATTGGTCAAATTATTCATCTAAATTCCAATTTGACAAGATTGTTCAAGAATGCTCAAAGGTCTCTCAATCTAAATTAAAATACCATTTAAAGTATGCTGTGTAGAGTTACAATATATACATTAGCTTGTGATAATATGTAATGCCAGTAATTTATACTATAATTGAGCACTTCAGATCTTTTAATAATAATTTTTAATAGCACTTTTAATATTGCTTTCCAGAAAAGCCCACAAAGGTTATGCATAACTATCTAAATGTAAAGGTCGTCAGTTGGTATGAAAACTGAAATCGTTGTGGTGTCAGAGACTTATTAGATTTCTTTCCTGAATATTGCCAGCAAGTTTTGACTTGACATATAACTCGCTTTACGTATTAAATCTGTCAAATTATTGTCTTGGTCGCTTAATCAATCTTCTACAAATATGATATCGATATCCAAATTGGTATCAAGTATACTTCAAAGACACCATGAACTAGAATTCCAATGCCCTTATGCTCTTCTAACCTTCAATCGCTTTTATGGATTTAGTCTTAAGGAGCCCATAATAATTGAATGGAATCAACAAGACGAGTTCTACTCAAGAAGCAGTCCAACCTGCTTTACTTATTGGCCATGGTACTTCAACCTAATAATTGTTTGTCTTCTGACTGGAATAGGCTCTTGTTTAATTGTAACTATTAACGCTGACGAAACTGGAGCAGCTTTAGTTATGGTATCATTTGGTTTAGCAACGTTTGGGTCTTTATTGGTTGGTCAAGCAGCAATTCTGACAAAACATGTGGACAGTTTTCTGAATGCTTTTCATTGTTTGCTCAGTTTGCGGAACAAACTAGGTAAGAAATTCAACTCATAGCCAAATTTTTTAAAAGTTGTCAAAAATTGAAATTTTATCGGCGGTGTTTTTACAGTACGCTACTATGGAGCAATACGACATGCTCGCTTACATTCTGACAATTACTGGACCTACATGTCCTACGCACTTCAAATAGCCGTAATTGGCCTTACACTCATTCCTCCTTTGTTAGCTCCTGCTGCTATTTATTTAAATCTTGACCCATTTTCGTACACATTTCCAAAACTTTTAACAATTTTAGGTATTCCATCAACCTATTCTACAGAAATTTTACTAGTTCCTAGATGCATTACTTCTATAATTTGTATTGTTGAAGCTTGTCGCTTTTTTGCATTTTACTTTCCTACTATTGGCTATCTACTTGAAATACATTCCAGCATTTTGGAAATTTTAGTACATACAAACATCATAACTAGGCGGGATGAATTGCAGTTTTTAAAATGGTACACTTGCTTCCAGCTTACTATTGATGCTTTAAGACAGCCTTGTGATCCAATTGTGGGTAATTTGATGGGTATTGGGTTTCTTATTTTTACTTGTTGTAATGTAGGAACTATTAAAGGTTATGGGATAGTGCCGTTAGGCATGTACTGGTTAATTCCTACTGTTTCAGTACTTTGTGCCTTTTTGATTAGCTTCCTATTGCCGTTAATAATTGAAACTAGAACCGTTAGCGATTTTGTGATTCAAACAAGGAAAAGAGAGTGCAGAAAAGTTATAGGTGTGGCGTTAACTAGAGAGTGTAAGTATGTAATTAAAAGGTATAAAGCATTTAAACCGGTAGGATTAAGCTGTGGATCGTTTTATCCGCTAAAGAGGGGGTCTGATCTTGTGTATTTGTACATGGCGTTTTTAAGGTCGGTTGATGGGATAATGATACCTATTGAATAATTAAACAAGATAACTTAAAACATGTAATCGTTGGCTTAATATGGCTTTATTACTAGTCATCTTATCGCAATACAGCAAAATTAGGTTAATTTTAGGCTATGTGGCTTTTACTTTTCTCTTGTGTGTTAATATACATGTTATTCATATCAATTTTCCCGATTTAGTTGGCTATAGGTTTACACAACTAGACATGCACAAATATACAAAACATTCCAGCTAGTTTTAAGGCGCCAGATAAACTTATGTTGATAGTTTCAATTAGAATGAAAAGTACTTTTATGTTGGCCAGACTTAATTAGACATAAAATAGCTTAGGTATATCCGAAACTTATTCACTGTCAGGAATGTTCAAACAGACCACACATTATATTTCATATTCCAGAAAACTTTTTATACATATTCAAAATGCTTAAAACTATATATTCTTCATGGATGGATGGAATTGGATGGATGCGATGAATAAAGATTCATGCTTCTTAAAAAGCATTTTAAAAAGTTCAAATGTTCTTGTATATTCCATCTTGTTTGTTGGCATTGGCTACATCATTTTTTACTCAAATTGAACTCCCATTTTGTAATTGTCATGGGAACAAGGATTTCTGTATGGACGGAAATCAAGAAAAATTGAAAAGAATCCAAGAAAGCTCTCGTGGTTCTTTTTGTCCCAACGATTGTCCTCTCTGCTGTATATATAATTCTGAAATACATATTTTTCAAACCTGAAATCCTTCCATTTTATGCCGGCTTGGTTTGTTTGGGTTATTGGAACTATTGTTGAACGCAGTTTTGTATTTTGACAGCTTTGAACTAAATTTATTTATTTCAAAGAAGCGTAAATATGACAGTAACTTATACTTAACTACTTTAGTATAAGTAAGCCAGTAATTTAGAATAAGTTAGTGCTACCGACTACCGACTAAATTAAAGAAAATATCATGGCTGGTCATGTAAGCACTTTTTGCGAAGCTAAAGGCTTCTAATTTAATTAGTAATCAAAACGTCTTTTTACTTTACCACTGGAGACAACCAAGAAACTATTATATTGATTTATTGATTAATACAAAATAAGCTGAGATAGCAAAGCAACGGGAAAGCAAATCTAAAAGGTTCATTATTCAGGTTTTTCGTTTTTCAATTGTTTCAATTTCAATTTCCTCAATTGTACTAAGCAACCGTTATAAAAACGCTAATGTTTACAACATGATCAGTAATCGTTAGCCTCTTTTGTATGAAACATGAACATAAATGGCAGTAAGTTTAATATATTTTCTAGAGTTGCTCGTTTTCAATATGATATGCAAAAATGGATGAGCAACCATGCTTTTCATGTGCTTTTTGAACACTTTGGCTTTGGCGTATTGTTTCAAGATGTTTATTTGTCCATTACGTCCGAAATATTAGAAATTTCGGACGCTACAAAAAGTTTGACTGGGTATTCAGCCGAATGCAACGAGATCGATAAATTGTTTTTGTTGGTAAAGATCCATCAATTTTGAGAAATTACAAAAGATTAATTGAGTCCTTCATTCTTCTTTGCATGGAAGCATGATTCTACTTTTTTTTTGCTTTTACTAGTAGGCCTTGCATCATCATACAAGTTGTTTGTACGCGAAATAAGGTTAAAGATGTATAGTTCTCTAAAATGTGTTTACTTAGCCATTTTGTTTGTTGTTTTGTCAAAAATATACGTTGTATCTTTGCAGTAATAAACTTCAATTATTGTTTTAAAAAACCAACGGCAAGGTAAAAAAGACGATGATGCCAATACCAAAAATATGCATAAAATTTCTAAATTTAATTTAAATATTTATTTCATACAAATTACAAAATCACAAATTCCAGTCGGTCCACCAAACCAGCCCAGCCAAATTAATTACTAATTGCATATTTTGAGAAATATGTGTACAAACTATTTACAAGATTATAACTTAGATTTTTAATGATTTCTAACCTCTTAACTTCACGTTCTTGAAATCACAAATCACTTACAGCTAGCCTCGGAGAACAACCGTAAAGTTCTTTCTTAATGCTTTTATCGCCTTCTTGCTAACCTGCAATACAAACTCAATTATTAAAAACTAATATTTAACCAGTAATCCCTTACTGCTTGTCAATTACGCATATTTTGCTACTTACGTCAGAACAATCCCCAACAAGTTCCAGAATCTCCAAACGCTCCAATTTGAGAAGCCCATAACGGCAGCCAATCTCCCCAAGCCGTAACTTATATCCACGTGGAATAAGCCTGAGCTTTTTCAACCCTAAGAATCATTCGTAGTTGATACCTTATCAATAACGTGTGTCTAGATTTCATTGTCACTATTTCCTCTAAATAAATCTTTTCGACTTACTTTTCAAACAATGTGGCGGCTCCATGTACTTACTCCAAACCTTCAGTTGGCTGCTCGGCCAATTTTGAAGTTGTTCATAAGTCTCGTGTGTAATTCCACAAACGCCTGGATCCAAATCCTTGTCCAGGTCGTCACAAAAAAGCCAAAGTTCTTCCACATTAGGCATGGACATGGACACACACTCCAAAAATTTCTGCTCGTTGGGTAATCCTAGCTTCCTCAGATTTGGAAACTGCCTTCCACCTTGCATAATTTCGTAGCAGCCAACATCATCATTACTAAAAATTAGCTCCGTTACAGATTCCACAGGCTGAATATCTTCATTAAAAAAATCCATTTCCATTTCTTCACCCATTACCCCAAACTCCAACTTTCTCAGCACAGGAAATAGTTCTGAGTAAGAAATGTTCGGAAGGTGAGAAGGTATTCCAATTTTCAGTGCTGTTAACTTAGGCATTGGGGGAAACTCCACCTGCCTAAAAGCCGGATTTCTAAGGCCGGAATAACCACAATGCATCAACTCTAGTTCCTCCAAGTAGGCACTCTGGCTTTGTAGGAAGGTTCTCAAGCTTTCAGAGCTAATGGTCAGTACTTGTCCGTTACGATGGAATGCCAGGTAAAGATATTTAAGCCGAAGGCCCAACTCACTCAATCTAATCAAGTGCTGGTTTCCAATTTCCGAGTTCAAGTGAAGACTACTGATATTTCTGGCATTTGGTCCTTCCAAAAGTTCCATCCATCTTTCTATCATTGTGTTTGCACCCACTTGCAATTCCAATTCGTCCAGTGATGGAGCATTTTCTAGGATACTCTTAACAAAACCAAATCCTAATTCTTGGACACTGCTCAACTGCCCCAATTTTAACTGTTTTAAAGCTGGATACTCATAATTTCCTGGAAGCATGGGGATAGTAGACCAGCCGTAAATATGAATGCTGGTTGCAAACGGAGCCACAACTTCAAAAAATCTTCCTACTGCCCTTTCCTTTTTAGCTGTTGTAATTCCGCTACAGTTTAATTTAAACTTGGTCCATGGAAACTGGACGCTGCTAGAGATGACAGTGGTAAGCCGGGTGATATCGTCAATCCCACTGGGAACCTTGACAACATGATCCGCTTTGGGAATCACCCTCAAACAAGCTTCATTCCACAAGCTGTTCACCAATCTACAGTTCTTCAGGTCGTTCACTGGCAGGAAACGAAGTAAATGGTCCATGACCTGAAAATTTTAAAATTACAGTTATAACTCCACATTGAATTGAACAACGGGTAACATTGAAATTTGAAGCATTCAAATACTTACATATTCATTCAGAACCCCGAAACCTGGAGAATCCGGGTTTGCCTCCAGGTGCACAGCTTGTGGGCCAGGGTTGAAGGCCCCAGGTTCCTGCTGACCACCGGTGTTCATCTCATCATCCGAAGAATCCCAGTCCGACGAGTCCGAAAAAATGTCTCCTTGGCTTCCAGCCATATTTTCAGAGAATTCGGAAAAGAGCAGCGAAATAGATGACAGATGACCAAAATGGTAAAAGATTTGGAATCAGTGGTCACTTCCAGTAACTATTGGCTATTTCACTAATTTTCTTTACAAAATCACAAAAGGTACTTAACTTTCCGATGACAACAAGTTAACAATTGTAAGTCCGTCCGTAGTTTAGGTTATGAAGTCCAACTGACAAAAGGGCTACGCAAACTCAAACGTGTATTCTTTGCTCAGCTGTGCACAGCAAGCACAAAGGATTTAAAGAAGCAAAAACTGGTCGCGGCGGCGGAGAGTTTCTTAGCGCGGGAAACCGACAAATTGCGTTTGCGTCTGCGTATTGGCGTAGTGGAAACACATTTCTTTTGGGAACGTTGAGATTGAGTTTGGATGGATTCTGGAGGAGATCCTATCCTCATAAAAAAATTGATGATGGAGGAAGCTTTTGATCAGCAAGGAAAATTGGACAGGTTGGGGGGAATTTTGATGGACCGATTAGGCTTTTGGGAGAAATTCTTGTTCGGCGAAGGGTTTGGAGGTGCATATTTTCTCCGGTGCCGCTTCTACAGAAACTTAAAAAGGTACCTTTCCTTTGACAAATATTGCAGTTTTTTTAGGTTTTTGGGGCTATCAAGGTAGGGAGAGCATTTAGCACGATTTCCATTTTCTGTCTGTTCTATTGTTCCTCTTTCAAAGTTTATAGTAATTTTTTATACCAATCCATTTTGTTTCAACTTAACAAACCCATGCGGTGCGGGAATAGCTGGTGTGTGATAATTGCATGTTATGATCAACTGATTAACATATATCAGTACCAAATAATTTAATATAAAAAATTTCATTAGACTGCCAAGTCTAATATAATATAAATAAATTACGAATGTTTGAAAAAAAGTTAAGAGAGTGCTTAATTAAAGATAACTTTTGTAAGAAAAAAAAACATGTCAAAACGTCTTAAAAAAGAAGTTTACTTGACACACTTGTACTATACAGTTTGTACATTTAATTTAATATTTATTTAGCCGAATTGGTACTTTTGTAATGAATTAAGCAAAAATCATAATATGTTATTTTTAAGAATTCCTGATCGTTATCTAAAATTTGATTTGCTTTTTCATGGTTTTTCAGTTTTTTTAAAAACTAGATTGGATTTAATTTCTGGTCTGGCTTATTTGATAGCAATGAGCAGAGTGAAAACCTATAAAGATGAGCTTGGTTACAAGGACAGGGTCACGTAGTTTAGGAACAGACCCATAAGCTGGCTCTTTTGGGGTAACGAGCAAAATGCAGGGAAATTCAATTAATGCTTCCCTGACCGCTCAAAATATCTCGCTTCCAGTCAAATAAATGGAAACCAGGAATGGCGTAAGATTTCAGTTGGAGTGAGCAGCATCTTTCTGAACCATTTTTCATTTTTCTGTCTTCTTTGCCTGTTTCGAAAAATGGCTAAACTCCTACTTTACAGGAGCTTCCGTGTATTTAAGATTATCCTTCCCTTCTGTATATTCAAGATTACTCACGTGCACGTCAGATTAAGTGCGTGTATTCAGGTCTAACCAAAATTGTCAAAAAATACCACGGTAGCATAGAATGGTGTTAGCATAAGGTTTTTATTACGGCGTTAGCATGCAAACGATCAATTTTGTCCAATTATCCGGAAAAACCTAGAAGAAATTTTAGTATGAATTTTAGAATGGATTAATAACAACTCACTTCTGCTGCTTGGTTTACAACGAAACTCTAAAATGTGTCTGGCATATTCTAAATTGAAAAATAATAGAACAAATACTATGCAACAGCTATCATGTCTGTTATAATGGCAATGGATTCTGCTCAGTTACTATTACTTTCTTTTGCTTGCAGTTTAAAGTTCTGCTTGGGGTACTTTTAAAAAATCGATTATTATTACCTCTTACAAAACCAATCCTTTTTCATGTTAAAGTAAAGTGGAAAACACATTTTTTTATTGTACCACATAATAATGGAATAAAATATTACTAAATATAAATTCTTTTTGAATTACCGCAGATACTTGGTAATACTGTGTTCAGGCCGTTGGCCGGACGGATAGGGGATTATCCCAAATTTTTATATAAAGCCGTGGGATACAGCGAATAGTCTTTAACTGCAACAAGTGAATTTCTGATCAAACTCAGTTTGAATGGTCAGAAGTTACAAGAAATATATTGCGCAACTATTGACTGCGTAATCAGCTTTGTAGCAATTCCTTATATAAGCTCCTCAGGACTCCAGCTCCGTTAAAGCTATGTTTAAGGTCTAAAATTTTAAATCCATAGTAACTCCAATAAAACAAAACGATTGCTTGCTGACGTAGGTAATTCGAAATATCGAGGTGATTTAGAATAAGCCATGTTTTAGCAAAGGTGTTCAGTGGTAAAAGTGAAATATAATTGCTTTGAATAAAAATAATATGAATGGTTTGACGATGTATTATCACACAGAACCTTTGATTTGAGGGTTATTGCAATAAAGTCAGTAAACACCTTGCAAGCAGTAGTACCAATATGCATTTATGCAAGTAGTTTTACTTCAAAATACTTTGATTATCTGTAGCAATACTTAATTTCTCTATTGTAAAACCCTATAGATTGGCAATTTTGTTGCAAAAGTTTTTGTACATATGAAGACGATATTAATTGGTTTTAATTTAAAACAAATTGTATCCCGATAAAATACGGAAATACCTTTGCTACTTTATATACCTCTGTATGTATACTTACATACATATATACGTAAATACCTCTGCAATGCATATCAAGCATATTACAAAAAAATAAACATGAAAAATACGAAAACCTATCTATCTATCTGAAAGTCAATTAGTAAGTAGTTTTTGACTGTTCAACAACGTTGAAAAACCTCTCGCAAAATGCAGAAATATTTTTGATTTGTTCAAGAACAATTAGAATTTACAACAAGCAAATTAAACTACTAAGCAGTTCACACAAACATTGTCATTTAACCTTAGCAAATTTACTGAAATAACCGGTGAACGGATAGGTAGGCAAAGAATTTATGGCAAACGACTTGGTAGGCAAAAGAGATATAGGCAAAAACTTAAATGGCAAAATAAAATGTACATGGTAGGCAAATTTTTTATTTTCAAGTATATCCGTTTCAAATACATACACCTACCTAAAATTTATCACACAATAGCCAATTTCGTCACTGGTGGTTCTTCTAACACAATAGTACTAGCCGTAGCATTTATCTCATGTCTTAAAAACATTTCTGGATTTGCTTAATGGTTATTATGAGACTAGCATTCGTATCAGTAATCGGTTGGATAAAGCTACGCTTTTGTGAGTAAAACAAGTACCTAACACCTTTACGTGTGATTTTTTAAAGATTGCCTACCCTTCCAAATGTAGAAGTTTATTTTTGCCTTTATCTATAAAGCAAATTTTTGCTGTTGAAGGAGACGCCATTGTGTCAATGGCTAACTTACGATCTTTTACAGGTTTCCAAGCTGAAGCATTCTACCATGGCCATGCTAAGGTCAATGAACATAATGGTTCAGACTACAGAAGTAAGAATATACCACTTACACATATAAATGATCATTTGCATGCTTAAATAATCCCAACTTAGACCAAAGTACTGCAAATATTTGTAGAAGATCGATATTGCTAATACTTAGACTTAAAATATCACCGAAAAGGCATCATTTCAATTTTTGCCTACCAAGTACATTTAGCTAAAAACGATGTTGCCATTTACATCGTTTGCCATAAAGTACGTTGCCTACCTGGTATGTTGTATACCTCCGTTTTGCCTACCTACCCGAAGACCGAAATAACCATTAGAATGACGCCTTTGTTCTGGAAATCCTACGAACTAAACAAAACGCTATTTGCAAATAACATGTACAATCATATTCTCTGGATGGACGGAAATCAAGAAAAACTAAAAATTGAAAAGAATCCAAGAAAGCTCTCGTGGTTTTTTCTCTCTCAACTAGTAATCTCAACGTTTGTTCTATCTGCCGTATATATAATGCTGAAATACATATTTTTCAAACCTGAAACCCTTCCATTTTACGCCGTCTTGGTTTATATTCAAATTGGTTTGTTTGGGTTATTGGAACTTTTGTTGAACGTAGTTTTGTATATTGATGGCGTTGAACTGTTCGAAAGAAACGTAAATATGACAGTAACTTATACTAAACGTTTATTTAATGACGCTCGTGAAACAGGTTACGCGTCCAATCTCCCAATAACAAAACTACTGATTACAGGTAAGTTATAAATTGTGTTGTTCCCACCTAATAAACTTACGAGTGCAAATACAACTTAAATATTTATTTACAAGCGTTTTTATTAATTCAATTTTTAGAATTAAGAAAACTTTTGAACAGAAGAAATGACGTGGATCTTCTAGGACTTTTCATGGTGGCACTAGTTTGGGTTTTGTTTTTTGTATCTATTTTTGTTACTACGGGAATAATATTTACCGGTTATTGTCCTATCGCTTTTGTAATAGATGATCTTATCCCAACCAGCTACATGCTCATAAAGATTTGGAAGTTTGTTGTAAGTTTTCTGGCAACACAATGGGCTAACATAGAAGTTTGTAGGTCATTTGCTATTATATTTTTGCCTTCGGTTTCTCTTTTTCCCACAATACATTCTTGGCTAATGTTTTACGGAAAGTTACAACCAAGTTTGCATTCCTTAAGTTTTTACAAAACTGGACAGTGTGTAATTGCTGTTGGCTCCAAGGGAATCAGAAACCTTGCAGGTGTGTTTATGGGAGTGGGCTTTATCGTCACTGTTTTAGGAACATGGATTGTTGTTGCAGGATGGAAACTACTACCAAAAGTTTTGTATGGAATACTGTGTTGTAGTACGATTATCATGTGTATTACTGTTGGGCTCACTTTGCCAAATGTTTGTAAATGTTATTGTAAAAGTAAACACATGTTGGAATCAACGTGGCCAAAGAAAATAGCAGTGGACTTAAACATCCGTCAAGAATACAAATATAGGTCTATGTTATATAAGCGTTTAAAGCGTACATTTAGAGCCCAAAGACCAACGTGCTTTTATTACTTTCTTGCCCTTTTTGATGAACAAACACTGAAAAACTTTTCCAGCGCTCTGATTAATAATTCGTTAACACTTATTCTACTCACAATTTTATAGGTTTTCTTTATCGCAACTCAAGCACACATCGAACTAGAGGTCCAATTTTAGATAATAATGTATGCGTGTTAATAACTATTGAATGTGCATAATGATCAAAAATGACATAATTCAGTACTAGACCAGGAAATAAAAGTAGTAGAGATACTAAAGTAATAAAAAGTAAAGTAAGACTTATCTTTTCTGTTGGAGAAATAAGTGTTATGTAAGAAGAAATGAAAACAAGCTATTCGGAAAAAATAATATTACAGCTCAGTGCACTACAGATTATGTTGAAAAAAAAGTTTTAGTAGATACTGATCAAGTCCAATCTCTTAAAATTTTGAGTACAAAAGATTTTATACGATAAACATACATTGTAAATTATTAAGAGACGCTTGCTGCTGTATTTATACTTGGTTCAAAAGTAAAGTTCACGGACACTATATTTAATAGCTCACCTGAAAAAGCCGCTAGCTAATATAATCTGCTATATAAATTTTATACAAGAACTTGTTGAGCAATGTTTAAGCATATTCTTTAAAAATAAACTGTGTGATATTGGGATAAACTTTCAAGATAAACTATATCATAAAATATTGTAAAGAAATATTTGGTCGCAAAAACGCTCTTATACTTTCTACTTACATCTATCTTACTTTCTATCCATCATTTTCCCTTATCATTCTCCGGTATCTCACTGAATCGATTTAAGCTTCAGTCTACATTGTACAAGCAATGCAAAACCAACGAGATATTTGAATTTCCTGTATATGTGGCATGCTTAAATACTACCTATTTAATCACCAGCAAGTATGACAAGTGTTCACTTTTGGTGCAATGCTAAGAAATATTTATTTTATTTTCCAGTAAAGCAGCAAAGACATGCTTGAGCAAGCATATCCCATTTTCAATATCAAGTCGTTTAATAACTCATGTAAATTAAACATTCCTCTGATTACCATCTATAGCAATTAAAAAATAATAATTGAAAACTATATCTACAATATTCAGCGCATTTTAAAACATGTTCATTTGCTTAGCCACGTTCCTGGCTAGACAACAGCCATGTATTTATTTCTTAAAAACGTCGTTTTAGCTCAACTCTATTTAACCAAGTTAATTTTATGTTTTCACACAGTGACTACCTCGTTTCCTGACACAACTCAATTTCTGGATAGGTCTGGACACACCATTGATATTTCCAATTATCTAAACATCTTTCCGAATTGCCTGACACACGTAATCAACTACCGTGGCTATAATATACTATATGGCAAAATACTTTCTCCACTTATTCTGTCCCGTTATGTTGTTGCTACCGTGACAAAGCTAACATACACAAGACATAATATTACCCTTAGGTCAACCCAACAGCGAACATTATTCTACGAAACAGTTTATAAAAAGAGTAATCCCAACGTGACATTAGAATGGTGTCAACCTCACCACTTGGAACACGACTGTTTGGATATTCCCTACTTTGATATGTCAACTAAAGCCAAGTCTTGGACTGCAGATGTTCAATTGTTCCTTCTACCTCCAAAACATTCTGAAGATGCAGTATTCTATGAGAACCATAACAACAAAGTTTTACTGATCCCCAACGCCTATAAAAACTTTTGGAGTAGAAAAATCCTAAGTCAAAACTCCGGAGTTGTAGAAATGCTCAAACGAATTGGTTATGAATTTGCTAATTTGATAATAAGCCGACCCAAGTTTGATGTTTTGATAACAACTGGAAGCTCTGCAACGTTTTCCCCAGTTTGGATTCACTCGCTAGTAGGAAGTAGGGGCTTAGTACCAGATTACTACGGAAAGCAGTACTACGAATTCTTCGCAATTGAAGGTATTTTGTATTCCGAGAACAACCTACTTTCCGATTCCCAATTTTACCCACTCAACTTAACTTGGTACTGCAGACACTGTCAGCCGTGCAATATGTTTACACCAATTAACCTATCATACATGTTAGGTTACATGGCTAATCTGCACCATATTCCGGAGCATATAAATCGCAAAACTGATCACATCTTTTGGAGATTTCTACCAGATATTAGCGTTGCTTCAGCTTTCTACTACACACAGGATGAACTAGACGAATACACATATTTTCTAAAGCAAATACAAAATCTTAAATTATCTCAACTGGGCTATTCCCAAAGAGCCCAGAAAATGCTATTTCTACACAACGCCATAGAAGCTCTAGTTTTCAAATCGGCCCTTGGAAACGGCACCTTGCATTTTGGTTCCATTTTTGCTGACATGCTCTCAAGTCGATGTACTGGCACAATACAGAAATTCCAAGCCCATCCTACTATCTGGGTTTTTAGTGCAGGAAAATACGACACTTATCCGTTTGCATTTCATCCAATACAACTAAAAATTGTTAGCTGTGGACGTCCGGATAAACAAGGATTGGGTTTCTACAATTTGATTTCCATATTTGACATGCAGACCTGGATACTAATATTTATAACTTTGTTTCTGGTTTCAAAAGCTTTGAATCACCTTGCCAAATATTCTGGACCAACTCGTTTCTTAAACTTTGGTCAGCTTGCTAGTTTTCAAATGTTTTTGGAGCAAGGTGACAGTAAAGTGTTAAACAACCTGTATAGCAAGCCAGTTGAAGAAACGCATACCAGATTAGCATGTCGAGTACTTTTGGGTCCCCTATTTCTAATGGCTGTGGTAATTTGTAACGCCTACAAAAATGAAAACGTAACCCAGCTAACCCTTCCCAGAAAGGTGATTCCTTTGGATAATTTTGAAGCTCTGGTACAGCACAACTTTTCAATTTATACAAGGGGCGTTGACACTGTAACAGGCGTTGCGGCTGGTGAAGTACTTCGATTGCAACCATATATGGTTGCAATCGAAGTACTTCACTGGTATACTGGTACAAAACATTGTATCAACTGGTAAAACCCAAACCACCATACGACCAGCATGACATAACAAACGTTTTCAAAAGCGAGTTGTGGGCTTATGAAACCTATCACCGGAGTTGGTTTAACAATAAAATGGCAGTTGGACTTGTAAATTATAGTGAGAAAGCAAAGCATTGGATGAATCACACAATGTTGCATCCAAACTGGCAGGAAATGTACTATGGAGAAAATGAGAATAGTTCTCCGTTTGGAGAAGACATTTTAGAGGAATGTAACAACACGGCATTATTTCTGCCAGATATTCCGGCCAATACATTATATGCCCATTTGTTGCAACAGCGGAAAAGCGCGTTTCTCTCTAGATCCAGTGAGGGCTTGGAAATTAGACGGGGCATTCAATTTTGGCGATGGATAGCTCCTGTGGTACTCTCAAAAATGAAAGGAGTGTATAGCGCAGGATTGATTTTGTGGTGGGAAAATTTGCTACTGAAATTTTTACCCAGAATTTCAGCAAAATTTAGTAGCGCAGGGAATGGACAAGAGCAGAAGTTAGAGGAAACAAATATGAGCGGAAATGTTGCAATTGTATTTATTATCTGGGCTGTACTCATTTGTATGGCAATAATTTTGTTCTTGATTGATTTTAAGTTTAAACTGGTAGTTGTGTTGTATGTAGTAACTATTCGACTGAGAATATTGAGTGAAAAGCTACAAGGGCGTTGTAAATGCTTGCGTGGGAAAACTACGGACAAAGCAGTGAATGGCATGGATGTACTAAGTAGACAGTGTCTACTAGACACGTTGCACACGTATTGAGGAAATAATTTGTTTTAACACAAATATATATACATTAAATATGCTACTGGGTACTCATTCTAACCTGTTAAATACAAAACAAGAAACTAACGAAATCGTGTATTAGAAATACCTTTAAAATGCCTAAACCCATCACTAGGTACTATATTCTTCATAATTAATACATTATAAAACTGATGAAATAAATATTGTTATCAATCCAAAACATATTCTGTGGATTCATTTATTTGCTGTCAGCAAAACAAACAAAAGCATTTTCATTAGACGAAGCAAAAATTATTGAACAAAACATTTAGCATTTAACAATAACAATGTTGATAATTTACATTGCCGACCCAAAGAACACCAAACTACAAAAAGGATGAGATTGAGGATCAAAACTCGCATAGAAGTGTAGTGCCGAGCAAGCCTAGCTGCATAATAATTTGTATTATATAAATACTCATTTCTACAGAAACGTTAAAAGTGTGTTCATACAGTTCATATATTTACAAAATCAAATACTAAAACCAAACTAACCCAATTATCAAGAAGCCTAGCAAAGTATTCTTCAAACATTGTTTCATCCACTGGAAAGAAGCTTCCAAATGAGATAGCTATTGGTCTTAAAGTTTCCACTTTTAATTTATCTAACTTTTTCCCTTTTGTTCTAGATGTGCGCATAGCTTCAAACACCTTCCTGTACTGAAAGTCTAATAACTGTCTATACTGTGTGTAAATATTAACATCATATTTAAGACCAAAAAAGCTGCATAACATAAGTGCCAATGCAAACAAACCGGATGGAAAATACAAGAACATTTGAACTTTTCCAAATGCTTTTGTAACAAACCATAGGACTTCAACAGTTATCCAGAAATAGCCACCAAGCATAACACATGTGAGATCTGCCATTGCGTTATCAATTAGCTGAAAACCGAGAAATAAAACAGTATACCACTTAATAAAGCATCTAGGCCTGTGAACCAAAGTTTTCATAGACTGGGCAATATTTAATATGGTTCTGTAAAGAATCAACACCGTTGCAATTACTAGCGCTAATATTCTGCTAACTTCTGCCATGGTGAAGAAGGCAGTAACAAAGCGAATACTCAATCCAACATATATGAATATTCTGGATCTATAGTGCGGGTCAGGAAATATATCCTCAAATAGAAAGTAGTACACGTCCATATCTTCAAGCAGGGCGACCAATGTGGTAAAAATTGGACTAAACGCACAACCAAGTACCATGGCTAATAATGCCAAATCAATCCATGAGACCATGGCCTTGCTTTTTATGAGCTTAGTTGATGTGATGGAAATTCCAGTTAGCTTTGGGTTTTGCACGTCTGAAAATGAGTTCATGTATAAATAAAATAAATTAAAGGTATGATAATCTGCATTTACAGCATATGTTTGTTTTTTCAATGCTTACAGATTTGTAGAATGTTGTCCAATCTGATAGCTGTAGTAAATGCATAGCAGAATAAATTAATTGATTTCCACACCAGAAGACACTGCATTGCTCCATGAACTATAAATTGTGCTATGCCGACAAAGATGATATAATTAGTCATGTGAAAGTTTGCTCGATGGGCATACGTTAAGTTTGAAACAACCATCAGTGTGCACAGAAGTGCGGTTGCTGCAACATTTGTAAAGGACAGTTGCAGTTTTAATTTGTTGAACCTGGTGAGCTTTTTTATGTGAACACCCGAAAAATCGCTTTTCCAGTCAAAAGGAAACGGGGAAAGGTAGAAGTACAGAATTTTAATTAGAAATAGTAACGTCTTTTCAAAGTCAGTTATCATTTTGCTGTCTCTGTTTTTCTACTGTTGCTGTTCTAAAAAATACTGAGCTGGTACTTGACTTGTACATAAGAAGGAATTAATCCATACACTAACCTACGAGTTGATCAATACAAAAACTTATGACGCAAAATATTGCTTTGACGTACATTGCCAGCCAAATATTAGCAACAGTTTTGACCTATTGTGCATGATAGATTAAAGAAAGTTTTAGGTACATATTAAAACAATGGTAGTATGCTTTTTAAATGTAGACATTCAGCTTAATTTCACAATATCATGAAAAATCCATAATTTTATAGACTATAAAATCATTCTATAACAAAGTCAATGCTGCCTGATTCGATGAGGTTCTTGTTATTTTGAAAAGTATACTTTTCCTATTATTTAGTTTTGTTAATGCATCTATAGCGACAACGTCATTCTTGTTTTCCGTCACGAAAATGTCTAAAAGCTTTCATATTGCGAAAGAAAGACTTTAAGTTTGACCTTTTAATTTTAGTTAAAATAAAGACTTTTTATGACTAATAAATATCAATATACAGCAATTAAAACGTTAATTTTAATGATGCTATTTACCTGCATAATATTAGGCTTCATTTAACTTTAGAAACATCGCACTCTAGTATTGTTTTACAAATTCCACTTACCAAGTAGACCATATATGACGCAAGCAGTTTTTAGTTTTCATGCTTCTTAGTTAACAATGTTAAATATAGCAAGAACAATCTTTATAACTAAAAACAGCTTATAACTTATCTTAGCAACATGTTTTGAAAGAATGTTTTGATGGCATTCTAATGAAAATTTGTCAATTGATTGATGTTGCATTAATCAACAAATTGCACCACAATAACGCAAAAATGTGCTTCAGAGCCTAAACACAATGGCCTATTGTTCACCTCACTGTTTACAAAGCTACAATGCTTAAAACCATTTTAGTTCGGCACATTATATAATATGATATATCATTTCATTTCAAAGGTACCATGCATTTATAGTATTCAAGCACTCATTTTTTCAGCTTAATTTACTTATTTACTGGCACCGATAGCTTTCCAAATGTATACAGTTTTTCTTGAGATTTTTCCATTTTTTATCAAAATAGTATCTCAAAGCGTGCCTTTTTAAGGTCATACAGTTTTCATTTTGACATTTAATAATAATATTTGAATATCATGCACCGAACTTTCACATGGAAGCTTTTACGTATAAAAGGGTAAATTTTATGGTTTTAATTGTTAGTACTACTTTATAGTTTCATCATAAATAAGTTATTTTAGAAATAAATAAAAGCCTCGTCGTCGTTTGCCTCGAAGGTATTGTCCGTAGAAACTGTTTATGCTGTTGCATTTTATTCCAGCATAGAATTTTAATAAAGTAACTATATTAACAGAACGGCAATGTCACAATATGCCGGGATAATCCTATGCTAGGCAAAAAGAGTTGTGCTAGTACGACGTTTTCAAGAAACAAATACATGGCTGCCGTCTAACCAAAAACTTGACTGGACAACTCAACATGCAACGAATATTGACAACATGCATAAGTTTTTAATTAATATCTCACTGTTTCAGCAGAGGAACTAATTAAAACGTTGTTCGTCTGTCTGGCTAAACCTCCGTCCGTCTACTTTGTTTTCTACAATAACCTAATTAGTAGCAAGCATGTATTTACATCACACAGCAAATTTTACATAAAACGCTTGTTTTACAAAAGGGATGGGACATATCTACTCAACACCTAATAGGTGAGGGTTGAGTTGAACGATTAGTTCTGTATTGTATTGTAAGTATTGCAACTAATATAACTCTGATTAATTATTTTTTTAAATTTCAACTTGTAGAATTTGGAAAAAGGTTTGTCCACCTTCAACAGGATATTTGTATTTGCTTCCTCTAATAGACCTAGTATGTATAGTTAAAATAAGCAATTTAATATATTTTTCAATGTCAGTGTTAATTAATATTTTTATTATAAGGAAATGAATTTTAGGATAGAATTGAAAACTTGTTTTTTCGTGTTGTACGTAGCATTTATAGCTCAAAATCGAATTACAACTTACAATAAATATTACTCAAAACAATTGTTACAAAAAATAGGAAGTAAGTTTTTCTGGCATTGAGCTTAGCAGCTTGATCCGCACAGCTTAGCATCCTATAATTAAAGTTAACTTTAAAAGTATAGTAGACGCATATTGTAAAACACTTGTTTACCGGGGTACGGTAGGGCTTTTTCCATTCTGGTATACGTTTACGACTGATTTTCAATCATGCTTTGAACGTCTATAAATTAAGAATTATTAAAACTCTTTGTATGCATGTGTTGATATTCTTGAGGATAACCAACATTAAAATGCTTTATCAAGGAATTACTCGCACCAATCAATTCTTACAAAAACTTGAGGAAATAAGCTTCTTCATATCTAAACATACTGATTTACCTAAAGGTACACGAAAATTTACAAAGGTGCATTGAGAATTTTTTGCAGGCGTATAAAACAAAGCTGTTCCTTTGAATGGTGTGTCACACCTGAAATTAAAAATTCAAACTTTAGCAGTTTAGCATATAAAATTAGGTTCTGGGAATTGTCTAATCGTAAACATAATACCATTTTGAACTTTACAACAATACACCCGCACAATAATTTTTTTGGAAACATTGACGTCTGCGTTCGCCAACAATGATCTCTCCACTATTTGAAAAAGCGTTTTTTATAAACAGAGTCCTCTTTGAACTAATCTTAGCGCCTTACCCAGTTAAATATGACAACGTGAAGCAAAGGTTTATTTACGACTTTCGCCGGCGTAAAACATATTTTTGGTTTCGTTTTCCTTGGAGCTCGTTCACTGTATGTCTTTTGTTAACATTTTTAAATGTAATTAGTTACATATTTAGCAAGAATATCTTTCCGTTTTATTGTGTACTGACTAATGTATTTACTGGCTGGATTATTGTATGTGGCATTTGTGAAAACATATTCATTCTGTCAAATGATGGTGTAAGTGTTATTATAGCCTTTAATGCCCTCGCCGTTTGTTACAGCCATTTTGAAACACGATACCGTAATTTTTACTTTGAAAGAAACTCAAATCATGTGTTTAACAATTCAAACCTAAAAAACTTAGAAAACGGTTTTCGAAATATTCTTCGTGATGTTTACTCAAAACGTGACGGCACAAAGGACAACATTGGACTACTAGCAATATTTGTAGCTACCACAATGTTTCTACTTAGCAATGTTTACTATTTTATATTTATAGCAGCTCAAATTGATCCGTTTCATTACGTAGTGTTACAGTTTAGAAATAACAGCTTAAGTTTTTATGCTGTTTACGCTACTCGTATCTTATGTTGCGCTTATTGTTCCTTGGAGACTTGCAGAATCACTTCAATTTGTGTACTGCTTTCGTTGTCAGTCGTGGATACTACAATATATATAATACAGCAAATTGGTACTATTAAGTCTTTAAAGTTAGCTGTATATGAATATAGATTGTTAAATATATGGTTTAGACATGCGGACGCATTTATAAGGAAATTAGCAGCATTGTGGATGAGCGTAGGCTTTTTTAACTGTACATTAGGTTTATGGGGAGTTCTTCAAGGTTGGACAATATTTCCTCCAAGTGTGTTTTTGGTCTTTGCATTTACAACCGTAGTGTTATTTGTTTGTTTACTTGTAGTTCTTCCCATGGCTATTTCTGTTTACGAGTCTAGCTTTGTGCTTATTCATAAAAACTGGAGGAGATCAGATGAGATCAACAGACGAGAATTGAAACGTATTATTAGATCAATGCAACCTTTGTGTTTGTACTATGGGATTGCTAGATTCGACAAGGAAACTAAAAGAAATTTTTACTATAATATACTAAACAACGCAGTCAGTTTGATAATAGTGTTTTAATTTTGTTTTATGTGATAAGACAATTACAGGAAATCACTCAAATTTAAATAAATGAATGCAAAAATTTAAGTAAAGAGAAATCCAATGATCGGATCTCCATGGCCTGGTCCAGCACAAGCTAATTTTATAGTAGTTTTGTTGAATGCACAGGAATACTGAGTATAAACTTTTATTAAAACATTGAATTGAAGCATTGAACAAAACGTTTTTTCTTCATTTGTTTTCGGCACACATGAAACTATCCTGGGGATGATCTATGTCATTGCAATTTGCTTTGGACAACAGGTACTTAACGATGGATAGTAGGTACGATGGTCATGTGTGAAGCTTCACTTTCTATCTCGTTGCTATTTCTTCCCCTTGCATCCGTATTCAATATTTGTTTAAGTTGTGTTAAGGTCATTTCTAAAATGCCTCCAAATTTAACGGTTGTAAAAGAGTATGCTAAACTTCAGTGTAGAAACCAGTTTGGACAGGAGGCAGTTTGAAGCCTTGCCGGGATTTTGATGGGAATTGGATTTTTTCTTGGAGTAATGGGTACATGGATTCTTGTCTCGGGATGAAAGTTTATGCCAGCTTCTATGTACTGCTGTTTCTGGCTGATTGTTTTTGTAACGTATATTGTTATCTTACAAACACTTTCTCGTGTTTGCAAGTGCTACATTATTTATAGCCCAAAAATTTTGAGCCAATATACTCATACTTTGATATCTCCGTGGTAATTATAAACTGTTCCTTATAAAACGTAACCCGTCGTTGAGTAGGATAAACACCACAAAGCACTTTTATGAACGCCAGTCTGCGCATAGCTTCAAAAAGTCCTAAAACTACTAAGACACACAAACTTGCAAAACAACCGTTGGCAAAGTACACATACAAGAAAAAGGTAGCCAATTGAACAGACAAAATCTTAGAACTGCCTTTGGCAATTTTGTCTTGGATCACTGTGAACGGATCTAAACCGTCCGTCTACTTTGTTTTCTACAATAGCCTAATTAGTAGCAAGCATGTATTCACATCACACAGCAAATTTTACATAAAACGCTTGCTTTACAAAAGTGATGGGCCGATGGGACATGTATATTCAACACCTAATAGGTGAGGGTTGAGTTGAACGATTAGATTTGTATTGTACTCAAAGTATTGCAACTAATATAACTCTGATTAATTATTTTTTTAATTTCAACTTGTAGAATTTGGAAAAAAGTTTGTCAACCTTCAACAGGATATTTGTATTTGCTTCCTCTAATAGACCCAGTATGTATAGTTAAAATAAGCAATTTAATATATTTTTCAATGTCAGTATTAATTAATAATTTTATTATAAGTAAATGAATTTTAGGATAGAATTGACAACTTGTTTTTTCGTGTTGTACGTAGCATTTATAGCTCAAAATTGAATTACAACTTACAATAAATATTACTCAAAACAATTGTTACAAAAAAATAGGAAGTAAGTTTTTCTGGCAATGCCAACAGTATAGCAAAAGCTTGTTGATCTGCGCAGCTTAGCATCCTGCAATTAAAGTTAACTTTAAAAGTAAAGTAGACGCGTAATGCTGTAAAACACTTGTTTACCGGGGTACGGGAGGGCTTTTTCCATTTTGGTATACGTTTACAACTGATTTTCAATCATGCTTTGAACGTCTATAAATTAAGAATTATTAAAACTCTTTGCATGCAGGTGAAAATATTCTTGAGGATAACCAACATTAAAATGCTTTATCAAAGAATTATTCGCACCAACCAATTCCTACAAACCTTGGGGATGCTTTGGATACGGCCTCCACTTCAATGGGATTCGCAAAACTGTAAATGGAAGTGTGAAGGCAGATTAGTCAGTAACTTTCTAATTCGCTCATTAGCCCTTAAAAGCACTTTGATAGTATTCTACTTATTTGCTATCGTTTTGGAAACTTCCAACTCTGGAACATTTAACTTGGTAGAGCAAATATCTCTGCACTTACACTTTCTCTGCATATGCAGCTTCGTGTTAGCTGATTTGGTGTTATGTTTGGCAGGACGAGAATTAACAGTTTGTGTAAACTGGTGCTACACCAAAACATGGCTTTACCAACGCAATAGAAATGCAAAAATTTGTAAACTGTTTTGTACATTAGCCAATTCATTTCTTTTATTTACTATGTTTGCTGGGGTTTTAGTTCTCGTTGTTATTTCGTTTACTGGATTAGATCCGTTCACACTTATTCAAGACAAAATTGCCAAAGACAGTTTTTCTGCTCAATTGGCTACCTTTTTCTTGTATGTGTATACTGCCAACGGTTGTTTTACAAGTTTGCGGATCTTAATAGTTTTAGGACTTTTTGAAGCCATGTGCAGACTGACGTTCATAAAAGTGCTTTGTGGTGTTTATCCTACTCAACGACGGTTTACGTTTTATAAGGAACAGTTTATAATTACCAGGGAGATATTTAAGTATGAGTATATTGCCACCACGCTGATGTTTAGTAGTGTATTTGTTGTTTCCATTTTTACAGCTAATGCGCTATTGGAAGGTTTGCAGAGAAATCAGCTAACAATTGTAATAATGTCCTGTGCAATTATGGTGTTGGCTCAAGGTATGTTGCACGCGACGTTTTACTTTGGTTGTTTATTTTATGATGCATCTGGTGAGGTTTTGATACTTTGGAAAAATCAAACTAATAATTTGTATGGTGGTAAAGAAACGGCCATGGTATTATCTAGAACAATCAAAGGTTTACAGAGAGTCACATTGCCAGCTGGAGACGTAGGAGTAGTTGACAGGCAAATTAAAATTAACTATTCCGAGAGGTTATTGCGTCAAACCGTTGACTCAATTCTTACTAGAAAAAGCTTATAATGAAACTAAATACGAATTAGTTTATAGCCATAACGATCATAGTAATTTGGTTTATCTGAACGGAAGTAGTTCTAATTGGAGGGGTTTATTTACGCTTGACATTTTAAAATTGAATTAAAGTTTATGCTTCTTTAAAGAGTAATTTAGCGTTTTTCAAATGCTAGGTTATGTATTTCTCATGCGAGTAAATTAGTATACTCAGTTAATAGAGAATTAACAATTTTTAAATATGTAGATAATATTTATGGTTCTGTTATATATGATAATTTTATTGATAAGTATATATGAATACATATCATGTTTATGTAGTCATCCATAGTTTAAACTAAAATAATTAGTTGCATGCAGTTTGCTTTTTAGTCATTTTAATTCGTATACAATAAAATTTAATATATATATAGTGCATGTTTATTAATTCTATTAACTCCTCTTCCAGAATAATGCTGCGCATTATCGTACCACTGTGGTAATCTTTTGAAGCGTCTCATAAACTTATTTCCTCTTCTACGTAATCAAAATAGTATTCTTAAAACACAATTTTCTCGCTTTCTCACCTTTTATCTCAATTTGGCATTTAGATCTCGATCATCTTTCTAATTTTACTTTTGCTAATTCAAATTGTATGAATGCAAATCTTGTAACAGAATAAGTTTAATAAGTATTTGCTTTTGTATTCAGTCCAACGTAAAATGTTTTTGTCAGTTCAGTGCAAGTTATAATATTTTATTATATTGAAAAGTTATTTATAATATTTACCTATTTGTAATATTCTTTAGAGCATAAATATGATTTTTTCATTTACATTATTAACCCTATTGAAGGCATGAAGTAAATTCCTATTTATATCGACTTAAAAGTATCACGTATACCAGTGGTTGCCTAAACAAACTCGACAGTCATTTAAAATGAAATTTGTATAGCAAACTTACAAACATGACATACGAAAATGAAAATTGCTTGACGTTATTAATCTTAATGTAACAGTTTTGAAGCTTCAGTGGTTCTGTTTTGGCGCTAGTATTTGTCTATAAATTTCAGAATTAACTTTATTTATTACATTTAGATTTATACAATTTGACACAACATGCATCAGAATTAAGTCTATGCAAACCAAGCATTAACATGTTACGTTCTCACAGTCCCACAGTTAAATTTCGTATTTGTCTGAGACAACGGTTTTGTCAGGCGTTTTAACATTTGCACATAAGATATTGTTCTGATCTTGTCGATTTCTAAAAACGGAAAAATACATTAAGCAGTATACTTCAAAAATTTAATATTGAATCAAAAATCCTTACTTTATTTATGATATTAAAATTAAATCTACGGCCCGGTCAAACATATTCTCATAAAAGTTCTGTGTGCTATCATCATCAAACTGTGCTGCTCCGTAATACAACGTTATTGGTCGCTGTGCTCTCAACATTTTTCTACATAGTTTCAAATAGATGCGTGACCCTCTTCCAGCTACAACAAGTTTCCAATATTTTATCGATTTTCTTCAGGGTGGCTTTTTCTACATGTATATATAGATTTTGTCCATTTTTACATGTAAAAATGTAAAAATACATGGAAATATGGAAATAACATGGAAAAATGGTAAAATACAGCTAAAGAAGCCATAGGACTATATTAACACCTATGGTGTAGAATCAGAAGATGGTTTTAATTAATTTAAAAACAAATGAAAAGGCTGAATGGAGTTTTAAAAACATGTTAAAAGCTTAAAACTCAAATATTGAGTCTCGGATTGCAGAAAAAATCAAAATTTTCAGGAATATTTCCATAATTTACATTGTCCATGGATAAATTCCGAGTATTTTTTACATGTAAAAAATAATTTTTACATGTTATTTCCATGTTACATGTATATACATCCCGCCACCCTGATTTTCTTGGCCAATGCACTTTTAGCAATTTTGAGCTATAAATGTAGCACTTGCAAACACGGGGCAGTGTTTGTCAGATAACAATGTACGTTACAAATGCAACCAGTGAGAAACAGCAGTACATAGAAGCTGGCATAAACTTCCATCCCGAGACAAGAATCCATGTACCCATTACCCCAAGAAGAAATCCAATTCCCATCAAGAGCCCGCCAAGGCTTCGAACTGCCTCCAGTCCAAACTGGTTTATACACTGAAGTTTAGCATACTCTTTTAAAGCCGTTAGATTTGGGGGCATTTTAGAAATGACCTTGACACAACTTAATGAAATTATGAATACGGATGCAAAGGGAAGAAATAGCACCAAGAAAGAACGTGAAGTTTCACAAATGGCCCATTGTGTAATTATAAAACGAAGGCTTACAATTGTTAATTTAAAAACCTGGCTTTTAGTGCCAAACAGATCATATAACACATGATATGCTGGATCTACATTTAAGAATACGGCTATCAGTGGTATTGAAATTGTATCAATGAACAGAAGAATAACCATTCCATTCATCAAAATCCCTACTGTATCTACAGGCTGGTTTTTCCGATACAGCTTTTGTAGTTCTAAATTGAAAAATAAATAAGATTAGTGTAGTAATTGTTAAGTTTAAGCTAAGCACTCAAAGATTTTGCAACACTTACCTGCCCGTAATATTGTATATGGTGAAATGGTGGTAGCGTAGCCTGTTCTCCTTCTTTTGTGTCTTAGACCACGGTCCAGTGCCCATAAACTTGTAAACTGGTTTTCAAAGAGTTCAATTCCTTGTGTTACAATGACAATGTTAAGACTCACGCATAAAGCTGTGCATAAGGCCACTTCAAAACTAAGGTAGATAAGAAATTCTGGCACTGACTTAGTTTGAGATACACGGTTCTTTAATAAAGTGTACAGACAACAGCAACCGTAAACAATAATTAGTAAGTTTGACAAATAAAACAATATAAGCTTCCGCTGACGACGCTCCACTTTGTAGCTTTCTGTGCAAATATTAAGTTTTATTACATGGCTGTACATAAATTTTGTAAACAGTGTTTCATGTAACTCAAAAGCTTTCCACATGAGGGTAGTTGCCATGGCGTGATGCAAGTTTTTATGAAATTCACAATGTCAAATAACAGTAGCTTTGGTTGCTTAAACATTCTTATAACAAACTGTCAGGTTGCGAGACAGAATTTTCCAGTGTTTCTGAAATTATAATTTATTATTTATTAAATTAATGTATAGTTTAATTTGGTTTTAAAAATTGTCATGTCATTTCACGTCGAAATTGGTTTTTAATATTTCATACAAGTATATAAGTTGTAAGTATAAAGGTAATAGTGCTGATATTATTAGCAAGCTTTAAAAGATTGGGCCGAACCAAGAGGTAGCTTTTCTGCTTGAAAATTTAACATTCTACTTAATACAGCTGTTGACATTTTATATCAATTGAAAAAACATTGTAGTGCCTGTTTAATTTGTATAGTTATTTAAAACTTAGTTTTGTTTTTATATTTGTTAATACACTATTGTCAGATTTGGTAACTAACATATTTCATTTAATTGACCTAAAAGATATTAATTTACCATAATCATTAGTTCGTAAAAATTGGAAACCGTAAATTTCCCGCAAGCAGAACCCAATTTGCCTTTGTGATAGAATTAAAAGAAAAAAATACATTCTTGACTACAAAGTGGATCAGATTTACGTCTCATATCCCATTTATTTATATTACATTAACTTGATTAGTGTTTGTTGGTATGGGTACCGTTCCCAGTTTGCGTTAAATTTCTGCTTCTTATTAATGAAAGTAGATTAAACGGGTTTCAAACGAGTTGGTAGTCTATCCATATAATTGTAGTTTCTTTGTTCAAAAATTATTATGTAACATATGAATAGTAAAAATGCTAATAAAGTACATCCAAACAACAAATATCGTAACACTATTTTGGTTTATATGCTGAGGAAAAATATATCGGGGAAAAGTTGTTCACTTTGAGAAAAACATTGTCGAAGTAAGAACGTCCTCAAGTTAAAACATGCAGAAAGATTTGTTCATGGAAACCTTACCAAACAACATTTAATGGGTACCTTAATGTTTATTGCAACCACTTTCAAACAACATTGTGCCAGGATATGCGTAAGTAAGTAAACGAAACGGGAGTATTAAAACAAGTCAAACCGATTGACTGTTGTATCATAACCACTTGATAATATATATTTAGAAACAATTTTAAGCAGTACTTCTATAGAAACAGTTTATATGTTGACAAAATCAAATACTAAAACAGAACTAACCCAATTATCAAGCAGCTTAGCAAAATATCGTCCACAGGAAAGAAGCTTTCAAACGAGACATCTATTGGTCTTAAAGTTTATCTAACATTTTTTCCTTTGTTCTAGACGTGCGCATAGCTTCAAACAATTTTCTACGCTGAAGTCTAACACGCAAAAAATCACTGTTCCAAACAAAAGGGAACGGCTGTAATAGAAGTAAAGGAATTTTATTAGAAATAGTAGCGCCATTTCAAAATCCGTTATCATTTTGCTACTGTTGTTCTGAAAAATACTAAGCTGATACTAGACATGTAGATAAAGACGAAATCAATCCAACCTTACAAGTTGATTGGTACAAAAACTTATGACGAAACATTTTTGCTTTGACGTATATTGGCAACCAAATTTGAAAACATTTTGCATACGTGGAGGCGTTCGGATTCACACAAGTTTCAGGTACATTATAAAACAATGGTAAAATGCTTTTTGAATGTAAACTTTTTATTTAACTTCACAATAACATATAGAAAATTCATGCTCTTACAAAATAAACAATCATTTATAATTTGTCAATACTGTATACTTGGTGGGAGGTCCTGACAAGAACTCTTTTGATATGAAAAGTCAATACTTTATATTATTTAGTATTGTTAATGTCTCAACGGCCTAAACTGACTAAATAAGCTGCAGAGTATTGAGAATTGAGCTTTATTTAATAACACTAAAAACCGCGTACTTTTACCCAAAGTACTCGAGTTGAATTTGCTGCTTTTTGAAAAATTGGATTATACTCTCCAAGAACGCGCGGCAAGAGAACATTTTCCATACGTTTTGGAATTTTACTGTAGAGTATTATTAAAGCAATCTAAATTTACAGGTAATATGTTTATTGCGTTAGTTATGTACTACTTTTACTTTGTGAGCCGAAGCAAAAATATATTGTCTACAATACAAGAGAAAGATAGGACAAATCATATGATTGGTTGTGTGCCGGGAATTAAACAATTGAGCAACTTATTATTTATTTTATCTGATTCTATTAGTTCTGAAATAGTTTTACTGACTTTTTAAAACAGCTTATACTAAACCAGTGTTCAGCAGTTACTTACATAAATTTATAAGCAGATTATTTGAACCAAGAAAGTTTTGAAGAAAATAAATTAAACCGACTAAACGGATACCAAACCTGTGACATTTATTTTATAGATTTCATTTAGAAGAAAGAAAAATATATGCAACTTATCTATTTACATTAACGTCACATAGCAACATTTACTTTTTCTAAAACAAAAGTGTAAATCAATACAATAATCAATACCTAACAGTTGAGTTGGTCGATTATATTAGTAAAAGCGTTACCACGGCATCCACAATTTGCATCAGCATTGACAATACAGTTAGAGACTCAAGTTCAAAAAAGGGTCCCACTTGCATTTTACATGGTGCAAAACCCTTTAGAATCTATTGAGCTTACCCCGCAAACGATATTTCCAATAGCTACACAACTGCTCTGACTTTTCTGGCAATACCAAAGCCCAAAACATCCAAAGCCTGCTAGCACCGCCAAAATACTCACTACAATGGGCAAACTTTCAAAATACTTTATAGCCACAAATAAAGTAGCCACGTTGAAAAGATAGCCAAAGAACAAAAAGCACGGACAAACCACATACAAGTACTCAACACAAAGCTGCCATACCAAATATGACGTTTTGTAAAGGGAAACAAAGTTTCCAAAGTCGGATTCCCGCTCATGACCATTAATATTCTGAAAACATTTCCCAACTTGCTGAGTAACCAAAAGAACTTCCAAAAGCAATCCGGTACTTCTGTTAGGGGTGCGCTGTAGCCATCGCAAGCTGGCAGAGAAAGTAGTGACTCCGCCACTGCATTTTGTTTTGCTGTTGTAGCAGACGCTAATGCCAAACAGGTAAGTAGTAACATGCAGCACAGCCAGTTTTGTCTGACTATCGCAGGAGTATGAACTCTTGTTGAGGTTGTTGAAGTTGTGGCTGAGCTCGTTTTACTTAATGTGGCTGATGTTGTCATCACGCCATCCTCCCGGGCGGAACAATTCCTACGTTGCTTTCTTTGCTGAGGCAATAACAGGTAGATAATGGGATGGAGGATGGTTGTTGTCCATGATAAAAACATAGCCAGCAGATGAATCCAGTATGGGTTGACAGTTTTCTCGTTGTCTATCATATTCGTTAGCAGGACCGGCTAGTATCCGCAGAAATACGTTATCATCACTTGGCTGAGTGTCTTTCTGAGTCGAAGCAATGATTTTTGTTGAGAAATGCCCTGAGGCAACTTCGACTTCCGAACATGTACCTTGTAATACATGATGATCGAGGCCAGGTAGATGATTGAGAATGGTAGGACTACTCCAACAATCCAGATGGGCTTTTTCGGTGAATTCCCAAGCGCGTCTGGCATGATAGTACAAACCGTCGGGTCTGTTGGTTTATACCCCACAGTTCCCCATAGTTTGAAGAATAATAGCAAAGGCAGGGCATAACTGCTAGTTGCTGTTAGTAGTAGTAGTTCTCTAATTTTTCCGAGAGAAAAGACGTCAGCATGTGGGTGAGTTAGTCTGGAGTATCTTATCGCTGCTATGGAGACAGCGTCCAAGTGACAGTTCCATAAAGCAGAACCGGAAAGAGATGACAAAAGAAAGTTCCCAAAATCCAAGTTTGTGTAGCGTAGCGCAACGCGGTGATGAGGATGAGTACACCAGCAATCATCAAATCAGATATAAACAAGTGGAGAAGGCAAAGCTGGTAACCCGTTCTTTTCTTCCTGTTGCAAGATGTGAAAATTGCGAAGCCATTCATCAATACCCCCACAATGGAAAGCACCATGGCAAGGGTTCCCACTGAGATAGAAGCCAGTTCGTCTAACTCAGTTGGATTTTAAGCCTTCGTCGTCTTCATCAGCCCCATGATCACTCCTGCGATGAGTCAATTTGAATAAGTAGTCGGAGTGTGCGGTTTTACGATATTAACCACAGCATCCGCAGGATGTTCAGGTGCACTTTCCACTGGAAGTTTGGCCACTTTTGTGATTTTGTGATCACTTCTTTCTTTTTTACAGTGATCTTGTCATTCTTCTTGGTTGCTGTAGCGGTTTCCGCTGTCACCACGCGGACTAGGTGATCAGGTCTGGGGTGGACTTGGAGAATACGTGCTCTTCCACTACAGTGGCAGCTGATCTTCCATTAGAAGTACCAAGTCACCCTTTTTTAGATTGTGTTGTTCCTTGGTGTTTCCAGTCATTACTTGCAGCTGAGTAAGATACTCAGTGGACCATCTCTTCCACAATTCCATCATGTGACGTGTCATGAGTTGATACTTGTTGAGATGATTGATTTTTAGATGATCTAACGGAGCCTCAGGGAAGATATGCATACTGGTTCCAATAAGGAAATGTGCTGGGGTCAGTACATCTAGGCTGTCCGGGCATTGTCTAAGGGAGTCAGAGGCCTTGAGTTGACAATGCTCTCCACAAAGACAAGAAGTGTTTCAAACTGCTCATAAATGAGAGCTTGTTGTCCAAGTTGAGTCCTGAGGTGTTGTTTCACCAATTTTACACACACTTCCCAAATACCTCCGAAATGGGGAGCTGTTGGAGGATTGAAGGACCAGACAATCCTGTCCAGTTCTAAGCCAAAGTATATTGAAGGTTGATTCTCCAGTAGAGATTTTAAATATGACAGGTGATCCTGAAGATGATTATCAGCTCCTACGAGGTTAGTCCCATTGTCTGAGTACATATGGGAAGGTTTGCCTCTACGAGCAATAAAACGACGGAAGGCGAGCAAAAAACCGTCGGTGGACATGCTTGTCACTTATCCGCCTGCTAGTGTCAGAACACTCCCTGTCAGCCTCACAAGATTGTTCGTTAGGGGGAGAGGAAATCTACAGCTTTACACTTTACCAATTTGCTAAGTAAAGAAAGCACTAGGAAAAGGAGTACAAAAATTGCACTAATGATGGTGTAGTAGTAGTACGACTGGTGGTGAGAGTAAGCACACGCACACAGAGTTCAATAATGTCACAAGAATACTCACAGAGTAGTAGTAGTGGTGGTGGTGAAGAATTAAAATCACGCACAAAAACTGCACGTTGTAACAGGGCTATAAGTATCGTCAAGCACCCTCACACACACTGTGCACTTTGTTTCAGTCCCGTGAAAGTACTTGAATGCCGCTATGGCGCGAAGAGAGACGGGTTAAAAATGTTTGCAGTGAAAGTTTTTTCTCCTGCACACTAAACATTGTAACACCAAAGTTCTGCTACAGAGCTAACCAAACTATAAAGTTGCTTGTACACTAAAGAATGCACACCGCAACTGCGCTGAATCAAACAATTCTGATGTCAGCAAACAAAACAACAAAGTCTAAGCCCCGTTTGGTAACAAGGTGAAAACCACAACGAGGAAAGTAGCTGGGTCAACGTTCGACCGCTGCTAATACACACGTAAAAACTCAAATCCTGAGGCTTTTACGTGCTCAAAACTACGGAATATTCCCGATAAAAAAACCGAGAAATTCGATTCGGTGGGGAGCCAAATATTATGAACATGTGATCTAATAACATTGATGCTTGAAAATAAACATGAAAGTAAAAACTTTTGGTTTTTTACGAGTTTATTTAAAAGACGTGTTTTCAGTGCAGGATGAAGTTCTTGACTGTCATAAAAATCTTAAAACTAATACAGTAATAGTAAACACAAAAATGTGGCTTAACAACTAATGACAAATAGTGGTAAGTAAGTAGTGTGCGTCAGTTAAGCTGACCCTTTTAAAAACTGTGGGAAACATTCCAAGTAAAAGCTTATTGAATTTTACAAAATATCCAATTTCTATTCAACCCAAAAAGAGTTCAAAGTGCGGGAAGAAATTTCTATGAAAAGATGTGCATGATGCATCTTTTGGTGCATAGGCATTTTATAACAACAAAGGAACTTAACCTCAACGTAGCTTACGTACGTACATAATACCAAACTACGCGTTTCCTGCCTTGTGGCATTCACAAATCTCAAGCATAAAAAACTCAAGAAAACCTTTTTTCTGAAAGGAAAAAATCTTGAGAAAAAGCTATGTGTTTGAAAAGGTAAACATAAAATGTCAAAAGAGATTAATGAGCATTTTTGAGAAGGGATAGATGACCCTTTTCCTACCAAACGAAATTAAAGAAGAATTGAAGACAAATGTATAATATACCTATATCTAGTGCAAGGCAAAATGATAATAATACGTACGGAAACATAATGTGCATTTATACTTTAAGCTAGTGTGCTGACTATTGCATAGTCCAGCACCCCCTGGTAGTCAATTTTTGTTTTAAACGAAATTGGATAAGATGGCTACACGTAACGGTACCAAACTTCACACACATTTTTTGGAACAGCTGAACGTACCCATCGCTTATATTGTAAAATGAAACGGTGTTTCCTTGGTCAGGGTTTTAGATGATACGTTTTAAGTTTTGTCAAATTTCTTGCACCACCTTTAGTATCTGTTTTGTAGAATGTGCAAACGTTAAAAATTAACTCGCTTCTGTCAGTTTCAAACTGCTTTCGATAACAAAGGTCAAACAAAGCGTCCAATTGCTTACGCCATTTAAGCATATTTACTTAAAATTGTAGTCAGAATCTAGCAAAGCGTTCAATTTTTTATTGTGCCCTGCTTACATGTCTGCATAGCTTCAAGCCATTACAGTTTTGGTCATTACAACATTGGATATATGAAATTTAATGTCATTTTTACAAAACGTATGAAAGGCATTTTTAGACTATGATTTTTTACGCAGTTGCTTCTAATTTCGGTGTTTTGTAATATTCTTTATTTTTGTTTACAACGTTTTCATTGGGACAATAACGGTAAATAACAAACATGCATTTTTCAAAATCAATTTCAAAATCACAGTGCACACTGACCCTCAACGCTTTAAAAGTTTTCACTGTTTCTCATGAACTTGTTCAAATTTCCTACTTTAGCTTAATTGTATTCTTAAAGCTTGCCTTTCTCACTTTCATCCAGCTCCCACACTAACGTGATAATTACTGTAACTATTACTTGTAATATTTATTAACTTAACTCGTATGTCAATAAAACATTTTTTGCTTTGCCTAAAGTTTAGCGGAAGAAGCTTTTTAAATATAATATGTTTTACATGTCAGTTTTCTTTTTTTATCATAAGGAAGTAAAATTTAGGAAAGAGTAAAAACCATTTATATTTTGTATTTTATTTTTAGCTCAAAAACGAATTTTCACATTGAATATCATCAAAAAAGAAATAAAAATATTACAAAAAATAGGAAGTAGTTTTCTCTGGCAATTAGCATTCTCAATGTCACTTGCCTAAATTCTTGTAACTTGTACTAGACGCATATTATATTGCACTAAAAACACAAAGAGGCTCTTTTTACTCTCTTATATCCACCCAAATTTAATGCGCCTTGGAATACATATAAATTTTAGATTAATAAAATTCTCTAACATAAATATATTTCTGGAGACTACCTGAGTTAGTATGTTGAATCAAGGAATTATTCGAATCAACCAATTCTTACAACAACTGGGACTGCTTTGGGTACAGTCTCCAGTTCAATGGGACTCCAAACATTGCAAATGGAAGTTTCAGACAAAATTAATCATACCTTTTCTAATTCGCTCATTAGTCTTTAAAAGCACTTTAGCAGTTTGCTGTATTTCTATTATCGTTTTGGAAGTATTAAACCCAGCAACATTTACTTTTAAAGAACTTACACCGCAATATTTGCAGCTCTTCAGCGTATGCGTTTCCCTACTAATTGATTTGATTCTGTGTTGGACGGGACGTGAGCTAGTAGATTGTACTAACTGGTGCTACAGCAAAACGGCATGCCTTTATCAACGCAACTGTAATGCAAAAATCTGTAAGCATTTTTGTACACTAGCCGAAACATTCATCGTGTTTACCACTTCAGCTATGATTTTCCTTCCTGCTATTATGTTAGCTAACGGCTTAGATCCTTTTACAGTAATCCTGCGCAAAATTGTAAAAGGGTATTCCAGAATTTGGTGCATTCAGTGGGCTATGTTCCTCTTTTATTTGTACATTGGCAACGGATATTTGTTAAGTGTGCGACTCTTACTAGTTTTAGGTCTTTTTGAAGCCATGTGCAGACTGACATTTATAAAACAACTTCAAAGGGTTTACCCTACTCTACATCAAGTTAACTTTTATAATGAACAGTTAATAATTAAACGTAATCTTTCAAAATTTGAGTATTTTGCCACAACACTGGTTTTCAGTGGTACGTTTTTTGTTTTTGTTTTTATAGCCAATGTGATTTTGGAAGGTTTGCAGAGAAGGCAGTTATCAATTGTTTTACTTTCCTGTCTAATTATGGTGCTGGGTTTGGTCGCGTTGCATGTTACGTTGTATTTTGGTTGTTTATTTTATGATGCATCTGGTAAGGTTTTGATACAATGGGGATATAAATCTTACATCTTGTATGGTGACAAAAGGAAGGCCATGATATTATCTAGAGTGGTCAGAAGTTCACAAAGAGTTAGTATGCCCGCTGAAGAGGCAGGAATAGTTGACAAAGAAATTAAAACGAACTATACTGGGAGGTTACTGTGTCATACTGTTGATTCAATTATTACGAGAAAAAGTTTACAAGGAAACTAATTGTAAGATTCAATCACACATTTATGTGTTAACTAACAACAAATTTGATATAATTTATTAAGAAATTAATCTTACAAGCCAATTTCCACAATACTTGGACTGTGTTGGATTAAGTCTCACTTCAACGGGATTCGCAAGATTGAAATTTTTTACTCGTCTTTTAACCAAAGTAGTCGTTCCTTTTGTTAATATTTAATTGGTTAAGACAACATTAATTGTCAGCGTTCAAATTTAATACGTGGAGTTTTCCAAAAGTAATGCAAATAACTTTAACGTATACGTTTTGTTTATGTGAACCTTGGTAGGTCTAAAATGTTGCGTGGTTTTAGGGCAATAGTTTCCAATTATCTATGCAAAATATCACATGCGTAGCTTCTCTAATCATGGAGTTATGAAAAGTTAAAACTCCAGTATGAATATTTCATCGTTTTCCTAAAGGTCGTTTTTATTGTTCCAAAACTTCAGATGGAGCTGTGTGGTAAAATTGCATAGTCCGACAAAAAAGATTATTTATTGCTTAATACTTGGGTCTTCGAGAATCTGCTACTAGTGCATTTTGCTGTTTCCCTCTACGGAACTTACGAGAATTCATTCAATTTAGAAGACAATCCGACGAACCGATTTTTGGAAGGTTACAGACGAATCTGGCGTTATTTTTCGGAACCAAATAAGAATAATTGCAAACCAAATACGCTGAATTGATCAGCAGTTAATGGGCTTTATGACACATATTGTGAATAATATTCCAAAGGTTTTATGTAGTTTTAATGGAAACTTCAAAACTACTGACTCAAAAACTTGCAAAAAATCGGGTGCACGAGGTTGCATGTCAAATTCCTGTTTCGTCTGTCAAGTAGATTCTTTCTATGAATCAAATTGTCATTACACTAGATACGTTAGACGACGACAAAACAAACGCGTACCAAGTTTTGGCTTTTCAACAATTCCTATGGAAAATAAAGAGGTTAAAAAAATCATCGCTTACCAAACTTCAAAATCTTATCAATTTTGTTTAAATCTACTGTTCTTGTCTTATTGCAAATATACTATGTTTGTTAATGGAATATACACATCAGTACCTGGGCTATATGCGTGACTAATCAGACTTACAGATCTTCTTAACGTTTTTGAAACATAGCTTGAGAAAATATTTTGGCATTACTTTTGGAAAACTCCACGTACATGTAATAATTCTTAAAAATATAAGTATGTAAATTTTAATCAACTTGCGTAAAAAACACTAATTTGTGTCGTTTATTGTTGATATGATGGCTTGTATGTTAAATCTCGGTTAATATATAATATCCGTTATGTAACATAATGTTCAATGTAAATTGATGCTTTCTAACTAAATAAAAACAAGTGTTTCATTTAATACATTGCTCTACATCCGTTGATTCTTGATGAAAGCAACATCACTACTCCAAATAACATATTCCATTAGTTTTAGAATGCTAAAAAGAACGATGAATTCGATATATATGTTGTGTGACAAAAACCATACATGTGACTGTTCAGGCAAAAGGAATTTCCAGAATATTTAAAATCAATGTTGAGTTAGTAACAAGTTCAGTAAGCTTTTACGATAATCCAGTGCTTGATCTAGTTTGTTTTTCTTGTTGTTAATAATTTCTAAACAAAATTAAATAAAGCAGCCCCCTAAGTACAAATTTTATTGGGTACGTACAAACAAACCCATACCATTTCATAATTCGTTTTAACAATTTATTTGTAAAGTTAGGTATCTTGTATTTTTAAACCAAACAACAGGTTGATATTTAAATTGCATAAGTTTGCATAAATAGTACACCCCAAAAGTTTCATATCAAATCCAAAGTGTTGGCTTTAAATTACTTATGATATCAAAATTAAATCTACGGCACGGTCAAACATATTCTCATAGAAGTTTTGCGTGGTGTCGTCATCAAATTGTGCTGCTCCGTAGTAGAACGTTATGGGTCGCTGTGCTTTCAACATTTTTCTGCATATTTTCAAATAGAAGCGTGTCCCTCTTCCAGCTACTACAAGTTTCCAATATTTTATTGATTTTCTTGGCCAATGGACTTTGAGTAAATTGGAGCTATAAATGTAGCAGTTGCAAACACAAGGCAGTGTTTGCAAGATAATTATATAAGTTACAAAAGCAATCAGTGAGAAGCAGCAGTACATGGAAGCTGGCATAAACTTCCATCCCGCAACAAGATTCCATGTACCCATTACTCCAAGAAGAAATCCAATCCCCATCAAAAGCCCGGCAAGGATTCGAACTGGCTCCTGTCCAAACTGGTTTACACACTGAAGTTTAGCATATTCCTTTATAGCAGCAAAATTTGGAGGCATTTTAGAAATGATTTGAATACAACTCAAACATATATTGAATACGGATACACAGGGAAGAAATAGCACGAAGAAAGAACGTGAAGTTTCACAAATGGCCCATTGCGCAATTACAAAACGAAAGCTTACAATTGTTAGTTTGGACAGCTGGCTCTTGGCACAAAACAAATCATTTAAAACATGGTATGGTGGATCCATGTTTAGGAATACGACAATTATTGGTATTGAAATTATTTCAATGAACAGTATAATAACCATTCCATTCATCAAAATTCCAACTGTATCCACAGGCTGATTTTTCTTATACAACTTGAGTAATTCTACATGGGAGGAAAAAAATTGTATAGTAATTAATTGGCATAAACATTTAAAGATTTCACAATATTTACTCACCTCCACGTAACATTGTATATGCTGAGATGGTGGTCGAGTAGCCTGTTATCCTTGTATCGTTTCTTAGTTGGCGGTCCAGTGCCCATAAACGTGTACACTGATTTTCAAAGAGTTCAATTCCTTGTGTTACCATGATAATGTTTAGACTTACACATAAAGCTGCGCATAAAGCCACTTCAAAACTAAGGTAGACAAGAAATTCTGGCACTGATTTAGTTTGAGTTACACGGTTCTTCAATAAAGTGTACAGGCAACAGCAACCGTAAACAATAATTAGTAAGTTTGACGAATAAAACAATATAAGCTTCCGCTGACGACGCTCCACTTTGTAGCTTTCTGTGAAAATATTAAGTTTTATTACATGACTGTACATAAATTTGGTAAATAGTGTTTCGTGTAGCTCAAAAGCTTTCCACATTAGGCTAGTTGCCATTGTAATATGCAAGTTTTTAGGAAATTGAGTATGCTAAATAAATAGACGGTTGCTTTTACACTCTTACAACAAACTCCTACTTTATGAGACAATGTTTTCCGGCGTCTCTGAAGTTATAGTTATAATACGTATTTGGTATATCACCTAATTTAGTTTTAAAAATTGTCTTGCCATGTTACATCAAAATTGGTTTTTCAACAATACATAATAGCGTATAATAATTTTCCTATTTTTAGCAGCACTATTAAAGACTAGGTTTTACTTTTGCAGCAAACGGGTAACGTTTTGATTGAGAATTCAATATTCGATTTGTTGCAGCTGTTTAATTTTTTATATTAATTGAAAAAGTATTGCGGTGCCTATTTAATTGATATAGTTATTTAAAGCTTTTCCATTACATGAGATTTAATTTACTTGAAAAATAATTGTTTACCGCAACCATAAATTCGTAAAATTCATAAAACTAAAATAGAAACTTTTATGGTCTGCTTTCAAAGTACAGTATGAGACTCTAATAAAAATTAAATAGCTTTTTTGGTTTTTTGATGATCTAACTTGTTATTCAACAATTATTCGATCTTATTTTTCTCTCAATTATTTCTTCGTCCAAAGTGATGCTGCATACAATAATGAGTATTTATGTTTGTTTGCTTGTTTGTTTTACACCACCAGCATTGGCCTGGGTCATTATGCTGGCTGAATTGTATTTTTTCCAAACAATGATTCGTTTAATATATGCCGACTTACCGAGAATCGAACTGGGAGCAAGGCATCCTCAGTAGTATGGTTATAACCACTGGTCTATGCCGGCTCTTAAAAGTTTGCCCAAACTAGCTATGCCATGCGGGCATTGTGGATAGAGATATTAAAACTAACTAGTTAGAGAAAACGTTAGATTATACGGTAGATTCTATTATATTTAGAGATCAATTTGGGTAATTTAACTTGTTGCAATTATAAAAAAACAATTACAATAAAGTAACTGTACTATGTTATATTTAATTATTATGTTGAGTAAGGGAAATAAAATATTTTTTAAAGAAATATTTATAGACGATAAAATACATTTTAAAGCTTCCAAAAATTTGCAAAATGCATAAATACAAATAGACAGTAAACTAAACTTTAGCTATTTTGAAACCTTAAAATATATGCATTACTCTTTCATAAGATGCATATTATTGACAATTAATCGCATCGTGCCGGGTTTGGTGTCCAATGTAATGAATTACTTGTCATAAATTTTATATGCATGTAGATTCACATAAAACACCACGAGAAGGAGAATGTCAACAGTTTCAATATAAGGAAGTCAACCACAACCAGTTGCATGTGTACAGCCAAAAGTAAAAAAAACTGTTGAAGACTATTCATATACATTGTTTACTATAAATTACTCTTATTGTTTGTCAAGCGTTTTTTTCCTATTATGTAGCCTGAGTGTAGCTTGTGGTAAGACATTTGAAAAGAATTTCATTTTTTCTTTGTAATTTTTGTTGTTGAATTTGATGGAAAACAATTAAACGTTGTTAAGTTTTAGAAACTTGTTAGACACGAATGAAAATATTTTTGGAATCGAAAATGTAGAAGCCATTAGCATATCTATTGTAACAATTTGTTGCAAATCAGTATGTGGATGTGAATAGGTTCACGCACGAATTTTTGTTGTTATGCAAAAACCGCTTAACATTTACATTATGTAACATCCCACTACTGCCAAATAATCGACACAAAATATTTTTGGAAATATAGTCAGCCAATTTGGATAAGGAATTTAATATATTGTGGCACACACATGGAGCCAAAAGTTGACATACATACACTTATCTTCTAAATTGATAAAAAATAAATCAAACCATCTACCGACTATTTGCTGTACAAAAGAACCTAACAATGTAAATATGTGCTCAAAACATAGCATAAAATATGTATGTGTTTATTAGGAGTTTAAAACTATTTAATAAATTGCCACATATTTTTTCGTAATTGGAATTGGATATCTTTACACAACTAAGGCTACTATTAAATCCTGCCATATTTCCAAAGGCTTTGCATTTCTAGTTTTGGTGAGCAGTTTAGAACTCATTTAAATATAATTCAAAAGTTAATTTGCTTTATATAGTTTTTAAATACCTTTTCATTATCATTGTATGTTGATTGTCTACCTTAATGGAGAAATGACGTACACTATTCCATTTATTCCATCCCTAAACTCATTAATTTTAAATTATTTGTCATGAAATGGTATTATAAGGAGACGGGTTGCCCTCCGTATTACAAGAAGGTATCTTGACTACAGACATAAAATTAAACTACCAAAAATATTAAATCTTCAATAACAATTAAGCTTGAAAAAATAGACAAAAATTCTTATAAATTGTTACAAGCAGGTAAAGATACAAATCTTGTACGGAGCACTGGTTCTGTTATCTTACAATTTTTTAATGAAAATTTACCATTAATAAAATTAAATTTAAAACAATATAGAAATAATTTTCTAGCTAGTATAATAGAATTTTAAATGTCGTTACAAAGTCATCTTGATCAGAAGAGCATTCTGTTACCGCAGCTGGCATTAAACCTTCTTAGAGATTTTTATACTTTTACGAGGGCTAAGACAAATTTGGAGCAAAAAAAAGTTAAATAAGACTAACTGTAATTTTTGGCAGTCAAACGACTTTAGTGTTCCTGTAAGCTACATATACAACATTTTATTAAGCCAACTTTAGTACAAAAATCTTTTAAACTACAAAATCAACATGGCAACCAGCCTCATGTGGAAAGCGTTCGAACTAAACGAAACCTTGTTCACCAAGTCTATGTACACTCATGTAATAACGCTTGATATTTCCACAGAAAGCTACAAATTTGAGCGTCATCTGCATAAGCTTCTATTGTTTTATCTGTCAAATGTATTGCTAACTGTGTATGTTTGTTTTGCTGTCTACATTTTGTTAACAACTTGCATGTTTCAAACACAATCAGTGCCAGCATTCCTAATTTGTATTTATTTTGAGTTAGCCTTATGTGGAATTTTATGCTTGGGTATAAATTTTGTCACGCTAACACAAGGAACAGAACTCTATGAGGAACATTATACAAGTTTATGGACATTTGACCGTTTTCTGAGAAACGATAGACGTGTGAGTGGTTACTCAATCTCCCTTTCCGCATATAATATATTCTGGGCAGGTGAGAAATGTTTATAAAATTTTGGTCGCTTGGTCGGCAATCAGTCACAAATTTAAAATTATATGATTTCTTATAGAAATAAGAAAATTTTGCCACAAAAACCAACCTGTGGATTCAATAGGATTTCTAATGAATGGCATGGTTATTATGCTTTTTCTATTTGCACTCGCATCACCGATTCTAATGGTAGGTTTAAACGTGGATCCAGGATACTATGTGTTAAAGGAACTGTTCTCTGTTAAAACTCAATCAGCAAAACTAATAATTTTAAGTGTTCGTCTAGTAATGGCGCAATGGGTGTTTTCCGAAGCTTGTCGATCCCTTTTAGTACAATTTCTTCCTGCTGTATCCGTATTTAATATTTTTATGAATTGTCTTAAAATAATTTCTACAATGCCACCAAATATAGCTGCAGTAAAAGAGTATGGTAAACTTCAGTGTGTAAACCAGTTTGGAGTGGACGCAGTTAGAAAAATAGCTGGACTTTTGATAGGAATTGGATTTGTTATCGCAGTGATGGGTACCTGGGTTTTGGTCTCAGGATGGAAGTTCATGCCAGTTTCATTATATTGCTTTTTATCCTTGGTTACATTTGTGACATATTGTTCTTTTGCAAACCCTGCCTCGGATTTGCAATTGCTACATTTACAGCTCTAACTTGCTTCAAGTTCATTGGCCAAGGAAATCTGTGAAATTTTGGAAACTTGTTTTAGCAAGCCAGGGGTCACGTTTCAGTTTGAAAATGTGCAGAAAAATGGTAAAAGCACAACGTCCGGTAACCTTTTACTATGGGACAGCACAATTTGATGATGACAGTACGCAGAATTATTATGAGAATATTTTTGGTCGTACAGTAAATTTAATTTTATTAACATAAGGATATACTGTAAATGAGTGTAGTAGATTTAATAGCAACGTAGCTTCTTATGTAACTATTTAAATGTAAGCTTTAAATATTCCAAATTTTATTACTTGATAAGTTCACTCGTTAGTTTATTTTACAGTTGCAACAATACATATTTATTTATTTATTAATTAAAGACCGATTTTAAAAATTGCATCTTACACAAACATGTCACAAAATGCATTTTGATTATGTGATTGGCTATTATGCTGGACCGGACAAGGCGTGGTCATTTGCACAAACTTGTGCAACAGCAATATATCAAGGCTTTATCAACGCAACAGTAATGCTAAGATTTACAGACACTTCTGTGCTTTTAGCTAATGCATTTATTGTGCTTACTACACTGGGTGAGGTTTTAGTTTCCGCATTTGTCGTAATTTACGGTTTGGATCTGTTTTCAATAATTTTGAAAAAATTATCCACAAACTTTCTTTGTTTGTTCAGTTTGGTTTTATTTGTACTCTTTTATAGGATATTTGTCAAGTTTCCGGCTACTAGTAGCCTTAGCGCTGTTTAAAGCCACGTGCCGACTTAGGATCTTAGAAATGCTCTCATGTGAACTTCCTACACAACCACGAGTTAGGCTTTATAAACAGCAAATTATGATTTCACGGCTATTATATCAATTTGAATATTTTTGCACAGCATTAGTCTCATTTTAGGTCAGTTGATTTTGTTTTTCTAATAAAAACTAGTTGGGAGCCATTCATACATTACGGCATTGTGCAAATATCCTTTTTATTCTAGTAACTTTAGGCCGCAAACCTAGCTATAATATTACATCAAAGCAACTTTTTTTCGTACATAACACACAGGTAACACCACACACATACACGGCAAGCTTTTATCATTGTTGCTTATGTTGCTCTCATCATCATCTCATCACTAAAGTGTCCAAATTTCATGATGGACATGTCAGAATGCGCCCAGTAAAATTTGCAAAAAGGTAGTCTCTCATTTTTTTCAATATCATGTCAACAAAAAAAGTTACGTTCGATTTTGTAAAATATTGACACTTTTGGACGAACCCATCTTACTGAATAATTTGATTTGCATTTTTATGATGATGTTGTGTCACAATAATCATCACTCTTTCTGATAGAGCATTTCAAGGGCTTTTAAAAGTGATGGTAACCAAATCATTTACATGTTTAAAACCACTTGCTAATTGACTCTGAATATATGAAAGTCGATACAAGAAAATTTCTTGACTTAAAGTTTTATGCATAGCTTCCTTGTTGGTAAGCATTTTTGACAACAATGTTTCAAGATAGATAGAGCATTAAAAACTATCGATGGTCAACCTTTTTGGAGTTTCCAAAAGTCTATTCTTGGCAAGTTACAGCGATTTAAATTCAAAAAATTTGTAAAATTTTCGGATTTTTTGATATATCATTTTCTAAAAAGTTATGGAAGGATGGTCAGAACGTGATATTGTCACACATAGAACCTAATACCATGACTAATTTATCAAAAAAGTTTTAGCCACCAACTCTTTATACTCTTTGAGTCACAGGTCAATATGTCGTTTTTTGATGCTCAAAATTCACACCTTTGTAATTCCGCTCGGGGCAACTTGAGACTTTGAAACTTATTGTGAAGTATACCGGGTACGTGTGTGTTAACTATATGCAAAAACGTTGGAATTCCAAGAAATTTTAACTTTTAGTGCTCACCTTCACTTGGACTTACTCTATACCTTACTAATTGCAATTATTGTAAAAAGTTTAATTTATCGATTTAGTATGGAATTGTTTTAATTTTTCCAGGAGTTTTTGTTTTGATCAAATAAAAAATTACTGATTGTAAGATACCTTAATTATTAAAAAGATTCAAGATAGCAACATATATTTTTTTGGCTTACTGTAATAAGTTAAGAGCTAATATGCTATTTCAAATAAAGAGCTAAGCCAATCTGATTATTTGCCTGTCCGTCTCTCGGGCTCAAGGATGTACCCCAAGATTAATCCAGGGGATGCCTGATTAGGCAAAAAAACATGAGGATCCTTCTTAGTGTGATTCTGATGAAGCATTTGGTTCCATAATATCTCGGGATGATGATTATTCTAGTTAAAACCCAACCAGAGATAGGAAAACACATCTAAATTGTAATTAAAATACAAATTACAAATTACTTTCAAAACCGGAAAGTATTTCAATTACAAATTACAATTACTTTGATTTTTCCAAAAGTAATTCAATTACAAATTACAATTACTTTGATTTTTCCAAAAGTAATTCAATTACAAATTACAATTACTTTGATTTTTCTAAAAGCAATTCAATTACAAATTACAAAATACTTTTTGGACAAAAAACTGTTTGAAATAAAATTACTTAAATACTTTTCAATTACTTCGTATCAGTAGTTTTAATTTACGAATAAGATTTCTGAACTGAGATATTAGCTTCTAAAGCGTTTTCAGAGACAATCTGTCTGTATAGGCATGAAAACCACAAAACACATGACATTAACGCATATAATATTATCTATTTATCGTAATTAAGCTTAAATATTTGCGATTTTTCATTAGAACATAAATAATACTCCAACACATTTCCAGAAAAATATTTCAATTACAAATTACCAAATACTTCTGATTTTTAAAAGTATTTCAATTACTCAGTTACTTTTGTTTAGAAAAAGTAATTGAAATACAATTACTTAATTACCTTCATTTTAAAAAAGTAATTGAAATACAAATACTCAATTACTGTAATTGTAAATGAAATTAATTACAAATACGTATTTTCCAATCTCTGCGAACGTGGACTTTTCGGTTCCTTGAAAATATAGAATGCCAATTAGTGGCACAGTACGAAACTGTATACATCCTTCAGTTACACAAAGTGACACAGTAATCATTCAAAAAATAGAACTAATAAGCTAGTGTAAAAGCCTTGTAACAAGCTGGGAAATACACGTTTTATAAACAATACGGTTGCGTCCAATTCCCAGTACAGCATTGCCGGAGTTAACAAAAATTGTGTAATTGCCAAAACTAAGTTTTCTATTAGATAAACACACCAATTTTATCAGATTTGTCGCCTTCTAGCAAAAGTAGTTTAGAAGATTGTGTGATTTCCTTTTTGGGCATCTGTTCGAAGCCCAAAGTAAGTTTCTCCTCAATTGAAATAAGCTGATTTAAACCAGCGCGAAGAAGAAAGGGGTTATGCATCACATAATATATTGTTAGAAGAAGTGCTATAAACCAGAGGGTTAACAGGGTAAAAATATTGGAAACACTTGGTGCTGATGAGGATTAAAAACGGCGTCAAAAAGGATAAAGAGACAACATGAACCACCAATAAAACCAATTAAAAACACGTTGATTATCCACCAGCAAAGGATATTATTACATGAAATTTGAAATTTCTTCAGTTTGCTGTTCCAGCATATTGAACATTGGTAGTGGAAAAGTACTTGTATGATTTGGTGATTTAACTTAAGACAAAAATACTTGAGCGATGATGGCATGGTTGTCATCATGTATATAAGACATATCTCAAAGCTTACTTAGTCTTAGTTAAGTTATGTGGGGCAGATAAACTCGAGCGAGCTTTCAAAATTGTCAATAATTCTCAATTATTTGTAGGTACTCTTACAGTTACCAAACCATGCCAGCCCATGTTCTGTTCCACTTTGCGTAAAATGTTCCGGTGGTGACGTAAAATAATTTTTGAAAAAGATCATCATTGCCCAACAAAAAAATGACTCGAAAGGTCCACCTAAAGTGTGAATGCAAATACTATAAGAATACCAGAATTTTGCGTTCCAATTTTAGTTCCGCGCTTATTGTTTTCAATTTTCATCGCATTTCAATTCATACTGAGGTATTTTTGATTGCATTCTTACTCCAATTCATACTGCGGCATTTGTAGTCAAATGCAAAATTTCAGTTGCATTCACAATGTGCTTCCTTACTCTCATGTAGTGTTTCGAGTACAATGCAATGCAAATGCAATGCATCGATTTTGGTAACAAAATATGAAAAACTATGCCAAATACAGGAATTGAATTCATTTCAACTATGGTAATTTGGACAGTAGGGAAACATAAATGCAAAGTCAAAACTATCAACATGCAATGTCATATGCAGTAAAATGCAATTTGAAACGAGAATTAGAATAATAATTCAACCTGTCTCCTGTTTCAGCATCTAATTTTACTTGCAGTTGGACTCTGGGTGGACCTTAATAAAGTACACCTGCTTTTGCTGCTTTGCTACATGTAGGCTTGTTGCCTGTTTTATTGTCTATTTATTTGGAGCAATAAAAATGCAATTCTAAACATTCGAAATTTGACAAATTCTGTGCTGAGTAATGCTTAGTGTTTTGAAAATGAGACAGGCGTTGAAAGTTCTCAATAGTAAATTATTTATGGGTACTTTTACATTTAAATTTACATGCACACATACATGCGTATCCCTTTTGATACTACAAAAGGTATTTTGTCCATAAATTGGAATTCACATCAATTAATTTTTAAATAAATTTCTATCTAAGCATAAAAGTAAGATATCGTCGGCTGTTATAATGAGCAAAATTTTGTCGGCATTGTTTTACGACTCACACAAATAGTCAAATTTCAATAAATATTTCAACAGTTTTTGGCACCTGAATCAGGGTCGTAGATGACATTTGTTAAAGTCAAACTTAACAGATTCACCCAATAACTGGTTTAAACATCTTTGTACTGAAATTTTAAAACTAGGTAAACAATTTAATATCGACAGAATATCGAGATAAGAAAGTATCGCGAATGAATGGTTCATGATGCCAGTAAATTTTTGTTGGGGTGCAGCATTAGACGGTCAGGTAGATGCGGTAGCAGAAAAAAACGAAAAGCTGCATGATATGGTTGATAATTTGCAGTTGCAGCTCTATGATGCGCATGACGCAACAATAAAAATTAAGGAGGTGTTGCAATGAACACGTATTATGAAAAGCAGTTTATGAAAAATGAAATGGATATAGAGGTTGCCACGGATGAAAAAAGCGTATAAATGAATTTGAATTTCCGAAACAAAGTTGGCATTTAATATCCGAACTCGAAGTGTAAGGGGAAACCAGGCAAAACCATAAACACACAAAATAAAAAAGCATAGTCACCGTCATACTTGCATGCACATGTAACGTACAAATATCAGGAGAAATTATAGATACAAATATATATCTCATAACGCACACAGTGGCAGCATCATGGTCATTTTCAGCTAAAAGCTTGTTACTATACAAGGAAGCAAATTTTTATAATACTTTGAACATTATTGATACAAAACTGAAAGAAAACATTCCTTTCCCTAAAGACTTGAGTTGTATGTCCCCAAAGAAGGCCATTCACGCCGCCATTTCATCAGCAAATTCGCTTATCTTATCATACTCAACTTTAGGATTGTGTTTACTACTAATTGGTGCAGTCGTCATTTCATTATGGTCAGGGAAAGGATTTATATGCAATATGATATCGACACCTGTTGATCCTTTTTCTCTTTTTGCAAAATTTATAAAGCATACTGTTTACCCGACCGGCAGTCACAGAAGCATTGCACTGCGCTGAGTCAGGCAACTTGTGTTTCATAATTATAGAATGCATAAAAATGATAACATTGCTTTGTATTTTTCTGGCCGTGTGCACCATTCCGTATGTACAGCAAAGACTTTTACAATGTTAAACGATTATTTTCAAGATTACAATAAATGGAATCTCAAAGTGTCTATGTTGGACACTTTTGAACAGACCAAACCAGACTTTACAAAAGCTACCAGAACAAAGGAAGATAAGAAGCCAACACATACATCGAAAGAAATTTCTGAGCCGAATAAGATCATTCAAGCTCTCACACGCAGAGTGTATCAAACAAGTTTGCACGTTTTCAGCATTTATACAGAATTCACCAAGCTGTCCATATAATAGGTTTTGCATGCAAATGAACCGAGTCATGACTTTGGTGACAAGCGCATTAAACTGCTAGAAACAATAGTTAGCTACAGATCCATTGTCTGTACAGTTGCGAAGAAAGATAGAAGTAGAGAATCAATCAATCAATCAATCATCAATCAACTCCCCGTCCTGGGTTTTTACGTTGATTGGGTGTTTTATATTATATTCTATTTTACTGTTTGTTTTGTTATTATTTGTGAGATATTATATTTTAGTTAGTTTTGACGCAATAGCACTTTTACATACACTTTTACACAAATAAACTTCTGATATTACTTATCACATCATCTATACATGATAAGTCACAACCACATTCACTTTTAAATCTACTGTAACTATGTCATCTCTGCATTTTTCTTTAAAAGAATTCATGTTTACATTTTTCATAGCACGTGTAGTTACTGGTATACTGCACCATGCTTTCATGCATTTATATTGTATGTAGTCCTGACAGCTATCCTTCATTACACACTCGACTGCATTGCTTCTCGTGTGTATTTTTGTGATGACTTGATCATCAAAAATGTGTTTTAGAGGCACTGGAAAAGATTTTTGCTGTGTTTGCGCTGCTAATATGATGCGTTTATACTTACACATTTCAGCAATGTCAAGCCATTTTACTTTGTCCCTATCAATCTCATTAGAGTTGAGCGTGAATAAGCATTTTTTCGCATCCTTTATGATTTTGTTCACTTTATAGAGAGAGTTTTTTGTTGCTTCTCCCCACACTGAACACATATAGTATACTTGTGACAAAACAAGCGATTCCATAGCAATCTTGACTTGAGTAGAGGTGAGCAAATTTCCCATAATACGGAGCTTCCACAACATTTTATTAGCTTTTGTCACAATATGATCAGTGTGTCGATTCCAATTTAGTTCTTGATCTTTTATAAGTCCTAAAGGTTTTATTTTGTTACTGCACTTTACTATATGTTCATCAATTTGTATAGTTTGTTTCATTGCAATTTGCTTATGTTTCTTTTTAGAATGTATTATCATTTCGGTTTTCGTGACATTTAATTCCAGATCATTTTCCTTGAACCATGTACATATTGCATTGCAGTCATCTTGAAGTTTTTGCATATCCTCTTCAATATTTTTTATTTCAATTTCTCTGCCTGTTTGACTATCATCAGCAAATAGTACTAAATCGCTGGATTTTATGGCTTTGTACAAATCATTAATAAACAATGCAAATAAAATTCCACTTAGACATCCACCTTGCACTATGCCTCTTACTGTTTTAACTATATTTGAGACTTCGTCATTGCACTGAACATATTGATATCTATCATTAATATATGCACTAAACCAAGAGAAGAAGTAGAAACCAGAAAAAACAATCAAAACGATTAAATTGCCTTATTGCCTTGAAGAAAAATTGACCCTATCGTTCTCTATATTTGGGGATTCTTTCATTAGACTGTACAAAGAGTTGCCTAGATTTGGCCAAGTTGTATATTTATATTTAGGCTGGTCCTCTGCAGCAGTTTCAAAACTACTAATTCCACTATGAATTTTAAAGTAAGCTGATTTTCATTTGAGTGCAAACATTCATTGAATAGAAACACTTATTCTGTTGAGTGCTTATAAAGCAGACATTTTGAGTTGTAGCACATGTAGTACAAAACAGCAACTAGAGTGTTTGTATTATTGAAATTAGTTCTCTTGTAGTTCAATAGACATGTTCAGTTAAATTGTTTAGGTTCAAAGTTGGGTTAACTTATATTCTTTTATGAATACTTGTGTACACAAATTATGATGCCTAAAGTTTAAAGCAAAATATTATCTTGTATATATTTAAATTCTGTTTTCAAAAACTTGTAAAGATAGTGTTATGCAAGTTGGCAAACAACTCACTTAAAATTTGTGCGTAAGCAGATAACAATAAAGTTTCTTTGCTATTCAATTGAAACTTGGTCTTAACAAATGTAATTAACTTCTTTGTCAATGTTAAACTTAAAGCTGTTTTAGCCATGCCATCAATAGCTCAAGCACTTAAAGTTGTTGTTGTTGTTTTCCAAACTTTTGTATACGTATATAAATTTCTCGAAGGACAAAAGCAAGGATAACACAAATCTCTTAATAAGAGATTCTTATTAACCATTGTATCGTACATAGTACAATAGTAACAACAGACCAGTACCAAACTATATTGATGAACAAATAACCAACCAACAGTCTAATTTTTCACGTAACAAACTTGAATTGGCCAACATACTTACACCATACTGATCATTATAAATTATTTTAAAACAATTTTAGGAAAAGTGAGTTTACAATAAAATAGTATTATGACTAACTGTAGCCAGCAAGAAATAGAATACGCTTCTCTACATTATATTGCGTGTAAGGCATTGAACATTGATTAGAAAATATACATGTGTTATCAGAGAACACAGCTTGATTTCAAATTCCATTAAAATGCACACTTCAAGATATTCAAAAGCAGTTATATATTTTTCTTTTTGTTCTAACATTTTGTTGGTATGTTCCGACTACTGTCACCGTATTCGTCTCGGATCACTACAAGAAATATTTCTCAACATTACTTCAAACTTGGTGGACGTTGATTATCGTTCTATTGAAAAGCACACCATACCAACTGAGGATCCAACATTTAGCACATTGGAACTTTATAAACTGTTTGAACATCTTCAAATTACAATGTATAATCAAAACTGTATCTTGCACATGACCAGCTTCAATTGGCAACCCATCCCACGTTTTGACATACCCTTAATTTTTCGAAGACTTACTCCAGCTCTCTATAGCCTGTACGTAGACGGTAAGTATAAACACCGTGACTCCGTACTGTACGTTCCCTGGAACCAATTCAAAAACAATTCATTTCTCGAATATTATCACTGCGGGTTTTCAAAATACTTAGGGTACAACAGTCGAACAAATGCGTGCTCTAAACTGGACTTGTACAGGTATCCGTTTAGCGGAAAACCGTTCACCTGCCAAGTTCACATTACTATATCTCCACCAGAAATTTTCTTTCGAGATATCAAGTTATCAAAAAATGATAAAACTAACATTAGATTACTTACAAGCAAACTTAACTATTTGGATTTTCCCAAAGTGTGGACTTTTGAAAGAGCGGATTATTTGTCAAATCCATTTCAAATTGCTTTGCTACCATCTTATGGTTCCATGCCAATTGTTAACGTTTTAGTTTTTAAAGAAAATTATTTTGAACAAAACAGTCATGAAATTTTACAAAGATGGATTAAGTTTTTAACCAATAGTGACAATTTTGAGCAGTCTGCTAGTAAGCAAGTATTCTTTGTGTTTACTGTAAACTATGAAAAACCAATTTGCAGACATATTCGCTCATGTTTTCACTGTGAAAAAAATTTGTACTATTCTACAAGGGAATATGTTTCCTGTGAACACTTTGGCGATCTCATTTTTAACAAAATTCAACTTGATAACTTGTACCCTGCCAAAACTAACCAAATCAAGTTTAGAATCAACTATGAGGATTTACTTTACACACTAAAGTCTTTCAAAAGTGCATTTGTCGAAAGCATGCATCATTTTGACATGTGTAGCAATATTCTTAACAACGGCGGAAAGTTTTCTTCAGTATTCGGAAAATTTAGTTCCGTTAAAGGTCGCCTCGCTCACATAAATGTGCATTTGTGGACGTCAATTTTCAAAAATTATAGTTACTTTTCTACTGACTTAACCTACTTATGCGTAAACGGGCACACACAAAAAAACGATAGGGATGCTCAACTGCGTTTATTACATCTGAAAATAACCACTAGACTAAAGCTACATAAAATTCATGTTCCGTTTACACAAAAGCAGTATTTAAACTCGATTACTTTTATCAGTTGCAGCGGATTAAGAGGCAATGAGTCCTTTTCCTTTAAGGAATTTTTAGGTATTTTAGATATTTACTCTTGGGTACTGATATTTTTAATGACTTTGCTGGTTAGCCTCAGTTTAAAAATGTGTACTACTATCAAGTCACATCGCAACTATTTCAGCTCAATTACCCGAAATTTTATATCATTATTTAGAAGTCTGATTGAACAAGAGCCATGCCCAGAACTTGCTATTGTTGGAATAGAAGACAAGCTGAAAATCCTAATTTGCGTATACTTCATCAGTGGAATTGTACTTACAAATGCTTACAAGAGTACAAATATTTACAAAATGACGGCACCAATTACTCAAAACTATTACGAGACAATTGAGCAGATTTGGCAAGATGGATACAAAATATTAACTCCAACGCATAGACTATTTCTGGATGCCACATTGTTGCAAAATGAAAGTGTTTCATTAGATAAGCTGGACTCAATCCTTGCAGGTCATTATTACGGTTTGCCAGAACAAAATTTGAAGCAACCATTTTATCTTGAATCAGCGGTAAGATGGATTCAGGACACACTTCAAGCCGAAGATTTAGTAAAACTCAAGGAAAATAGTATGCTGAAAAACTGGACTACAATGCTACCACTATCAGATTCAGTAAATATTTTAAAGAAAATGAGAAACTATTTAAAAGAACATAGTATTCTTAAAAAAGACGGTAAAGAGAGCAGGATTGCAGAAATTTCAAAGGTGTATCTTGATTGGGAAAAAGATACTTTGTTTAAAATACTTGAAAGGTGTAACAAAACAGCAATAATACTGCCACTTTTTCAATGTCATGGTTTTGCCAAGAAATTGAAACCTGGAAGTACTGCCATTGGAAAACAAATTTTTTATGAACCTTCAGTTGCTTACTATTTTTTGGGATTGTTGCCTCCTCATATAATTCAAAGAGTTTATGCAATGCAACAATCTGGATTGTGGAAGTGGGGTATTGAGTTTGTTGAGTGGGCGAGTATACAACTGGGAAGCAATAAATCCGCCTCAATACCAGAACCAGTGAAAATTAAGGGAAACATTGCAGCTGTTTTTGTAGTTTTATTATGCGGCTGTGGAACAGGAGTATTAAGTTTTATATTGGAGTTTAGCCGAGCCAAGTTTTAGGGCTTTTTTTATTTTTTGGAAAAAACGGATCTTAATAGCATTTTTTATTTTGTTTGGCACTGGTGACGGGATGCTAATCTTATGTTATTATGATGATGGGTATTGCAAAATTGGCTACGTTTGGGTGTTGGAAAGGTGGTAGTCCATTTTACCTCGGCACTTGCGGAGGGAATCAGTTTTTAAAATTTGGGAGAAATGTGCTGAGTATATCCAGCAGCAGCAGTAGAATAACCACCCCAAAAATATCATCCTCGTCCGCAAGAGCAGCAGAGCTCCAACACCACCTCCAAACCCACTACTACTACTCACCTTTTGCCTTGCCAAGCGCAAGTTTCTCTATTTTGTCGTGTGTCATTTTTGGTAATTAAATTCTGTAAAATAATAAAATATTCTTTAATAAAGTTGACGAATAACTGCTAAAAACTGCCTACAAGCCACTGAATAATTTTCTGGTTTAACTGATCCTGAGATCCGAACCGTTTTCTGAAAAATAGTGTAACTCTGCGTACTTTTAAAAATAGATTAGGCAATCATGAAGTGGCTATAATATCTAAATCAATATTCAATTCCAAAAGTCATTTCAGATAGTCTTCACAAATTATTGCAATATTCAAAATTAGACTTCTTACTCTAATATATTATTTAAACACTGGCGTTGTCCTCTTGGAATTGAGTATATGTCTGGCTTCATGTAATCTACGTGGTTCTACTTGCAAGCAAAACACAAAAGAATAAGTATCCTTTTCGTTTTTCTTTTTTGTCAACATGTCGATAGCGTTTAGTGTACTGAAACTACACCAAATAATTCAAAAATTTACAGATTTGCCTTTTTGTTCGGAAACGCTAAATCAAAAATATATTTACAATGAAGAATACCAGAAACCTTTGCATAAACGATTTCGTTTTATTGTTTATTTTACGTTGTTCTTTGTAGTTGCATTTATGTTTTGTCGTTTAATATGGTTAGTTTTTCACTGGAAAGTTTACACAAAATTCAATATGGACCAATTGGGAGTATACGTTATTTGCTGTTGTATAGTGATAATATATCTAATGGTTGTTTACACAGTTTGCCCAAATGTCACAATTTTTATCTCTGTTGTTAATGAAAGTATTCAGCTAGCCAAACAACCAAAACCTGTACCAAAAGGTTTAATAGATAATATAAAATGTTATTTCGTTTATGGTATAGGAATATTCACATACGCAGTTCCAATACTTCCGCTGTGCTTCCCTTTTGTTTTACTCTACGATCCTCTGCAATTAGTTTTTGGAACTCACATTTTGGTCAAAATCCTTGCAGGGTTGATTTACGCATTTGCAACATACTTTACTTGTCCTCTTGTGGTCTCATTGTTGTTACTTGAAATGTTCGTAATAGAATGCCACATCGCAATTGCATCTACTCAATTTTCTACAACCACTTTCCTGCTTACCAAAACTAACGTTTCAAAATTTTACAAGTGCCATAAATATTTTCATATCCTAAAAATTTTACGCACAATTAGTAACAATATTTTAAGCACGTTTTATGCAGCTTTACTATTTTTCGGTGTAGTTATTGCCAGCTTTACATCCTTCTTACTGATAAAACCACTACCCGGACTTTCCACTTTGTTTTATATATTTGGTGGAAGCTTAATAATAATTTGTATTGCAATAGCAATAGGATTTACGTATTTGTCTGATTTGCCTCGGAAACACGGCAAACAATTTAAAATGTTTTGGAAAATGCGACTATTTTCAAAGCTAGAAAGAAAAGTTCTAATTGCAGTTTCTGAAATTGAGTTCGTTATATTCGTGTACGGTGTAGCAACGGCAATGTTGGGTATTAATATATGTGATGATATAATTCACAATACCGTAACACTAGTTTTACTAACAGTTTTGTAAGCGTTAGCTGTAAAACTGAATGTTATTTAATTTTAGCACAAAACGCGCGCTTAGTTGTCTACTTATTCTTTTATCTATTAGTTAATTGTGCATGACGCACACCATACTCTTTAATATTCTACGTAAGCTCCAGAGAAGGAAGGATGTGGCAGCTAAAAATACTTAAACAACCCTTCATTTAAACAACGCTATATATAGCTATATATGAAATATTACATACTCAGGCACGTGTGAGTCCATTTTTAATATTTAAAGCATAGTTGAATATGTCTATACAAAAACAAACTATAAGTAAATATACATACAAATTGTAATAGCTTCGTTCCAAATTTGCTGTTTTGTATTGCTTTCCCGTTACTATTCACTAATTGTCAAATATTTTGATCGACAACTCGAATAAATTATTTTGGCACGTGCAAATCTATTGCTGGTTACAAATGCTAGCATATCAATAAGTGAAATCCATGTGTTTGCTTGTTTGTAATTGATTGCCATGATATCTTTTTTCACTATAAAATTACCATATAAAATAATAAAAAGCAAATCTCGATATAATCGTAAAACAGCATTTATAAATCTCATCTGAAATGAAATGAAACTATAAATGAATAAATTCATATCTTTCCCGCAATGTATTTTGTATGGTGCAATATGCAGCTAAATGTTTCACAGATCAAAAATTATCATAAACTCTAAAAACATATTTTGTTAACCCTTAGGTTGGCTTTATCTAGTTACAGTATTTTTATAAGCATCGAAATACTATCTATTAATTAATTATTAGCAATGACATACTGATATAAAGCTAGAGGTTTACCTCGTTTGTCCAAATTTGCTACTTCTCTTATTTCTCAAAACTAATCAGAAACAGTGTCAAGCAAGCAAGCAGCATCTAGAATATTTAATTTTGTATTAGTTTCTCTTAATTTCCATATTTTAAAAATTTGACTTCATACCTGCTTAGAAAATGTATAACTGACGTTAAACACTCCAGTCAAACCAATGCCCACTGAAGCAGTATCAAGCTCTTTTAATATGCTATATAGTGCAACATTGTCTTCGTTGTAAAATCTTTTAAAATTTTGTTTCTCTATCAATTTGAACTTAAACCAGTCCATCTAAAGGCGGAACTTAAAAGAAAAAAAATAACACAAGCATATAGATAACCAAATAGTTACATTTAATTATGATATTAAGTTACCTTTCTGTATGTTTCTCCTGAAAGTATTAAAAACACTGCAGTGCCAACAATCCATGTAATAGAAATTAACATAAGAATCACATTTTCAGATATTACAAAAGCGTTTAGCCTCATTACTGCTCGACTTGTTGTATCCAATAACCAGATCAATGCCGTTGTTGACCAAATTTCATTTAGTGAGTCGCTGTACGTTTTTACTTCCAGGTATTTTTCTTCGATTTTCCTCAAGGTGCTGCCACAACTAATATGCGACAATTTACCTGCTGAAATTTGTTGGTTTGTATTTTCCATTGAATTGAAGCTTTGCAGTAAACAATTCTAAATGGAATAATACCCGAGCAGTAGCGCAGGCAGAAATAATTTTTTAACAAAACAATTAAAGTTTTATTGCTTAAAGTTTCCGAAAAAATTATGTCTTCTTTTGTTTTTCTTTCTGATTATTGAAATAAGTTTCCAACGTCAAACTTACAGTTTATTTTTGACATGGCTTGTTTGGGCATGGCCAAATTTGGCATCAAGCAATTCGACTATCGCCATCGCTTACTACGTACATACACTTAAAATACGGCAATAATGGGTTTCTTACTGTTATAATTAAGAAAAGTAATACCGGAAGTTGTTCTTATTATTGATGTTGTTTTCCAAGCCCACTATTTGCTATAGACTGGCGTTGTTTTGTCGCACGAACTATTTTGGCACACGAACGACGACGACAAGCAATAAGAGCAATGTAGAAAAGTAATTAATAATTTTTCTTCACGTTAAGTAGAAAAAATCAAATTTATCTGTTTTCCAAAGGATTAAGCTATAATGATTTTGCAGGACAAAAACACGTTTTGCTAATTATTAGCTGATGACATACATGGATGCGTTGATCATATACTTATATAAATTTCATTTTGGTTTTAGTTTTTTTCGACTTTGTTATTGACCAAACGGAAAATTTGCTGCTGTCAGTCAGTTGCTGTCAAAAACCGCAGGATCACCCTTGAGATGTTAAGATTATGGCTGTTTAAAGGTTTTTATATATTATTTTGCTTTTGAAGTCATTCGATAGTTTATGGGTTATAGTCATAATAAGTACATTTTATTTCCAATTCAGATAAGCTCTTTGGAGAAAAAAATGGCGCCATGCATATGTCGTCGTAATATAACATGTAATTACAAAGTTGGTACATACTAAATTAGAATTAGCTAGTTACACTGTCTTTGGATAAAATGGAAAGGATATTGTTTTCATTTTTCTATAATTTTGCTATTAGATATCCAATCCGGGCTGATAATATATGCTCATGTTAGGTAGTTAATAGCTGTTATGTGTGCCAAGTTTTGTAACATTTTGCCACGTACGCACGCAGCTACGAGACAATAATCAAAAGTTGCCATTTCGAAATATTCGAAAACCTAAGGATATGTCATTTTCTAGCACACAAATGTGCTTTTATTTTGTAGGTTTTTTATTCTCCAGTGCAAATGTCTCCGTAGCATTCCGTTCCATATGCCTGTAATTCTTTAAAATTACCGGATTTTCAATAAAAAGTAGTTAAAGTGACCTGAAATGATATTTGAGTAAACATACGTTAGCAACCAAAGCTCACTTGCCATACTGTGCAGTAATATGTATATACTATAGAGCATCTTTTTTCGTGATTGACCCCCAAAAACTTTACCCTTTTGAATTCAATTGATACTATGTTTGCTGCATAGCCTATCTGTGGGTAAGAAGAAATCAAACCGACTTTGTCCGATTTGTTACGTGTGTTAGCCAAAAATCAGAATTTTTGAAAACTGAAGGTAGGTTGGTAGTTTAGTAGTTTTTGCTATTTTATGCATGACTTTATAGGTTTAAGTGTTTGTGTGAAAGATATAACCTACAAATTGCATTATTTTAAATACAACATGTTAGCTGTAGTGCTTAATCCGCCATTGTTATACAGCAATACTTAAAACGTGAATTTTCTAACTTTGTCATATTACATGGTAGCCGGCTAATTTATTAATGCCCATGTAGTAGACCATAAACCTACTCGATTACAAAAAATCTCATTTAAAAATCTTTTGTCTGTGGGAAAATATGAACTTTTCAAAAAAATTGGGTCCTTCACTTCAGTGTGTATGGTTTCTAAAAATTGACATAACTCCAGAGTGTTGTGTCTGATTGGGATAATCGATACCATTTATGAAAGCGTATACATTGCTTACTAATTAAGATATCGTAACTCAAAGCACAAACCTTTCAAACGGCAACAGGAAGTCCTGAGGCTGAAAAGGCTCATTACCAAGCGTGCTTCCGGTTTGACACAAAATTAATTTTTTCTCAGTTCACGGGTAACAAATCGAAAAACTAAAAAATACCCATCCTAGATAAACCGATTGCACACATTTTAAAACTGGTTTCATGGAAAAATTTGAAAATAGTAAAAAATGGCGCACAACTTTGTCAATCAATTTCGAATTGGCGTGCAATACCATATTTCAGTATTTTACGAATAAACCTTACAATTCGAAGTTTTATATAATTATGCTTACATTTTATTCAAATTTAGTACAAAAACGTCGCAAAAAATAAGTTCTGATTATAAAATTTGAGAATATGAGGTTATGTAGTGATTTGTTAGTGCTAACTTAATGCGGCACATATATTTACATTTTTATCAGCATAAATGGTATCGATTATTCCAATCAGACACAACACTCTGGAGTTATGTCAATTTTTAGAAACCATACACACTGAAGTGAAGGACCCAATTTTTTTGAAAAGTTCATATTTTCCCACAGACAAAAGATTTTTAAATGAGATTTTTTGTAATCGAGTAGGTTTATGGTCTACTACATGGGCATTAATAAATTAGCCGGCTACCATGTAATATGACAAAGTTAGAAAATTCACGTTTTAAGTATTGCTGTATAACAATGGCGGATTAAGCACTACAGCTAACATGTTGTATTTAAAATAATGCAATTTGTAGGTTATATCTTTCACACAAACACTTAAACCTATAAAGTCATGCATAAAATAGCAAAAACTACTAAACTACCAACCTACCTTCAGTTTTCAAAAATTCTGATTTTTGGCTAACACACGTAACAAATCGGACAAAGTCGGTTTGATTTCTTCTTACCCACAGATAGGCTATGCAGCAAACATAGTATCAATAGAATTCAAAAGGGTAAAGTTTTTGGGGGGTCAATCACGAAAAAAGATGCTCATACATTAAATTGGGTACCAATATAGAAATGCTAATAACATACAAAATGATACATGCTAATACATTTAAATTTATGTACAAAATTATTCGTCGATTATATGTGCGTAACTGGAAGATCATATGTATTTATATGGCCCCATAAAATAACAGTATTAAAGCATGGTTAAACAGCATACAGATTCAATACAGTTGTTCATCCATAAAACAAATAAGCATTTGGGATAAAGGATATGAAGCAAATAGTATATTATACAATATAATAAACGATAGCAGTAAGTAGTACTAAAGACAATTTCACGATAAAATAATTGATATATCATTAAATTGAAATTGATCCGTTTAAAAAATCAAATATCTGAAAATAAGACCTGTCTAATCAGTAGCCGAAGAGAATTCAAGTACAAGCTACTCCTTAGTTTGTTGACAAAGTTAAAATGTGATAAAAACCATTTGTATACTTATTTTACTTCTTTTTTTAAACCAAAATTAAATTATGAAACAATTGTAAGAATGAAGAATTTTATATTCATATTAATGATAGGAAAATAAAAAAACTGTTCCAGTTGCTATAAAGTTCCGAGTTTTTGAGTACTCTAAGTGTACCTATTATGCACGTCGAATACTTAAATCCGTTTGACCAAAATTTACAAAGCAAAATAAAAGTCAGTTTTAAAAACCGGACTAATCATATTTTGAGCTGATTTGAATATATATCTGCATAATTATTAGGTAGGCACGTCAAAAGCTATAATGGTGTCTACGGATAAAATCAATAGTCGTTTACATGTTCTAACTATCAACTTCTTATTTTAAGCAATACTCGATGACAGTTCATTTGAGTTTTGGTACGGATAATTATTGGACAAATCGTATTTCTTTAGAAAAATCACGTTTGTACCATACTTTGGTATATACAGGAACCACTTTCTTCCTAGGCACACCTTTTTCATGTTTTTTGGAATTTAAAATCAATAAATAATACGTTACGATAGCCAGTTTTATTTCAATTTAAGTTGATGATATTTAATCGATCGTGTGGTAGTTTGTAGTTGCGTAAAAGACGTGAAATGATAGAAAATACGCCAGTAAAAACAGATTGACCCGGTTGACGTGCATAAGTTAAACGTTCTAACGATCAAAACCGTATAAAATTCCTAATTTATTCGGAATTATTATTACGCTTTTTAGAATGTTTTATTAGATGTTATAATTGTCATATAGTACAATATAATAGAACACGCGTTATCAAATCACTCCAAACATTCACGAAGTATCCTGAAAATATTCAATTTGCCTGAAGCAAAAAAAATTCTGCACAGCTTATATGTAACTTAACAAAAAAAACCATAAGCAATCCGAGTGTTTCCACAAGTTTCAAGTCTGCTACAAAATTAAATAACATAACTACATTTTGGAAAATATTTATATTTTGCACTTTCAGAAATGTCTAGCAAGATTTTTGTACTTGCGCTAGATATTAACCAAATGTACACAAATCTAGTGTTTCTCTACAAGTCTCCAATTGCCTGGAACAGAAAGCACAAGATATTCACATGTGATCGTTACGTCAACTCGTGTACATTCGGTTGGCGGTTTATTAACATTGCGCTGTTCATTTGTTTCCTCATTCCATGTATTATCTTCGTCCTTCTAGACGCTCTTCACCACCCATTTAAATATTCAAGTGTGCAAATATTTTGGATACTGATTGAACTTTGCTTCATATCAGCAGTTTGGGGCTATTACTACGTTGTTTCCAATATGTATGAAAACATTGTGCAAACGTTAAATGCGCTATTGCGTTTACAAGCTGAATCATTACAACAAAATATGTTCCCAACTTGTTCATGTGAACAAAACTCCACGCAGAGGGAAAAGCTCATTAAACTTGATCTACTTGGAATTGCTACACTGTCCGCTCTAAGTGTGACTTGGATATTTTCACTTATTCTGCCTGCAGTTTTTGTATATTTACAACTTGACATAACATATTTTGTTTTCCGAGAGCTCTTTCCAGTTCAAAACCGTTCTAAAAATTTTCAACTATATCTTAATATATTCAGAACTGTACTAGTCTATACTGTGTGTCTTGAATGCATGAACGTTATAAGGGTCTTGACCTTGTATGGAATACTAGTGCTCGAAGGTTTTAAGAGTTGTATATCAAAGCTACCTTGCCAACGGTATTTACCGATTAAGGGGTGGCAGGCAATACGAATATTATTTATTATGGCAAATCAATTCTGCTCCTTGTTAATACCAATGAGTCTTTGTGATTTGTATTATTTAGTAATCCTGTGCAATACGTTTGCAGTTTTGGCTGTTGATAGAATGGAATGGTATTTGTATGCCTTTATACCAATGATTGGAACGTATGCAATCTTTTTAATACTTGTGTTATTTTATCTGCTAGTTGAAGTAGATAAGGCAAGTATAAAATTAAAACAGAGGTGGGCTCGTTATTGTGCGGTATATATGTCAACAAAAACTTATTGTAAAGAGACGATAAAAAGAATTAGGCACATGCAAAACATTACATTTGGTTATGGGTCGTTGGGACTAATTACAAAAAATACAACAACTGATTATTTTCATAATTGTATGTATAGTTCAGTGAATGCAATTCTCACATGCAGAGTCAAGTTCAATTAGTAATACGATACCATTTTAATGTAATCTAAACATATTGTCCACGTCATAACGTTCTACTTTCTGGTTTGGCGAAAGGATCGTCCGGCTTCTTTTAAGCTTGAAAGCAGCATGATGAAAAGTTAGTCGTAATTAAAGTTAAATGTTTAGAACGATTTGAAATTTCTATAAACGTGCTGCACATTTTTAGTTCAGCGTAAAAATATGTCAACTTTCGAGTTCTGCAAAAGTTGTTGTTATTGTGTCTTCATGAAAATGTTCAACGTTCTAGAAGCTAAAATTATCACGAAAGTAAAAAATTAAACTTTCTGAGCAACTTTTTGTTTTAATAAAACCTATTTTAGTTGGACTATTTGAGGCTTTAATTGCCGTTCGCTTGCTTCCTTATAAATTGTGCAGTAGCGTTTGAGCGATCGTGATACTCAAAAAGGCAAACACAGAACAAAACATACTCTTTTCCTTTCACTCAAATAACATATATAAACCAATTTAACAGAGCGTTAATGGCATATAAAATTTTGAGTTTCGTGTTTTGTGTGGCAAACATGGTTGCGGTTGACCACTTGCCAAGTCAAGAAATACCATTTTGGAGCATTGTTTGCATTTTTTGAAAACGATTTTATTTGTTTGCCAATTTAAAACGTAAGGACCGGCTTCTGTACTATTTTTTCAAAATCGAACTTTTGAATGCAAAGCAAACAAGTGTGTTCCCTTCCTTTCTTCCTACCCTTCTTTCTCAAGAAAATTCTGGAGCCTAAAGCAAATTAAAATTGTATTATATTCTTCAATATTTTTAATTTCCAGTAGTTAGTAAAAAGTCCAGCCACATTTGCAAATTTTTGCAAAAGACGCCAACAGATAATTAGACAGAAAATACTTGGCTTTCAATTAACCTGCCTGACACAACCAGCATTTATAAAAGATAAAATAAACAATTTTCCAAATAATTTGCTGGTAGTCCTTATTTCTTAGCAAGTTTTGCTTTGTCCTCAGAAAAGTTTGTTTTAGCCTTGTACCAAGACGGGCAACGGAAAACTGTCAAATATAAACCAACATTACAGCGCCACTGTTCCGAATTCGATTTTTTTTTCTAAAAACTATTTGTTGGTGCTGGGCCTACTTAAAAACACAATTTTGTATATCTATCACTCTTTTCAAATAAAATCATGTGGAAGGCTTATATCAACATTTTGAAGTTATTCCAAAGCCTTTTTCATCTTCCTATGGAGTATGACAAGAGTATTTATCAGTTTAGGTCCATTTCACGAACATACTACTGGTACAAATGGCTAAGCTTTCAGCTTTTTTTGTTTATGGGTGTGAGTGACCACAGTTAGAATGGTCAACTATATAAAAGCCGATCCTGCCACAACTACCCTGACAATGTTGGACTTTATCCTAGATCTGGTTTTGTGGGGCTTTGCGTTCGAGAATCTAGCTTTGCCTTGGAACCTGTGGAAAAAACGTTTTGTGAAAGTACAACTGCTTAACCATTTCCTAGCTTTGCAAACTGCTGGACAAGGTAAGAGTAACAATTTGTGTTGGTTGACACCCCAAAACTCTTTTCTTCTGATTTCGATTGTTTGGCTGTTATTAAGTAGTACTAGGCCTGCTTAAGTGGTCAAATGAGTTTTGGACTCCAGAGCCTCTCTACTTAGAAATGGCGGCCTGTTGAATATTGAAAAATAGGGTTCAAGAACTTCATTTTTCTTTAAACCCGGATGAGTTCTGTAGCTGAATTTTTTTACACTAATTGCCAAAAGCAGTACCTAGATGGACATTACACTGGCCACTCTGTAAACTATTACTGTGATTTTATTTTAAAAATCCAAAAATTGCAAAATTTTGGTTGAAGAAAAAATTGAATTTTTGCAATTTAAATTAAAATAATGTTCTACTCGCTCAAAATTGTTGCAAATTTACTGACAAAGATAGATTGGGTTTATTGTCAACAAGTATCCTCGAAAGGTACATTACACCTGAGTGACATAAATTAGTTACATCTTTTTTTAAAATTGCAAAGTAAGATATATTATAATATATTTTTGTTACAAATTAATAAGGAAACTTATGATTATCGATTAATGACTAATTCAAAAATGTTTGGTAAATCACATAATACTTCATCATTAAAATCGCTTAAAATTTGTTTGCTTTGCATTGAAAGTATATAAGACATCAGTGATTTTCTAAAAACATTGACAGAATTGACTGATTTAGTTACTGTATCGGGTAGTTGTAGCCATTTTTCAATTGCCGTGTATTTGAAAGATTTTCTCCCCCAAATTCCATTGCATTTAAAAGCTGGTGCGTTGTATTGCTGATTGCGTGTATTTATGGTTTGGATGGATGAGAAGTCAAGGTAACCATTTATAAAGTTATTTGGGTTTAAAAAGGTCATTTTGTAAGCAGTAAATATAGAGTCAAACCATACCCTTATATTTTAGGAAGAACCATTCAAGCTCATTACATATAAGTTCGCTACATGAATCAAACTTTTTAAGGTCAAGAACATACTTAGCAGCAAATTTAATAACCTTGTCCATTTCTTTAGTAATCCCCTTTTCCAAATTATTACCCCAAACTACACTAGAGTGTAATATATAAGAACACTAAATACAAACGCATTAACAAGAATGACTTTTTTACCTGGTTCAAGTACGTTTTTAAGCGGATACAACATAAATAAGTTTTTATAGCACTTCTTAATTACATTATTACAATGTTCTTTGAAAATTAGGGATTCATCTAGAACTAGGCCCAGTACCTTTATTGATTCAACCTTTTTAACAGGAGTGCTATTTATTGCTAAGCTAAAGTTGACGCATTTATTTAAGATGGATCTCTTACTTATAAGCATATATTGGGTTTTATCAATGGTGGAGGCTACGCCAACTCCCGACAAAAAACGAAGTCATCATATTCGCATTTCATGAACTTGGCCGTATATTCATTGGCGTCAAAATGCAATTTCAATGAATTTAAAAAATTGGCTATTTTGGAATAACCATATAGAAGTAGAGGTACAATTTGTGACATTAAAAACATCAAAAAGTTAATTATTTTTTTAATTGCCCATTTAACTTTAACTGCGATTATTAACTTTCCGCCACCAATGCCGAGACAAATAAGAACGCCATTTGAATTGGTGATGTCCAAAGTACCAGAAACCGCAAAAATATGGCTCGGCATTGGTGGCGGAATGTTAATAATTGCAGTTAAAGTTAACAGGGCAATTAAAAAAATAATTAACCTTTTGATGTTTTTAATGTCACAAATTGTTCCTCTACTTGCATAAGGTTATTCCAAAATAGCCAATTTTTTTAGTTCATCGAAATTGCATTTTTACACCGCTAAATGTTCAAACCCATTTAAACTTAAAACGTCTATAACTTCCTTACGTTAGCTTTATTTAACTTGAATTTTTTTGTGTTACTATTAGATTGACACCAGTTATCGACCAAAACACAAATTATTTTGTTTCTCGTAACTTCGAAATATGGCTGTCGGGAGTTGACGTAGCCTTAGCCAATGTTAAGCTTTACCTTGTTTTCAATAAGCCATTTATGAATTATCGCTAAATCCTTCTCCAGGTTTTTTTTCAAGCATTTAGTATTTTTTACCTTTTCAGATGCACATACCGTACTATCGTCCGCAAACAAAGTCAGATTAGAGTTTTTAATACAAAGAGGAAGTTCATTTATGTAAATGCAGAACCACAAACTGCTTGACCCTGCTCCTTGCTGAATACCACGCGTTGTTTTCTTAATATCTGATTTTTTCTTGTTGATTTCTACGTATTGTGCACGACCAGTAAGAAGAGAGTTAATTACATTACATTTAATTCCATACCATTCCAATTTTTTATTAATATATCTCTGTCAATGCTATCATAAGCTTTTTGGAGGTCAAGTGCTACTAAGGCACATATCTTATCCTCATCAATTTCTTTATAAAGATAATCTGTAATTTTCATTAACGTATGAGTAGTTGACATTTTCTTTCTAAAACCAAATCGATTGTCATTGGAAAGTTTGTTTTTCTCAAAGTAATCTAAAACTTGTATAAATATGCATTTATCCAAAAGCTTCATGAAAATAGGCTGTATTGAAATTGGACGCGTTTCGTTAGGTAGCTTTGTGTTTTGTACTATAGGGATAAGTACAATACGAGTTATCTTTAAGATATCTGGAATATTACCATCAGCACAAAATGAGTTAAGAAGTTTGGTGATATGATAAACAAACTGTACTGTGTGGATTGCATTGCATATTTAACGCTTTTATTATTGATACCTAGCGGATGAAGAGAAAGATTATTTTGATTTTTCATTTTTTTCCATGCATTCAACACATCCTCAGTTGTTATTGGTTTTAATGTAAATTTTGCATTATTGTTTGTTAATAGGTTGGTCGGCTTTTTGGACAAAGGCTCATTATCATGAATTTTACGTAGTAATGATTTATAATGTTTGGTTCAATGTCTAGCGTGTTGGATTTTGATTGTTTGAATCCTAGGGTTTTATCAAGACCTTTCCAAAGCGATTTCTTAGAAATTGATTCATTAATATTTTCTTTGATATCCCTTTTGATTAGGTTTTTAACCTGCATGTTTAATGTTTTTAATGTGCTTGCTGAGCCCAAACTTGGTTTACGCTTGTTTAAACGGTAAGCTCTTTTAGCTTCCCTAATCTTTAATTTAGTAAGCTTAGATAATGGAAATTTACACGATTTATCTGTAACTGTTTTAGTATATGATGGAATGCATTTGTCTAAGGCTGACTTAAATGAGTTAATGAAGACTTCTATATTATTCGATCTGATTGTATTTTCCGCATTAAGTGTTTTAATGAATCTAGTAGTATTCGCTGGGTTGAATCTACGTGCTTGTATTTTTACAACTTTTTTGGTTGGTTGCATATAATTATATGTGCATTCGGTCAAGAAATGATCGGCGATAAAGACGTTAAATACATTAGTAGTTAATATTTTTGAGGCATGTTTTACAAATATAAGATCCAGTATGTTGCTTTTTCTAGTCGGCACGTCTATCAATTGAGATATTTCTAATGCGTTACAAAAACTAATTAACGGTTTTACTGTGCCACCCTTTAGATTGAAGTCACCTAGGATGATAAATTCATTATCGGTTTCCATTAAATTGCTTATAGTATTTTTATGCATAATATGTCATTACTTAATATTGCTTTTTTGTAATTTGGATGTCTGTAAAAACAGGCTATTGAGATACTTTTAAAATGCTTGTATTGAATTTTAATTAATGCTAGCTCGGCATTCTCAGCGGTGATATGACTATTTATTTCCCAGAATTTAAATTTGTCAGCAATGAAAATAATTATACCCCTATCACCCGGCTTACTTATGTCAGATCTATATACATTAAAACCTGGAATTGAGGGTAAATTATGATCTGGTTTCATAAAAGACTCTGTTATACAGAGTACGTCATACTTATGTACAGAAATTAGATTAGTTATGATTAATGACTTATGATAATTAAATGATGATGATGATGACTAAATGATTAAAAACTTATTTTTGATTGATTGAACGTTGATATGACCAATTTTAATACTATTTTGTTGATTAGTTTTAAGAATGCTTTTTCTTATCTTCACTGTCCTCTTCCTCTTGTCGATCCTCTTCGGTTCCCACGCTGAGTTGTCGCTCCTCCTCCCATTGTTACTCCCCTCTTGTTCCTCCTCCCCTTTTTCCTCCTCCCCTTGTTCCTCCTCCCCTTGTTCCTCCTCCCCTTGTTCCTCCTCCCCTTGTTCCTCCTCCCCTTGTTTCCCCTGTGAGTGTTCCGTTGGATTGACTTCGAAGAATTCGAGGTTCTAAAAAATCAGTGTTGCCTTCGTTTCGTCCTCTTTTTGTGGGTGGTTCTCGAACGTTTTCAGGTTCATCCTTTTCACTGTCATCAGAAGATTCAGACTCGTATGTGTCAGGTTCGGGTGCGAGGACTTCCCCTCGCTTACTCACAAATTCCGTTCCATCGTCAGTCGTAATCGTCTTATTTCTCCAGTCAACGGTGTGATTGATTTCATCTTCGAATAGCTCACTTCGCTTTTCACGAATTGCTTGGTTGTCCATACGTTGTCTAAATGGGATGTCTTCATTCAAAAAGTGATTTTTAGGAAGTTTGTCACGGGCTTCGAATGCACGTTTTCGGTCACTGAAACTGTTAAAACGTATTCTTACAGGTCTGTTCCCTCCAAAACGTGATAGGTTGCCACAGCGGTATACCACAACAAGACTCGGTTGGCATTTCGTTATTCGATTGAGGAGATTTGAAACTAGACTTTTTAATTGTTTCTCGTTTTCGTTAGTTTTCTCTGGTAGTCCAATTAAAATGAGATTTTGAAAATTGACGGATTTGTAAAGTTTGGCATTCTCTTCTTCAAGGGCTTCAATCATTTTTTCTTCCTCAGAGAGTTTTGTTTTTAGCTGATCAATAGCTTCGTTGTTGGCGTTTACATTTTCCTTGATTTCTGAATTAATCTCTGTTTGCTTTGATGAGAGTGCGTCAAGCTTCCCGTGTGCTAGTCTGTTGTCGGTTTTGATGTCTGATATTTCCGAAAGTAGTTTCTTAAGAAGCTCATTAGTACTAGCTTCAGCAGGTGTGGTTACTACCTCAGGTTTATTTTGAGCGAATTGAGATACGTAATCGGCTGCCACTGTTCCACTAGGTGGATAACCATTAAAACTGTTTTGGGAACTTTGGGTTGCGTTTCCAGGTTGTGACATTGTAGTAGATTGAATCTCACTATGACTATCTTGGAATTCCATATCAATCTCAGTAAGACTCATATTACCAATACTACTATCTGTATGTTGACTTTATGCACCGTAAAGTTTGTGTTTAGGAGAGCAAGTCAAAGCATGACCGTCAAGTTGAAAGCCTCAAGAAGGAATGAAAACGTCAGGAGATGCCAATACATGGACTGTGTTACCGTTTGGAGAAACTTCATGAGGGAACGCGGTGCTGCAAGTTAGAAATCACAGTTACCACAAAAAGTTCGCATTTTCAGTTTCTGGCGTTTCACATAGTTTTGTCGGTGTATTTGCAACGATTTTGAGCGATTAGAATATTATTTTAATTTAAATTGCAAAAATTAATAAATTTTTTCTTCGACCAAAATTTTGCAATTTTGGATTTTAAAAATAAAATCACAGTAATAGTTTACAGAGTGGCCAGTGTAATGTCCATCTAGGTACTGCTGTTGGCAATTAGTATAAAAAAATTCAGCTACAGAACTCATCCGGGTTGAAAGAAAAATGAAGTTCGTGAACCCTATTTTTCAATATTCAACAGGCCGCCATTTCTAAGTAGAGAGGCTCTGGAGTCCAAAACTCATTTGACCACTTAAGTAGCCCTAGTACTACTTAATAAGAGCCAATCAAGCGAAATCAGAAGAAAATAATTTTGGGGTGTCAACCAACACAAATTGTTACTCTAAGCCAAAATGTACTTTCAAAATTTAGTTCATTTTCCAATTGTTTTCTTTTTACAGATAAAACATTGGATTTGTACTCTGGTTTGCCTATGCTCCTTATTTTTTGGTTATTTGTTTAATGTTGTTACTTTATTCGTGGCAATCAAATACTTTGAAACATTACCTGTTATAGTGAGCCTGTTAGCAGTACTAGCAGGCTTTGGATGTTTTGGGTTGCTTGCTATTTTAATGAAAACTGCTTTGGTATTGCCAGAAAAGTCAGAACAATTGTGCTCCTATTGGAAGTATCGTTTACGTTTTAAGGTTAATAGAAAGGTTCTTAGGGGTTTTGCACCGTGTAAAATGCAAGTGGGACCCTTTTTTGAACTTGAATCTTTAACTAGTATTGTAAATGCTTATGCAAATCGTGGATGCAGTGGTAACACTTTTGTTGATCTAATTGATCAACGTAACTGGGAGATATTCATTATGCATGTACAATATGTTTATTACGTAGCTAAGCTCAGTTGGCTCAGTAAACTAGTATCAATTTAGGTATGTTTGCGGGTGAGCACGATGCAGGTCAAACGCTTTATTCAAATCACACCAAACTTGGTACAATGGTGGTTGAATCATGGCTCATTGTCAGTTACGTACTGTAAAATGAGCATTAACTTTTAAGTTAAAACACGTTGTATATTAAAACTCCATTGTAAAGCTATCAGTTTTAAAATTAGAGGTTTTAAACATTATTATTGTGGGAAAAAATTTGTCTGTCCGTCTACGGTGCTATGCAAGCGTTTGATTTTATTTACTGTGTCCTAGAACTTACATTATTATTTGATTTTTCCGGTGTATTTTTACAAACGGTTGCTACGTGTATTCTGCGTACCCGTAATGCCTTAAAAGTGTTTTTCTTTCTACGGAATTTCAGTAAATGTCGTACCATAAGAACAATTCTAACAACCAAACGCCAAAGTATTTTAGTTTGTTTCCAACATCTTCTAACGTTCTCTCTTATAAACGCAACAATACTAACTGCCAAGCCCACAAACAGGAGCAGGAAAACCGTTAGTACATTTCCACTTAGTTTTGGCTTTTGTGGCAACTCATTTCTAGCTATTTTATGTGTATGATTAAGCTCAGTAAGAATATTTTCAAAAACTCCGGATTCACTCATGCGCCTTATGTTGTCCCGTAGTTTGACCGATACCAGTCCAAATAGGAAAAGGGATAAATATTTCCGTGAATATGTTTCTTTACCAACATACGCGTCTACCAAACCAAGTTCGGTTAAGTGAACTAGCATATTATTAGCTTGGTTGCGAGGTACAACCACAGCTCGTTTGGTACATTCCTGAAGCCACTTAAATACTATTTGTTCTTCTTTTTTGTAAAACTGATTTGTAAATATTTTATAAAAAAGTTCCCAATTATCTGGATGTAGCCTATCAAAGTATACGGGTATAAGCACGGAATACAAATTATTTAAAATCCTTTTTACATCTTTTGAAATCCCCGTTGCTGAATACACGTTTTTGTTAAACTGTAATGAATCCTCTGTAAAGTCAGTTGTTACATGCTGGTTCATCATGTTGTATTGGTAAAACTCCAGGTGCACTTTTGATACTGCAAATGTACTTATGCTGAATATGAATATATAATGTGCCAACTTTGGAAGCAGAAAAGCGTTTTCTTCTGCAAATGAAACAAGCCCGGTTGTCGTTATTATGGAAAACGAGTCGTTAGTCAACTCGGTAAAATGTTCATACGGCATAGGTTTTCGATTAGCTATTATGTGGTACACATTCGTGTTTTTGTACGCATTGCTTAAAACTATAGAAACAAGAAGAAATGGTCCTATTTCTAAACGCATTTTAAAACCCTGCAATTTGCAGTTAGAAAATAAGTCTCCTTGCTCAAGAAGAGCTTTGAAAATTTGAAAGTAATTTTCTGTGGCCCTGTAAAGCCAGGACGTTTTACATTTACAAACCTCAAAAAATATTAGGCTAATTGCAGTGATCACTAAAAATATTGCTATACAAATCCAAATAGACCAATCAAATATTGAAACAAAGTGTTGAAAGGAAATTGAACTTTCTCCACGACGACCACAACTTATAAAGCACAAATCTTCGTGTGTCATAGGAAACCAAATTGGAAATCCATTTAGTGGCTTGTCATACATTGGCTCTATAAAAAGGTATAAATTGTGAATTCCAAAATGTAGAGCCTTTTTTAGCGTTTTCTTTCTGCCTTGCACGCATTCAAATGTATCCTCATACTCAGGCTGGTAATATACAGAGAAGTTGTACAAAATAGTTTTCCAAGTATTTGCAATTCGATATGCCACGCGATCTACGGTGGAACTGTCTAGATGCTTGACATCATGTTCCAGAAATCTGCAATTTCCCAGAAAGTCAGCAATAGCATTTGTTATTGAGTAAGGACTACCCCGATCAGGGTCGAACAGTAATCGAATGTTAAATTTGTGTTTGCTGGTATTTGAAAATGGTTTGAAATGTTTACCCAACTGGTTTCTGGTTCGTTCAAGGCACATTTTCTGAAATGAACAAAAGTTAAGTATGTCAACGCTGTTAATGCTGATCTCGTTTTTGCTGTTGTTTGTGGATATAGCAACCATAAAAGTTTCCAGTCTAGTGGATCCTGTTGTTGTACTGTCGTATATGTTGTACAATTGCGAAATCCAATTATCAATTAAACTGTTTTTCATTTGGTCACTTTCCCAAAGAACAAGCATATACTCTTGTGGAACTGTACTTGGAAATTGCTCATGTTGTTTAATGAAAAAATCTTTTATATTTCCTTGTGTCTCGCTGTTAGAACTAAACATTTCAGGGAACACATCACCTTTTACGTTTGAGAGATCAGGATACAGGAATATTTCCAGATGGCAGTTCCACGGTTTTGTGTTTATAGTGTAAAGAGTAAGGTTTAAGGGTTTACAATGTGCAATTTCTGTTTGTTTCAAAGCTACATTAAACTTTAAGCTGCAGTTGGCTCCTTTTGTGAATTTCAGTTCTTCTTTTATTTTGAAATCCTGTGGGTTCCATATTATAACTGGCCCGTCAATTGATGATAGTTCATAGTTTTGATAATTGTTTATAACTACAAAGCACTTTAGAGGAAAATAAGATGATAGCAAAGTGTTTAAATTTATTGTTTGAAGTTGATGCCACCATGAAGTCAGTGTACATTCTGAAGCTATTAGTAATACCAAAATCCACATTGCTTGCATTAACATCATACTGTGAATCAAGCTAATGCAAATGTTTGTCCCTATATTTTTAATTTTAAAATAGCTTAGCTAAATTTCCGCAAATTATTTTTTTGTATCCAAAAACATGCATACGATGCGGTGCAATAGCTTACCCTGAATCACTTAAAGTGTTTAACCAGATGAACAACAACTGGCTTCTCATATTCTGCACAACAGAAATATTCTATATTAATTAATATGCCAACTATGAAAACAAATAAATTATTCGGTATTTGTAGCATTAGATACAATGCAAAACGTCTACCTAAAAAATATTGAAATAATGTGTACCTCATACTGCTTAGAAAAACAATAATCGTTAATTAAATTACGAGGTAAACCTGCTTACAATAAGCCTGCAGCTACACTCAAATCCAATGGAAAGCATGTACAAGGATTATATATTATTATGCTTCTTATTCGAGCAAATAGTTGATAAAACCAAAATATTTTCTTTTTATACTTATATGTTGTACATCTGGGTAAAATAAACTCAAACCATAGTTGGGGGCTTGCATGACATTTTATGTATTGTACAACTAATATATTTTGCTCGGTTGCAATAATAGCTAAGATATTAAAATACAATATTGAGACAAAAAATATCTACAAACAAGGAAACAGAATGCATAGAACGCAACCTTTCTGCATCTGCTTTTATAGTGCATCAGCAGCGTAGTTAATGTAACAAGCTATGAGTCAAATGTCAGACTGTTATTCGGTAAAAAGTAATTTATACATGTTTATATCTTGTTTCAGAGATATGCACTATACAAACAAGTTTTGTAAAGCAGTCAAAAAATGTTTATTCTATCAATACAAGCAAACTAAATGTTGTCCTAACCAGAAGTTAGCAAAATTAAGTTGACGGTACTCTCTATGTATGTTGAGAAATAGTTTACTCTTGTGATGTTCTCAAATTTTGTCAGTGCGTAATAAAACGAAACTGGGCGTTGAGCCCTCACAACTCTATTCCAGTACCGAGCAGAGCCAGTTGCTGTGTTAGTTTGTTTTTGCCACATCCTTAACACCAGCAAACTAGTTTCATCACATTTTGTCAAAACCGGTAGGATCTTCAATGTTAGAAAAAATACACAAAGTACAATAACCAAAATGGGTGCATACATATAAAAGGGCAGAACGTCCCATCCTGTTAGCACAATCCAACTATCAACCACAAGCAAAAGCATAGCTGTGCTCATAAACGCTCCAAGCAAACTACGGAGCACGTATAACCCTGACTGATTAATACACTGTAAGGTTTGGTAGCAATGTACAGCTTCTATCTTAAGAGGCATTTTACTTATGTGTGTAAGCACTGAGTAATGTACGTACGAAAATATAATTAAGGAAACAAACACAAAAATGCATATGCGCAGCGCTTCCAAACAAGTCCACGACATTAAAATGAGCCGAACTAATACAAACGCAATATTCCAAAACGGATTGCAATTTGGCGCCATATTATAAAGGAGTGCTGCACCATAGAAAGGATCAACGTTGCAAAGTGCTATAATTGGACCGTCCAGGATACCTCCGACAACCATAGAAACTGCAAAAAGGCAAATTAACACGCCAAGTGAATCATATGGCTCGGAGTGCTTCCATTTTCTGAGCTCTGAAAAAAAACGACGTTAAGATTAATGTTTTAAGATGGCAACTTTGGGCTTAGTTGATATTTAATAAATTGGCAACGTAAATATTATACCAGTTTTTATCAGGCTCCAGATGCTCTTTTTTGACACGTCCATACAGTTATTAGAATCAAAAAGGAATTCCTGAAATTCAAGTAATTTGTTTAGAAAATGGAGCACAAACGTGTCTACATTGTTTGGGAACAGAGCCAAAATCAATCCAAGAAGAAACACACTACCCACAGTAAACATAGGTTGGTACATCATTATGGCAACGTATTGCTTAGAATTGTTTGATGCACTTATTTTTAACATTACAGAAAATGACGTTCCAAAAATCACAAATAACAGTACAATGTACAGGTAAAAGGGTATCAATTTTCTTTTCTCGCTGACTACTACATATTTATTTTCGTTGAGGCTGACACTCATAAAAAGTGGATAATTTAGTAAGTCTATAAGCATGCAATCGGCGAATTTCAAAGACTTCCAAACTAATTCAGACATTATTTATTTGAGGGAAATTTTTGGACAAGTCGAATAAACCTTTAAGCTCTACCAAAATTTCCAGAATAACAGAGAAAAGTAAAATCCTTTTCTAGTATAAAAGCCAGCGTTCTATTATTGAAAAGAGTTTCAGTTTTATCCATGTACACACCCACCCGAAACATGTATGTGGAAAGCTTATTTATAATTTATAACCATTTTGTAAATAGCTACATATACTAAATATGTTTGCTTTAATGGTTAGCAAAAAACCCTTATTGTTATATAATACATTCATTACCTTATGCAGACCATTCTCCGCAAATATACAACGATTATGTTATTGTTGATTGGCATTTCTCATAAAGCGGACCTAAGTTTGTAAATATTTGAACTTATCATCCGTATTATTTGTAAAAGACCTAAAAAACCTGCTCACGTAGTCATGCGGCACATGGTAACAGATAGAAATGTTGTTCATAACAACAGTTCTAGTTGTCAATCTGTCGATGTAGGTTAAATCGAACCGTGTAAATTTTCTGGTATTTGTAAAACCCTTTTTTCTCCTTTGCAGACATGAAGAGCTTGGAATTAGTTTATTGAAAGTAAGGCAAATACAACTTACCAAAATATAAATATTACATTCGTTAACATTAGACTTGCATGTACTTTGTCACAATGATGTACATAAACAAAACTGTTATGAGTAATTATATTAGCTGTTTTATTAACATCAAAACATCTGTTATATTATGTAAAAACAAACTTTTAAAAAGGTCACTGTGTTTTATTGTACTCACCTGATATACGTTTAATGTAAAGGATTTAGTAACCTAGTTAACCTTTGCAGGTTACGCAAAGCAAACAGTCTTGCGACAAGCTTGTTATTGAATGTAATCGCTGGACAATTATTTAAGATGTTAATTATGTTATGGTGGAACTGGCAACAACATGTTATTCAAAAAACTAAATGATGTTGCAATAGCTGTAACTATTGACCTTGTTTTGACTTAGCATATTAAGCCAAAATGTTGTCCTAAATTTTCTGCTCGTGTGTGTAAAAAATACCTTGTCAACATATTTAATGGTACACCAAAAGTTTATTATTATGACGTTAGAATTGTTTGGGTGCTTACAGCAAAAATGTTTATTTGATTATATCTAAAGTATTCAATATTTTGTAAACTACGAAAATGTGTATTGGAAACTAATTATAGCTTACTTTTTTCATTGCAATCGTTTAAACATACAGTAAGCTACCATACCATAAATGTCACAAAAGAAAGAATATGTGCAAACGCTGAACTGTTACACCATTAAGCTTTAAATTGTTTATTATTTAATGTTTAATACTGCGGTAATATGAGGTAGCAATCTAAAATCTCAAGTTTATATTCCTTAAATACACTACAATCACGGTAACGCTGAAACAACACGACCCAACTAATTATGGGTTTTAGATGTACTGCGTTTACGTAAACACTTTAATTACTTGAGTAATTGCTGCATTTACCAATAATTATAACGTATGAACAAAGCCTTGTTTCTAGCCATTTCGTAAAAAAGGCACATCTTAGTAAATTTGTTTGTTTTAAAAATTATAGCTTAAGTCTAATTAAGTATATTTGCCACAATATTTGATGCGCACCATTAAAGCTCTCCGTACACTATTTGCTAGGGTGTACCTTGTCAACATATATATGTGGCACAATTAACACTGTTGTGCAAAACAAAAAATGATAAACACCGTTTATTTGAAAATAATCACAGTATTGCATATTCGTGTTTACCAAAAAATGTATTGGTAACTACTAAAATTGAATATAGATTATTTGTGCTCCCCAACAGTTAAACATACAATCAGCTATTACAACTAAAGACCTTTTGCACTTGTATGGTTCAGCAGTCTAGCTGTCATTGTACCAGTAAAGTAAAAATGTTGATTTCAACAAGGTTAATTCTGGAAATTGACAAAACGCTCCGGCAGCTTACAAAATGGAAAGTCTTACCTTTCCATTTTCCCTATATTCTGGAATGGACAGAGAGTGTGAATTCTGAAGGCATGAATGTTAAAACTCAGTATACGTTGAAGTGCAGTCAAATGTTTCAGGAAAGGCATTGGATGTACTACTTTTGCATAATATTTTTGGTAACGCTGTTTGGTGCATACCAAGAGCTTTGTCTAGAATCGTCATTGTTGGAATCCGCGTTACACTGGTTTGATATGGTTGCTTTTTTAATGGTTGCGCTAATGATATACTCACATCACAAGTACGGTCACTTATTTGCGGGAATGATTAATCAAATGCTGCATTTTGAAGAAAAATACATTTTGCCATATCCTAAAGAAGGTAAGCTATTATAATTATTAAAAGTTGCACGTTTTGGCATAAGTTTTCAAAATTTAATTAACGTCGTAGTTGCATTCTGGAAATCAAGCAAACTTGCTCGGCTTCAGTTTCAATTAACCCGAGCCACTCGACTAAGCTACTTTATTCTTGGACTTACGTTTGGTCTCAGTGGAGGAATCTCCCTAAGACCTTGGAGCATTTTGCCACCAGCAACTTACCAAACTGCTCAAGAAATATTTTCTGAAATAAAATATCTGGACGAAAATCTGCTATTTGGGTTAAACATTGTTAAACAATGCTTGATCACCGTTTTTCAACTTACTTGCTGGAGAGTTTATACCGATTTTGCTGCACTGGGTTTGGACATTGTTGTGATGATTTGTACATTCAGTTTCTACTGTAATTTGGTTTTGATACAAAGAAGAATACAAAGGTCGCACAATGCTGAGGAAATACATGGAATTGTTCACATGTACAGAGAAATCCAACTCACAACTTCAATTTACAACAACATTGGGAAAAAGTTTGTTTCGCCGGGGTATTTGATCATTGCAACTTTGGGATTTGTGATTTGTACATACACCCTGTTACGGAATTACAATGTAATGGATTGGTTTACAAACCTGATATTTCTGAATGGATCGCTTTTGGGGTGGTCAATGCTTTTTCCTTGCTTTTACTTTGCCAAGCAAATCTATTCAACAAGTAAAAAGCTTGATGAGCTTTGGACCAAAAACATTTCGGCAAACTTGGGCAATATACAAGCCATAGAACGCTCTAAATTGATCCGAATGTTTAAAAGGTATATGAAAACAATTGCCCCTATTCGGATATACATGTCACCAGGTAACAATTATTTTGAGTCAGAAACACAGCTTGTTATCTTTGACAACTGGGTTAATGCTGTTGTTAATTTAGTACTGCTGCAGAAGTAATTTAGCACGCTCAGTATAACATACTATTTCAAATTATAGCAACTAGAACATAAAAAGTTAAATTGGAATTTTCAAGATTCAAAAAGTTGCTTACAGTTTGTTATTTGTATATTTAGTGGTTTATCCCTTTTAAAATAGGTATGTAAATGAAAATAAGTTTTGTAGAATTCATACGATACATACAGCCGTAGTTGGATGATTTTACAATGAACAGATGATCAAAAATCTTTATCTAGAACTACGCCCTGTGTAGCTACAAATTCAGAATTAAATACAGTAGCCTAAAGTAAATATTGACAGATATTTTCACATGGAGATTTTAATTTCAAAATTTAATCTATTTTTCCATCAGTTCATGCACGTGCTCTGTTGGTAATTGGAAAACTTATTTTTGTTTGTCACGCTTGCTATTACCAGGTCACTGATAATAATTGCTATTGTACACGCGCTTCCTTTAAAATACTGTGGAGGCCAACTATCAAGCACAAACATAATACATACCATGGAGAATACTAAATACTTACGTGTTCCACTTACAAAATCTCCTATTTTTAATCACCTGAAACAAAATGTTTTGTTCAAAATCAAAACCAAACCACTCTATGGTATAAACCTAAAGCTATTTTGTAAAAAAATAAGAAATTGTTCACAAAATGCTTTTCTTAAAACTCGTCTTTACACACTTGTTGTTCCTAATGAAAGTATTTGCGTATGTTACATTTAGTCATTCATCGATTGTTCCTAGAGATATTGTAGAAAAGCTAAATATTTTTACCAAATGCACAATTAGCATAATAAATTTTCAGAATAAAGATCTCGAAACAGATTCTCTTCAGCAACCAGTAATTTTATTAAGATATTTTCCTTCCGCGACAACACCTTGGCAAGCAATATTTCCGCAAGAGTTATACGGGAAGAATGTAACTAACTACAAATATTTGAAGTACATGACGTCATTGACAAACGACAAATTCAGAACCAAAAACAAACAAGCCGTGTGTGAAGCTGATGTGTCGTTATATCCACCATCAAACTTTAGCGACGTTTACGGATATTGGCTTGGATCATTAGCTTTAATGCATCCAAACTGGCTTCACGACTACCTAACTTGGGAACAACAAGAATGGCGACGTAACCTTTTAAGCACAATAAACACTTTTTATATTCTTGCTTACGAATCCAACTCTAAAGCTGTATGTGAAGATAAAGTTTGCAATGCTTGGAAAGTTGCAGTAAGAAATAGCTTATATTTCTCGAGAACGTCAGAGTTACTACTTGTTTGGGAAACGAAGTGGCATCCAACTAAATCCTTTCTGCATTGTAAATATTGCGATCCCTGTAATCCAGAGTTTATGTTGCAAGTTGACATTGAAAAACACGGTTTGGTTAAACTGGTGCACACTTTGAACCAATTGGGAAAACAACCTGAACACATCAATGCCCTTATTGGTAATCCAAATGCATTGACTGATCCCAATCATTATAAATCCCTTGCTAACGTAATTAAGCAACTGTGGACGCCGGATTTTCTAGATGCCTCAGACAGAAATATTGCCTTATTTGACACGCATTTTATAAGTGCAATTTTTGGATCAAACTCTACAATTGAATTTGTCTTATATGAAGAAAAAGATATAACCAGGTATAAAAACATTAGTATAGCGGGTTGTTCTAACAACGGTCTAGTGGAATATTCCCCCCATTTTCGGCTTCATATTCAAAGAACTTACGAAGTAAAAATGGCAAAATATCAACATTTTAGTTTAGCTTTTAGACCAAAAAGACTACGGTACGTTGCTTGTCATTTAATCAAGCAATCATGGGCAATTAGATTCAAAGAATTGATTTCACCTTTTGATATCCCAGCTTGGATTCTACTTTTGGTTTCCCTAGCAACTGTTGCAAAGTTTGTCTCTCGCCTATCAGAACGTACACAAATTTCAAAGAAAAAGATTTACAGATTTTCACGGGTGCTTCAAAATCTGTTATTTGGTCTTGTTGATCAATCATTTGGAAGTTTTGGTTTTAAAAGTTACAGAGACTTTCCTGCTTTAATGCTGGCAGTAGGCCCAGTAGCATTTGTGTTTCTAATTTTGAATAATGCATATAAAGGCGAAAATATTACTAGGCTTACAGTTGAAGCGCCACCAGTGCCTCTTGATTCATTTAAAAGTTTAATTGAGAACAAAATACCAATTTACGTTCGCCCGATTGTGTTAACCAGACCTCAATTTTACAATCATTTGAAACTAGTACCAAATATTACTCCAAGTTTTAAGCAAGAATCAGGTCACGAGGCATTTCCTGTAGTATCTGCATTTTGGTTTGAGGTTATGCTTCAATGGATATACTGGAACAGACTTAGTGCCGTCTCAGACCTAATTCCTAAAACAACTTGGTTTTATTTGAATAATTCAGAATTGATTCCAAAATGGTCTCGTGAAGCACTAACAAATTTACCAAGTAGCTATACTCGCCTGGCTATTCCTCACTTGCACAAGTGTAATAAATCTGCTGTAATTATGGATGAAAATAGAGCTATTTCAAATTATGCCGAATTACAACGACAAGGGAAAACAGCATTTTTGGGAAAAGATATAATATATGAAATTCTATATGGATACACAATAATAGGGCAGTACCCAACATCTATAATTCAACGTATTAAATACTTGCCAGAGTCAGGAATACAAACATGGTTAACCAAAGCTTGTCAACAAGCTTTGGTTCAAATGGTACACTCTAGACATTGGTGGACATTTCCTAACACTACAAATATAACAAAGCAAAATGATAATACTAACTTTAATGTATTGTTTCTAATACCGTGTGTTGGTATTGTTTTAGCATTGATTGCATTTTTGCAAGAGTATTCAACTAAAGTGTGTAGGTTTTTAACAAATTTTCAGTTTGCTGGAGTAATTATGTGTTTAAATCGTGTACGAAAGATTGGTGTTAGAAAATAGTTTTAAAAAAATAAAGTAAGAAAACTACCATATAATCTATAGCGGATTAAGCGGTTGAGGTAGTTTTAAGTATATATGTGGTTATACCGTTATAGCTTACTAAGTAAAAATAGCTTGATTGGGGGCTTGTGTGCGCTAGCTGGTTTCCTTTTCTTGTGTGCTAGTCAACAGCATATTACAGGCTAACGCCAAGTCAACTCAAGATCGACATATCCGCCAACAAGTACTAGACCAAATATGAACGTCATTTTAATCAGTGCCTTCTATGTACAAAATGTGGCGGTAACCAGGCTTAGTACTGGTAGCGGAAAATTTTTGTCCTTTGAAATTGCATGTTTACAGCACTTGATTTTTAAAATCATGTAAACTTTAAATACCCATAACTTTATTATGTTAGCGTTAATTAACACGACTGTTGAAAATTTTTGCTTCGCCAATATATCATGGCACAAAGTTATGTGCATGTACATGCAAATTCTTCTTTTATATAAATTTGAAAAATTATGACTTCGGAAAATTTCTTGATTTGAAATGGCGCTACCCACACTATTTTCGATGCTGATAAAAATAGTATGTTATTAGCTTACATCGTTACCTAAACACAAATATATTTTTGCAACCGCATTAACGACAAAACAAAAATAATTTTAAATTTGCAATTGAGTTGACGTAGATTGTAGATTTAGGCAGATATTTGCCACAACCGGACAGCGCGATTGTATATACGGACGGCCAGATTCATTTGGATAGTAAATATCATATTCTGCATGGCTTTCAACAAATCGTCCTGTTGGAACAATATCAAACAACGGTGGCTCCAATTTCATTCCGCTATTTGCCACTAATTCACGTACTTCTTTTTGCAGAAGAAACTATACAAGTTCAAGCTCAAAGCAAAATAGCCCTATATTGGAGAATTTTACAAAGAAGTGAAACTGTAGTGCTGGTGTTATCTCCCAAGCGTTACAGTTCATTGGGAAACACGGAGGATACTAAACTTTTCTTACTTTATCCTGCGCTGAAGTTCCACGTATGGTTAGATGAACATTTTGATGTCGAGATTACGGTTCTGTGCGCAGATTATTGTTCTGACGAATACAAGGAGGTTACACCCACTAACTTGAAATTAAACAGCATCATAATGTTTTGAAAATCCATCGCCAGTACTTTAGAACCGGAAAGGATAAGATAATTTATGGGCGTTTTAATTGGGATATTGAACCAAGCAAATTCAAGTTGAATATCAACTGGGCTGATTCAGCGTTTCCTTCACATCTTGCTAAAATCCACAATTATACTTTTTCATTGTCCAAGGAATACATACGTAATGATTATTTCTACAGTCTAATAAGCTTATACGATGTCATTGAAAAGTTAAACACAACGATGTTACCAGCAATCTATTTCAGATATAGATCCAGCTGGTTATTTTTCTACTGTAAAAACATGGATAAACGGAGCATGACAATGGAAAATAGTAGCAGGAGTGTTTGGACTGAGACACTTTCACATGGGTTTTTAGTTACCGTAGCTGTCTGCTGGGTTGTTTGTGCATACTGGTTACACCGTGTTTCAAATAACTATTTTAGAATCCACAAAGGCTGGTTTACCAGTTTATCAAAGTTAGTGGATCAACTTGTCAACTCATTTTTCTACCTAATTGCACGCGGCATGAAAACTCGGAAAAGGCATTTTTATTTTTTGATGCTTGTCTTTGCTAGCATGTTTGGTTGTTGGCGTTACGAAAACGAAATCACAAGCCTGGCAGCTCTAGAGATAAAGCCTTATATTTATAAAAACGTTGAGGAGCTATTGCTTAGCGGCTGGAAAATAACAAATGACACCTCTACCATAAGCAATATAACCAATTTATGTAATAGTCGTGTTAATGCATGCACTAATGAACACTTGTCTTGGTACGATTATGTTACAAAACGGGTTGCATGGTGGGTAGACGGCTATTGGAAACAATTTTATTGGTGGAAGTATAACTATGTGTATAAATATACATTTCCTAATGATTCCATTGATTGCTTTCATGTGCAGGAAGATACGTTTCCAGAAGAATCTTACTTTATAGCCTAAGGCATAAGTCAACACTGGTTAATGGAAACCATGAGACGGTTGGATGAAGCTAACTTGCCGAATTTTTGGGACGATAGTGCATTTTACACATTTAAGCAAAAAAACAAGTTGAAAACTATAACAAAGCTAGGAATAAATGGACCTGATCTATTATAACAAGTCAGCTCAAAGGAGCAGGGTTTTTTTCTGTGTTCGCACAGTCCCTATCCTCCCTGTACATTTTTGTGTTTATGCTTTCTGCTCTGTTACTTCTCCTGCTCCCTTACTGCTCCTGCTCTCTTACTGCTACTGCTTTAGCTCTATGTAAAGAACGCATGAAATATGAAATTTTCATACTGGAGTGGACGCAGCATCGAATCTTGGGAACGGTGATAATACTTTTTGCTTAAATCAATATGGATTTCAAAGATTCGGAAGGCGTCAGAAAATTACGAAATGCATTCTAATAGTCCTGCAGGTGCCCGTAAATTACAAAATGTATTCTAATGGTCCTGCAGGTGCCCGTAAATTACAAAATGTATTCTATTGGTCCTGAAGGGGCCCGTAAATTATAAAATGTAATTCTCAAGGTCCTGCAATTGCCAGAAAATTACAGAATGTATTCTGTTGGTCCTGCAGGTGCCCGTAAATTACAGAATGTATTCTGTTGGTCCTGCAAGTGCCCGCAAATTACAGAAAGTATTCTAAAGGTCCTGCAGGTGCCCGAAAATTACAGAAAGTATTCTAAAGGTCCTGCAGGTGCCCGAAAATTACAGAATGTATTCTACAGGTCCTGCAGGTGCCCGAAAATTACAGAATGCATTTTACAGGTCCTGCAGGTGCCCGAAAATTACAGAATGTATTTTACAGGTCATGCAGGTGCCCGAAAATTACAAAATGCTCTTTTAAGGACGGTGGGGTGCTTGCAAATACAGAATTTGTTTGTAGGTAAGTTTCTGTCTGTCAGTCAGTCACAAATACTGAATGCATTCTAAAGGTGCTGCAGATTCCCAAAAATTACTAATGTTGTTCTAACGTCCTAAAGGCTGCTGCAAATTATACAATGTATCTCAAAATATTTGCAGGTGCCACAAAATGTTTTTCTAAGATCATACAGAGATCAGTGGCAATTACAGAATGTATTCTAAAAAATATAGAATGCTTTTAAGGTCCTGCAGAATTTCGGAAATTACGGTATGTTTTCAGGGTATTGACGTTGCCTTCCAGTTTAGCATTGAGTTCTTAAAGCCTGCAGATGCCCGCATGCTACGAAATTTGCTTCAAATGTACTGTAGTGTACTATCAAAATTTCGGATTTTGTCTGAAACCGACTGCGTGTTTATTTTACCGCAGGTATTCATATTACTAAATGTGTGGTCAGTTGTTAAAGTGTCCAAAAAAATTAAAATGAGATTGAAAAGTTAAATATATTTCCCTCTATAAAATGGTACTTGAAATAGATTGGAATGGTCAGGTGATATTTTGTAGCAACTAGAACGTTCCGCGATTTAGCGCGGAAAATCGGGAATTACTAGTGTTATTACATTTTATAAGCTTGTACCTGTCGCTTACACTATTGTATGCCTGTTATTACTATCAGTTGTTTTGCTTATAATGGAATTAGTCTCGGGAAACTGTCAAGCCTGTAGAAAATTATGTACCTGGCGAATTCAGAGAAGGGATAAACATCGAAAACACACCAAAATTATAAAGGTTCTCTAAAAAGTTACTAAAAGCAAGAGTAGTGCATATCCAAATTTATACATTACTGGTTGCTTTAAGAAGCTATTAGTCACAAGCGTTAACTTTGTACATTACTTTCACAAAAAAGTAGTATTATTGTTTACTACCCTGAGGATTCTCCAAGCAAAAATACTATCGACTGTTGTCTGTTAATTAGAAATTGTAGTGATTATACATACAAGATACAAGAAACTTTAACTATATATTATGCTAAGCAGCGTATCACATCAGTCCTTTTTGTGTATGTACTAGCCAAGTGTAAACTACTAGCGACATTCTGGCATGAAAGGGAAGGAGGATTCAAAACTTACGTTCAAGAATTTTTGTAAATTCATAAAAACTAAAACTACATAAAAACAAACAATGTTGACCAAAACAAACCATTTTACCATGTGCTTATCATTTTTGCATATTACCTAAAATGCACGCACGCCTCCATGAATGGCCCTCTCAAAACAGATGTAGCCAATAGGAATGCGTTTAGAGGGTCCTTCCCTTTCATGCCAAAATGTCGCTAGTAGTTTACACTTGGCTAGTAGACATGTATAATGTACATCTGCAATAAAACCAAAAAATTGCATTGCAATGTCAAAATCAGAAATTGTTTTGGCCTCGTTTTCTTGTCGTACATATGTCTTGTCTTGTCGAATCCTTAGAGTAATATATTACTTTTACTACTTTTACTTTTACTATTAGAGCCGGTGAACAGGTTTCACGAAACGCATGAAGTAATCCGCAAACACTTTGAGAATTTGCACCTAATAAACCTCACGTCCAGATTTCTGGCGTTCACATAAGATTACCCCAGTGTACTTAAGATCAAATGCGTTTATTCATGATTACCTGCCAGCATGCATTTATTTTAGCGCGTTAGCTTTGCAAAATTTCAACACAGTGCAGTGTAGCATGATGAACTTTAACACAGTGCTAGCATAACGTAGTTTTAGCTTCGTGTTAGTTTGCAGCTACTCCAATTTGTTTGCTTGCAGACGCAGATAACGTCTGAATTTGTTTTTGCATAATTTATTTTTTTGTGTAGTTTTAGTTCATAAAAAGTTAAATATTTGCTTGTCGACTATGACATACGTCATTCAATACATATTCTTTTGACAGAGCTGTGTCAAAATGGCTGACATTATCCTATGAAATTATTTGAAAGGTTGACAGTATTATTATTTTAATATATTATGGAGCCTTACGAAAGTTATTTGTAAACTTAAAATTTTCCGACTTCTGAAACGACTCGCCACAAAAATAATGTCAAAATTGTAATAAACTTTTACGTATTTTATTTCAAACCAAAACAATATGAAAGCTACAACTTTACAGAATTCTACCCTGCTGTCAACGTGTCAATAAATTGTCACACACTGTCACAATAAACTGCTAGTCACCTTTAGAGAATGTGTAACCTATTCACTAAATTATTTTAAAGTTTACCGTTTTCATTTATTGCTTAGTTTTTACGCATTAGTTTGCCAATGATCCTTTTCACAATCACTTGAATCGAATTTCAATGGCTTCTTGTCAATATACTTCTTGCTTCAGAAAAATCCTCCGTTTTTATTTCATCTATACACCCAGTTTTCCGCAAAAGTCCAATTTTGTCTTCTTGATTTTCATCCTTACTCATTTTTCTTTCCTTGTAAACAGCATTCACATTTTGTTCTTACTTTTTGGTTTTTACAAACAAACTTTTGGCTCTTTGAACACTTTCGAGACTATAGAAGCATGTCTCTGGATAATAGCCTACATCATTCCATTTCTCCAAGATTGTACTCTTCTTCATCCAGAATTCCAATCTTCTTTGAACTCTTTTCTCCGTCTTTTGGACACTCTTCAACCCAACCGCCCACCAACATCTTTGTGACGCCAAAACATCTATTTGTTTTCCCACAACATCCTTTTCGACCTATTTCAAATGTCCTTTTACGCTATCACGCTAGATTCTACTCTATCATCATCCAAAACGTCGCTATATTCCATCTTTCCCTTAAAATCTTCCTGTTTTTATAAGTACTTCTGGTTACAAAATTATCTCACTTTGTTGGCCTATTGCTTTTCATGGTCTTCTATATTTTCCATACATTCTAGTTATGCTTTTTACATTACCTCTTCTCTCAAACTACTCTCTGTTTGTTCGCCTGCCTCATCCATTCCAGCCTACCGTTCTCTTCAACTTTCCACTCGACTTCTTCTTCGCCCCGTTGCCTTTCCTCTCCTCATTTGCATTGTTCTAGGAGTTCAGCAATTTGTCACCAGTTACCTGGTCTTTAAACTGCTTCGAATGGGGACTTCATCCGAAACTGTAATCTGGCTTCTTATCGATATGTGCTGCAGCCTTAGTAGAATATGTCTTTTTTTACTCATGGTCGTCCGTTCACAGTACTACGTAATGTTTCCAGGAAAAGTTTCATTGTCGCACAAAATTCACAATTAAACAACATCAAAGTTTAAAAAGAGTTCTTCGTAGTGTGCCCCCAATTTATATGACATTAGGCCCTGTGCTTTGTTCCAGAAACTTAATTTTGCACGGAATGCGTGAATATCTGAACTACTACGCAGCAGCTGCCCTATGGCCCTAATACTGTATGCACCAGATTTCAGGCAAATATTTTAATAGTGCCTATTATTCTGTTGATTTATATCATATTTTTGGTTGTTAAGGTCAATATATTTGCAAGGGTTGTATATATTATATATTCTATTAGTAACAATTGTTGTTTTCGTGATATAAGTAAAACTACTTAAAACGTGTAGACCACTCAAAACGAGTAGATCGCTCAAAAAGAGTATACCACTCAATAAAGTTTTTAAAAATTTAAGTTCATACTCATCAACCGAGCAAAATTTACTACGTTTAAATGTGACCACAACAAAGTAATTAAAACCAATCAGAGTATTCATTATTCATAGGATTATAACAGAGGTATAATTACCTACCCACGTTTATGAAAGCATGCTTCCTCTTGACTTTATGCTAGATACTGTGTTTGATAGCTGAAAAATACAGAAGTGTTTAGCTTCACAAAACAACTTAAGCGTTTTAATGTAAACTAATTATTTATCAATTGTCTTAATTTTGCAAAATTTCCTTTCAATATATGTTCTTGTATAAACATCAATCACTTTTTTGTTGTGGTAAGAATAAATGAATCGAGTAGCACGAAAGCAATTATTACAAACAATTTTAGAATTAAAATAATTACCCAGTCGCCAGTCACAAGAAGCTCCAAACATTATTGTTCAACCAGCTATTTTTACATTTTATTACAGTAGTGCGCATTTTAGATATTTTTATGGACAAGTTAAAAGAATTAAATAATTCAACTTGGCAGACATAACCTAACAAGCAAATGTTATTTACATGTCACGCAAGCTGTGTATAAATAAAAGTGTTTACGTATTTGCCTAGACACATAAATTAAAGCGAATATCGTTTTATTCTAGCAGCTAGTGTGGGCGTAAACCACAAACATATTTTTGTTCATCTAATATTCCATATTAAATTTACACCGATATGTAACAACTTGTCACAATAAAAATGTGAATAAAAATCGAAAGAAGAGAGGTATTGGGAAACTACATTTTCATAAGTTTCCTCAAAATATGAAATCCCGGAAAGTTTGTGGTGGAAATGAGTTTGATCAAGCCAGCAAAGCTGGCTGATCGACTTGGTGGAAGATTTTGCTATTGCAATTTACTTGTTGTTTATTTCCGAATGACAGAATGTGACTGAATGATTGTGACTGAATCCGACTGAATGCTTTGACTCAATCTTTGTGACTGAATGAATTTTACAAAGTTGGACAGAGTTTTTATACTAACAGAGACTGATTTAAACAATGCTTTAAAGCTAACACATTGAAAGGTTACTTTAAGCAAAATTGGGTTAAATGAATTAGGCCAATTACAAATCAGGTCATATAAGTAGGTATAGAGTTGGCTTACATAGCAGCATTGACATAGTCAAGCTAGCTGAAATGCCTACTTAAATATAAAGACAGATTGAAGCTTAGCTGACAATTTAGAACATCTTAACTACCAAATTGGAAATGAATTCACATGGAATCTCATGAACTTTCATCAGAACATTTTACGTTACACATGCCACTTATTTGACAAAAGCTACGTCCTCGTAGCTCTGGTAGCATGGGATATAGGAAACAAATGTAATGAAAGATTTCACAATTTTGAAAAAAAAATTGATGGAGGAATACAAAGTTTTGAGTATAACCAATTTAGCTTAATCTACGGTAATAAGTAGTTCCAGTTTTTCAAGTGAATTTAAATTTGCCAAAGTTAAAGTTTGGTTAAGGTGATGAATCGAAGGCACGTTTCATTATTTTTTTTTGTATTTGAAATTAAGAAAAACTTTAAATTGCTCACAGGAAAAGGCTTACCTTTATACATAAATTGGCATAGGATATCACACGCTAAGATAGTGTCAAACGATTTTCTGTTTCTCTTGCTTTTATTAGCTAATCTTAAAATATAATATGTAAGTGTATATTTGAGTTAGCTCCTTGCTCTCTTGGCTAAGGGCTCTCGTTCCTAAAATTATATTGAGTTAGCTCCCTGCTCTCCTGGCTAAGGGCTCTCATTGTTTATTTATGTCGAGTTAGCTCCCTGCTCTCTTGGCTAAGGGCTCTCGTTAAGCTTGTAGCTATTTATCTATCCTATTTAATATTAGTGGTAAGCGCGTTCGACAAAATAAGTCTGCACATGACAAATCGTGTATTCCTAAATCGCAAAGTTATGTTGGAAGCATGAATTAAATTTTTGGCCTGTGCGCCTGCTTATCTTGAAAGAATCTCCTTTGGACTTTGAAATATTTAACATTTATGTACCAAATAGGATCAAATTCGTGTTACTGGATACTGGAATGACTTAGCACTGCAAAGGCTATTTGTATAATTTAGAGAAAAATGAATGCTTGGGCATTTGATTTAATTGGGCGTCCGGTTTTACCTAGCTGTATCGTTTTCAAATCTGGTTCTCGTGGCCTGCTTCTGTATGAGCGGCTTCATTGTGTAGACCTGTTTTTGTATGGGCGGCTTCATTGTGTTGGCCTGGTTCTGTATGGGCGGTTTCATTTTGTGGGCCTGCTTCTGTATGGGCGGCTTCATTGTGTTGGCCTGCTTCTGTATGGGCGGCTTCATTGTGTTGGCCGTCTTCTGTATGGGCGTCTTGGCCAGGTTCAGTATGGACATCTTGGCCTGGTTCAGTAAGGGCATCTTGGCCTGGTTCAGTAAGGGCATCTTGGCCAGGCTCAGTAAGGGCATCTTGGCCTGGTTCAGTAAGGGCATCTTGGCCTGGTTCAGTAAGGGCATCTTGGCCTGGTTCAGTAAGGGCATCTTGGTCTGGTTCAGTAAGGACATCTTGGCCTGGTTCATTAAGGGCATCTTGGGCTTTATGCATGGGGTCATCCGTATGCTTGACGGGTAGGGGGCCATCCGTATGCTTGACGGTTATGGGGTTATCCGAGTTTTCAGCGGGCATAGGGGCATCGGTAACAGGCAGTAGTTCATCCGTAACCGGTAGTTGTTCATCCGTAACGGGCAGTAGTTCATCCGTAACGGGCAGTAGTTCATCCGTAACGGGCAGTAGTTCATCCGTAACGGGCAGTAGTTCATCCGTAACGGGCAGTAGTTCATCCGTAACGGGCAGTAGTTCATCCGTAACGGGCAGTAGTTCATCCGTAACGGGCAGTAGTTCATCCGTAACGGGCAGTAGTTCATCCGTAACGGGCAGTAGTTCATCCGTGTTTCCAACGGGCTGGAGTTCATCCGTGTTTCCAACGGGCAGGAGTTCATCCGTTATTCCAACGGGCAAGAGTTCATCCGTTTTGATAATGGGCAGAGGTTCATCCATTTTGATAAGGGGCAGAGGTTTATCCATTTTGATAATGAGCAGTGGGCCATCCGTGTTCTTGACAGGAAGCTGGTCGTCCGTGTTTCTAATGGATAGGAAGTCTTCCGATTTTATTTTGCTACAGGGACGGGGCTCATATATCCTGCTAATGCACGGTGACGGATTCATATTGCTAATCGGCAGGGAATTGTCCAAGTTATTACGGGGTAGGGGGTCATCCTTGCTGCAAAGGGGCAGGGGGACATCCTTGCTGCAAAGGGGCAGGGAGACATCCTTGCTGCAAAGGGGCAGGGGGACATCCTTGCTGCAAAGGGGCAGCTGGACATCCTTGCTGCAAAGGGGCAGGGGGACATCCTTGCTGCAAAGGGGCAGGGGGACATCCTTGCTGCAAAGGGGCAGGGGGACATCCTTGCTGCAAAGGGGCAGCTGGACATCCTTGCTGCAAAGGGGCAGGGGCTCATCTTTGCTGCTAAGGGGCAGGGGCTCATCCATGTTGCAATGGGGCCAGGGGTTCTCCATATTGCTAGTGGGCAAGGGGTCATCTATGTTGCAAATGGGCTGGGAACCATGATGAATATTTCCAAAATAAGGATCGTTTCGGGGCTGTAAGCAATTTCTGGATTCTTTCTTGAGAACTGGGGCTTCCGTCTGGCATAGTTTTTTCTTTACTTGTTTCCACCAAGTTTTGCTCATGGCAAAGAGCTTTTCAGTACATTTTCGCAAACTTTCCATTTTGTGCTTCTTGGGATTTTTTTTTGAAAATTGGGGGGACGTGAGGCTGTGAGAGAAAGATCTTGGTGCATTCTCCACCACTTGTCACAATAAAAATGTGAATGAATAAAGGAGAAGGGAGTTGGGAAACTCACAAGTTTCCACAAAATATAAAATCCCGGAAAGTTTGTTGTGGAAATGAGTTTGATCAAGCCAGCAAAGCTGGCCGATCAGGTTGGTGGAAGATTTTGCTATTGCAATTTACTTGTTGTTTATTTCCGAATGACAGAATGTGACTGAATGATTGTGACTGAATCCGACTGAATGCTTTGACTCAATCTTTGTGACTGAATGAATTTTACAAAGTTGGACAGAGTTTTTATACTAACAGAGACTGATTTAAACAATGCTTTAAAGCTAACACATTGAAAGGTTACTTTAAGCAAAATTGGGTTAAATGAATTAGGCCAATTACAAATCAGGTCATATAAGTAGGTATAGAGTTGGCTTACATAGCAGCATTGACATAGTCAAGCTAGCTGAAATGCCTACTTAAATATAAAGACAGATTGAAGCTTAGCTGACAATTTAGAACATCTTAACTACCAAATTGGAAATGAATTCACATGGAATCTCATGAACTTTCATCAGAACATTTTACGTTACAAACTCTTCGTTTTGTTTGCCACCAATGCTTAGGTTTAAATTTATTTTAACCCAAAAATTCTTACGTGACTTATATGGTAGCCCACTCGATTTCATCAAGTTTTATGCAAATTCGATCCTGAATACTTCAAAAGCGTAAAATGAGCCTTGTGTCAAAACAAAATGCTTGGAACCATTCCAAACAAGTTCATAAATTATTTAGCTCATAGTGACCATATGTATGTAATATTTGGTTGGAACTTTATTTCTGTGCTGTAAGTTCACATTTTAGCTAGTCAGTGGACACTCTACAACTGACTTCAAGCATTCAATTATGGCTCCACATCAATTTACTTTCTACATACGGAAAATTCTCCGTTTTTACTTAATCTTTACCAGTATACCATCCAGTCGTTTAAATAGTCGTCTAACTTTTACCATTTTTCTAATCATTCGCCTTTCGTTTCTTGTCAATATTTTTCATAACATTCTCCTAGCTTCTGGTTTCTATCAGCAAACATTTGGATCTCTAAATACGTTTGGCATTTTAGAAGCCTTTCTGTGGATACTAGCTTACACAATTACCTTCCCTCAAGACTTTATTCTTCTACATCCCAATTTTCAAATTTGTTTTAACTCGTTCCTCTATCTCTTGGACCGCCTTCATCCATTTGCTCCAAATAAAGCCCTAAAGCGTCAGAATGTTAATTTATATTTGCACAATTTGTTTCTCGACTTAATCGAATTATCTGTGTACACTTTTACATTGGATTCCTATCTCTCTTCAAAAACATCATTGTATTCCATTTATCCCTCCAAATCTTCATTTTCACACGTTTTCTTCTGGCTATACAATTATCTCACAATGTGGGCGTACTATTTCTTATGGTCTTCCATATATTTTCTTCATTCCAGTTACGCTTTCCATATTGCTGCTTCTCTTCGTATTCTGACCCGACAAACTTTCAATTCATCAATACCAAAATATCGTTCCCTACAACTTTCAACTCGTTTTCTTCTAAGTCCCATTTCCTTGCCACTACTTGTGATTTTCATTGTTATCGGACTTCAACAATTTATCACCACATACGTGGTCTTCAAACTACTACGAATGGGAATTTCTTTAGAAAATGTGCTCTGGCTACTGGTAGACATGTTGTTTACTCTAAGTCGCCTTTATCATCTATTCTACGCCTGGTCGTCCGTTTACAGTGCTATGACTGATTTTCAAAATAGTTTTGGTCGTATCACAATCGATAATACTACCCTTTGCAGAAACCTTAAACGAGTTCTTCGCAGCTTACCACCTATTTATATGACCCTTGGTCCTGTGCGCTGTTCTAGAGACCTAGTTTTGCAAGGAATGAATGAATATTTCAATTATTACGTAGTGGCAGCATTATGGCCTTAAAATTCAATTGAATATGTCAATCAAATAGTATTGACAGAACCTAACCATTCATGGTGTTTTAAAAACTGCAATTCATTCACGGATTTCAAATTCAAGTGGAGTCTTGGATAAAAGTTAATCATAAGCTGACATTCAAACTGGATCGGAATGTATCTGAATAGAAAATACATCGTGTAAGTAAATTTTAAGCACGTTTTGTTTTTTGAAAAGGCAATGACACAATGTCAAAAAATAAATGGAAGATTAAAAGCATTCAAAACAATAGAAAATGTATTGTAAATTGGGTAGCCCAGAACGTAGTGACTTTTATATATGAAATAACATGGTATTTTAATTACCGAGAAATATTGTTTTTGTCTGTGAGAAATGTCAACTGTTTTACTGTATGAAGATCATTATGAAATGAAATGTTATTATGAACAGCTACTCATGAGAAAAACACTCTAGCCCTTTATTTCATCATCTTAATAGATTTTAACCTATCTGGCTACCTGGCTGATTTTATTCTTCCAAAATTGGTTGAAAGACCATTGACGCTCTTCGAAACGCATTTTCTAATCGGCTTTGTTTTCTTATTGTCCTTTGCTTTACTTTCCCTTCTTCCTTTTTAATAAACTCCCTTAACTCAATAACATATTGTTTAACTATTCGTAACATAACATACTGAAAAACAAGGTTGGTAGAAACAATCAACAATTTCGAATTCAGTTTTGCTGCTAGTGCAAGACACATAATGGTTAGTCCAAGAAACCAGATTCGGCAAGCACGCCAGTTTAGAATTATGTTCAAACTGTCGTCTGCTTCATCTACGGCGTCGTAATTCTCATCAATTCCACCTTTTGGTTTCTGAAAATTAAAAAATTGATAATTAAGATATTGAAACATGTTTTCACTTTTTGTAAAGAAACGTGCTTGCCTGATATGTTGCTGACACTAATCGCAAAGACAGAAACATACCAGCCAACTCGAATGGTGCGTAGACCAGCACCGACATGATTCCAAGAACCAACCAAACTCGGGCTAATGAATAAAAAGTAGTCGTAATAAAATATACAATTTAAATATCATTTTGTTTTTATAACATATTTTACTTTTATGCTCCTCTGTATCTGATTCCTCAGAATATTCACTATGTAACCATATTCCGATTGCCACAATTCTAAGTACCGGATATAGCTAAAAGATCCAATGTGGTTCGGAAATCAAAATTTATTTTTTTATTAATATTTAAGAACTAGTTTATTACTCTACCACATCAGTAATTCCAACAATGCATGCTGCCACACGCCATCGATGAACCGGACTGGGCTTTATCTCCAAGGGATAACCTATTTCAAATTCCGAGTTCATTTTTTAAACAATTTAAAAACAGAATTTAAGAAGCACACGTACACACGTTGAATAGATAAGCACTGAAATACAAAAGTATGGTCTTTAGGATTAACGCAAGTGCTAATGCGCAATAATCAGCAAAGTTACTCTCAGAAAGAGCTGGAAAACAGTATTTAAAAGGAAACTATAAATTTATTATTGTTAGATTTTTTCCTTTAAAGGATATGTGTTGTCAATAAATTGTTATGTCTAGCAACCAGAGATGGCTCGCGGGTTAAAATCTAGGCCGGGTAACCCGTTTTTGCCCGGGTTTAAACGCCCCCACCCGGCACCTGACTGGGCTGGGTTTTATTGGGCAATAATAAAGCCCCATGTTAAATTTAAACCCATAAATGGCGCCATTTTCTATGGCCCCATATACATGCATGCATATAATATAAAACCCGTTAATGCCCATTAATGCCCGTTAAAACCCAAAAACCCGTTATTACCCATTTAAACCCAACCCGGCGGGTTTAAATGTGGAAACCCGCAGGTTTAGCCATCTCTGCTAGCAACATAAAATATTTGCTGATATTAAAAAGCTGGTTAACCGGCAACAGTTACGTAAACATTCTATGTATGTGGCAAAGTCAAGTATGTTGTGTATACACATGCAAGCGCAATTGAAGAAAAATTACGTTTGTAAATGTTTTGAGCTTCTTTCTGAGGAAATTTAATAACCGAATAATAATTTATTATGGATAGTTAAACGTAAATGAAGTGTAAAATGAGGCATAGGTATACATTTTTTAATTAAGTTCACGATTTACGTAAATGTTGTTGCTAGGTAAATAAATTTTCTCTGAAATTATTTAACCAGAGAATTCTACTTGCTTGCTAGCCCGCTATCAGAACTGGGTTTACCACATAATCTATAACATGACAATAAAACATTGCTCGTTTTCATTTTGACCGTTGTTTTGTAGTTTGAAAATATTTCTGATAATTAATTTGTAATGCGTTGTCTGTTGTGCAAAGCAGCAAATCTCCCACACGATCAGGAAACGTTGTTCAGAGTTTTGTGCGGAAATAAATATCTAGGTTGTTCTGGTCAAAAGTGTGTTTGCGTAGAAATTAATCGTTCAGAATTTATACCCGCATGTTGACCTAGATAATGGGAGTTTCGTGTAGTGGTAATGCAACCAAATAATTTTTGGGCTGTTCACAAAACTAGAAAGCTACCAAACATTTGGAATGTGGCTACAGGTAAAATTCAAAATCAGTTTGCACGCCGTACTCCTTGAGACATACCAAGTTGCATTCACATTTTATTTACCAAAGCGTTTAAAAGCTTAGAGGAAACTAGAACATTTGCCACAGATTGCGTAACAAGCACTTTATTGCTGATACAAAGCGAGGCACATAATGAACTGTTCTTTTTATTAGAATTTACGCCGAGTTAAACGAAGAGCTGTTTGAAAATTTTATCTGTTCATTCTTTCCTGCGAAAAGTCCAGGTCATTTACAATATCATAGTGTACTAGTCTTACATACCAAAAGGCCAAAGCCACAAAAAAATTTAGTTCACTGGAAGCGTCCAAAACTGTTCGCTCAACAGTACTCTCCGGGGCAAGTCGCACACAACGGAATGCCTTTAAGGCACAATGCTCATTAATCTTATATCACTTGCATGTTCAGGTGTTCAGGGCTTACGCGAGGAACAAGAGGTACTTTGTTCTATTATTTCAGACTTGTATATGTCTGTACAATACTTCAAAGTGATTTTGCTTAACAGATAAAACAATTACACATAGAATATACTTAAGATGAATTAGGTAGACACTAGGCACGTGTTTAAGGCGTGCTAACAATATTTTAGCCTGAAATAAATCTAAAGTAATTGCATTTTTATTAGCAAGCAAGCTATCTCTCATGACATCCGGTATGAGCAACAAAGTAGTTCCATATCCAATTTGAGTGATTGGTTGATGAAAGACAGGCACGTGTACGTATAGGTTCCTGTATTTCGTATTTGTTACTATTTTCGGGTTACCAGTTTCTGTTAAAGAAAGTAGCTACGTGTTTAGAACACAATTTAGTGACTTGTATCGTTCTCGCTGTATATTATTCTGCAAAACCTTAAGCAACCTTTCCTAGATATCCAACAATTTTCTAAAATAACCATTGTTTCGATCACTAGTAATGTATATCCAGCTAGTATTTTTAGTTTGTGTAGGTGTAAGCGTACTTCCTCAAGACCACAAATGCAATCAAAACTTGTACTCAATACTTGTGGCCCCCTTCCTGAAAAGCATTTCAAAATCTAAACAAAATTACGAAACAATTTTTCACAGTTTTCCACATTTTCAAAATCATCACCACTCATTTGTGCGATTCATGGTGTTCAATAATTATAGTAAAGATATTGGAAATGTCCATCCATTTAAACACACACAGCCTTATCATATAGTATTTGGCTCTTTACAAGCTGCAACTTTTAAAAATAGGCAAATATTTAAAACATTTTGGCAAATGAGCATGCATCTAAGCACAGTATTTATGCTGCTAACTTGTAGCAAATACGAATTTAATACAGCTACGTATCGGGGGCAAGACTACAATGTTCCTGCACTAAAAATTGTGTACTATTTGATTCAGACTACAAGCGGCTTTAAATACCGAGAGCTTGTACTTTGTGACGAATATTGCCGTCCACAATCCATTTCTCACTTTACACACAAAAGTATACACAAATCAGCAATAAGTGCTCCAGTGTCAGTTCACCGAGCATTATTTAGGATTACCAATGGGAGAACATTTGATGCATTAGTACATCTCAATTACGAGGAATATTTTACTGAAAAGTACTACGCACATAATTTGTTTGCTTGCAAATACCTCCTATTTAAAAATCTACATAGCCTGTTTTGCAACAAGGAACTTATGTCAACAATTCTAGTAGCAGAAATACATAACATGACAGCAAGAATATTAAATAAACATGATCCAGCTAGTTTTGACAAGACAGACAAATCCGCCAGTGGACAGTACATGATCAACGATGTTCATTATTCTGATCTCGGTTTAACTGTGCAGAGTGTATACTGGAGAAAGACAAGTTTGCAATTTTCGGAATCCATTGCACGTAACATGATATACTGCCATAGTTTTCAGAGTATTAAAGAAAAACAAAGTCTTGACTTTGCAGTTTGGATTAGTGCTTTTCCTCCTACAATTTGGATTGTGACGTTAGCAATTACATTTCTTTTTTACATTTCAGTACTGCAAAAATTATTTTCTTCTGATATACTAGAACTGTTTAGCGTATTTATTGGAAACACTAAACCAAGCCGATTTGAAAAAATAAAAGTACTGATTTTAATTCAGCTTATGGGAATGCTGGTATGTAATTTCCATAGTAATGGAATTCTTAGTGTGCTAACTGTTCCACCCTCCGACACAAACATATTTGCGTCGTTAAATGAAATGATTGCAGCCGGATACAAAATTATATGGCATAAATATTTAGGTGACCCTTTGTTGTATTTTGAGCATGAGTTCAAGCAAGCTGGCTTAAGCGACAAATTAAACAAAATATTTTACTATATTGATGTAAATGCATTTTGGGAAGGACAGTTCAATCTCATGCTGAAGCAATTTGCGGAGTATTGCAATTCAAATTGTCCATATACTTTGCTTGCTATTAAGCATGTTATAATAAAAACGTATGGTTACACAGATGTTCAGTGTGTAACACTACCTTTAATGTATTCACAACGATTTGATTTTATAGAAATATATACCATGAATAGACACTGGATGCATCAAACTTTCTTAAGGATTCAAGAGAGCGGACTTTCTAACATGTGGGATACGTGGGCATCAGAAGCGTTGTACGAATACAGTGATTTCAGAAAATACGGAGTGTATAATCCTTTTCCAAGTTTTGTAATGCCAGCAGGAGATAAGATTGGAGGCAAGGCTTTTGTCGCAATTCTGGTAGTTAATACATGCGTTGTATTAATTGGAAGTGTTACTTTGCTGATAGAAATGTCAGCGAATAGAAAATGCATCAGTATTTTTGAACTTGTTTTTAAAGCCTACTTAAGAATAACTTCGTATATTAATGCAAAGGTCACAAACATTAAACGGTGTTTCAGTTTCTGGTATTTGTTTTATTTAAAAATGTATAGACGAGTAAATTTACTAACTTTAAAAGTTTGCTGTTTGAAATGAGTGTGTTTGAAAAGCATTATTAATTGCATGTTAAATTAAATAATAACAATAATCTTTCCTGTTTATTTTCCGTCTTGCGCCAATATACATACATGTAGATTTTATGAAACTATGGTGAGTTACAAATTGCATAAAATGTCAAAATTGTGTAAAGAGGCATATTTGCTGTGATGGCGTGTACAAACATGCCTGAATTGGAAACTTGTTTACTCAGGGATGTCCAACATAGAAGAAAGCTTTTTCAATATTAAATAACACCAGAGTTTGATAAAATTCTTCACTATTTTATTGGAGTTGCTTCAAAGATTAAATGTTGGTATATTAGACATTAAAAAGCAAATCTAGTGCATTCTAAATATGCAGAGGACAACAGAGTTCTTAAAAATTTGATTTGAAAGAAAAAGGTAACAATCCATGAATACTTAATGTAAGCTTAGTTAAATACAAGACACCTAAATAAATACGGTATGCATACAGTCAATTAAACTAAACAAAAAACGAATTTTATTCCAAGCATTAATTTATAGGATTAGCACAGCTGAATTTATTTAAATTTTGGCTGTATTCAATATACAGTTAATGTTACACCAATGTGTTGGTATACAAAATGCATACTAAATGAATACTGTTCTAAAATTCTACGTTTGTTTAATACTATACATGAAGCAAAATGTGTTCAAAGCATTCACATTTCTTTAAATATGATATTGTTCCGAGGAATAACATTTGGACATCATAACAAAATCAATACAATTGGATGCATTTAGTAATGCATTCATTGGAAAAACTATGTATTTTTTCTGAAAACACATGCTTGTATTCCGTTGCGTTTAAAAAATCGTATTCACTAAACCAAACCATTTGACGCTTAATGTTCATTTACTGGTTAATTCTAGCTTAACAATAGGACCATGTTGATAGTCGAGTCAATTACAAATCTTAATATTTTCAGTGCAGTGCCTTCTTCGTAATAATTACAACCACCAAATTCAATTTTGATTTCCCTAATGCTCTTTAGGATTCTTCTGGTTTCAGCCAATTTGGTTCTGCCCGTAAAGTTGCTGGGCTTGAGAACTAATCTTCGCTTCCAGCTTGCAATAACCTTTCTTGATATTAAATTTACTTTTCCCGGTATACCATAGCCAACAACCATCAAAAAGCATATATTAAAAAATGTATATAACGCCAAGTAATAGACAGCAGCTGATGTTAATGCACGAAGTCTACTGCTGATCTAGGCAGTTCCACAAAAAATAGCACCACTCATTAAAATAAATATAGCTGTAACAGCTATACTTTCTGAGAAACAAAAATTACAGACACTTGTGAATATTTGCAGCTGTACATATTTTTGTTGCAATGCAGTAGAACCAACAGACATTAACAAAGTCCCTCTGAATACTTTGTGGTTCATTTTCTTTGCCAACGTGTACAGTGCAATATATGAAGCAAACATACCCTGGTATCCTAGAAAACATCCTAACGTTAGAATCAACGAAAAATTCCAAACGTCGTACATTCCAAATATCAAAATGAAAACGCTACGCTCAGTAGCCGGAATTATAACTACAATTTTATAAAACACCATGGCAGCGTATAAAATACTAACACCAATGCATAGAAATGGAGTATTGACTACTAGTATTTTAAGCAACGCAGATTCAGTTTGAAACAATGCGTTAATTAAATCCACAAAGTCCTCGCGTTTCGCCAAAGTAAACGATATTTCAGGATAAGCAGCGACAGCAACACTCATTTCAAAGAAGAGCTTTATAAGCAAGTTTCCACTAATATGATGATTATTATGCTGCATTTCTTGTATAAATTGTACAAATTTGTAAATGTAAATGAAATGATGTCCAAGTAAAACTCCTCTTAAAACAAATATTCGTGGTTCTTTTGTTCCCAGGACACTGGTTTTTGACGGTTTGTAATGGTAAGGTAGCAAACCAAAGCTTAATGTATTTAAAATGCTCAATTGGAGTTTGTAAAATTTCTGGATGGATATTGCGGTTAGGAATGTAATCAAATGTGAGGTCATTTTTCTTGGCCTGGAAAAATTGAAACAAGTTTCTGTTGAAAATTTTACTACGCGCTTAGGGATATACTCCAACAACATGTTTAAAATGCCAGAAGAAGTATACAGATCAGGGCAGTAAAACCAGCTTTGTCAAATTCCAGTAACCAGATATAACTTTTGAAAAAATCTACTCCGTTTTTAGTAGTTTAGGACTTAGTGACAACATTTTAATTACATAACATTGGTTTCTATTTTTTACACGTGTTATATTAGTACACGGAAAAGGTGGAGAATTTTGAATGATTGAAAAATATAGAAACCGAAGTCTTATAATAAATGCACACGGTCTAAAAGAAAACATTCTTTTTCGTGTAGAAACGTTTTTAAATTATTGATTTAATGAATTTTGAATTAGCCTGTTATAGTATTAAAACTTAAAAATTGTTATTTTGCGTCATTGACGTGTATAATTAAATAGTAACGAAGCAATACCAGGGTTCCAGAAGTTATTTCATCCACAAAAACAACTTACATCTGGGGTTGAACTCAAACAGAATATAGTTATCACAAAACAAATACAATACACAAACATCATTATTATCGTAATATGGCAGAAACAACATGTCATATCAAGATAGGATCAATTTACAATAAGTCTTTCATATAACTTTTTCATATTTAAAAACTAGAAATTCGAGCGGACATATATAGACATTTTTGCAAGGTAGCATGCAAAACCATATCGACAGGAATTCTTATGAGCAGCATAATCAGTAACGTTTGCTATTAAGTCGGTCACAAGAAATTTTTACTGTTAAGTTATTTAGCAAAGTCCAATCTTTGATAATTATTAATCCGTTGACTAGTTATCTATTGGTATTTGTATCGCGGTACATAAAAGTGGTATTTTCAGCAAAATTAGAAATGCAAATTTAATTAGAATGATTGTACATATTTGATAATCCGTATTCTCCGACATTTCTACTGTTAGCGTAGATACTTGTATAATATTTTCGATAAATAGATAATTAAAATACCTTGAAGTTACCTAAACATAAGCCAAGTTAAATTATATTCCTAGCTTTATTACCTACAAGACATTTCTTGAGTACAGATATAAGTTTGACAAAGATATTTTAATCAAATGCTTATTACGTTTTTGTAAATTTGTTTTGTAAAGGTTAGCTTTCTTTCGTAACCGAGTACAGTTGATTAAATTGAGCACAGACTGCTGACGCTACTAAGCTGTTAAATATTTACAGAAAAGGATATGGACGCAACCAAATGACAAAACTAGTTATTCTACTGAATAGCTTTAACAATTATTAAAATCTTTGAAAGATCGCATTTAAATGTAAGTGTACCGTAATTATAATAACACTTACAAAAACAGAAGCGTAACTGTGTTATTAATTATAGAATCACACATATCAAGCAGTGCACCTCGTTCAATAAAAAAGAAGTTTCCAATATACACCCGAAACGGCATTACAGATTGTAATCGCTTTAAACAACATTTTTCACTTTTTGACAGCAGTCTACGCAACTGCACTCGCTTCAAACTAGTTTTCCATTTTTCCAAAAGTTGCTTGGACTCTTCATACACTTGCCCACTGACCCCGTAATCTGCTGTTCAGTAAATCCAGTATACCAAGCTGATAATTGCCATTTTAACTGCGTGAATGTCCCCAATTTTCACCATGCCGTAAATTATTATGGATAGATTGGAAAACAGTACTACAGATAGTGAGGTATGAGCTATGCCTTGAAAATTGTACTGCCACATTCCATGAAGGATTTGAAATGAACGGAGTTTGTGCATTGAATGCATAGATGATGCTTGGAGATGCAAAGTAGACGCTTGTTGTTTGATATAACCAAAGCAGCAAAACAGGTAGCAATAGTTGGCAGGAATGGAGAAAACAAAGGTGCTCATCTATGGAAAGGTTTCATAGAATTAAAATATTTTTAAACCAATAAATATTTCAAACATTTCAAACGTACCCAACCCTGCAGCCAAAGCCAAACGTGAAACATTAGAAAGAGTAGTTGCATGTAAAGCGGTGATGCTTTAGGATCATCCAGAAGCGATGAGACAAAACCTGGCAAATTCGGATTTTTAAAGTACGCAGGAATGTTAGTCAAAAATACAAAAATTGCTATTACCACAGGACCAATAATATATTTTTCTGCGCTTGGGTCACCAATTTTAGCTTTTGTAGATTTGACTGATCTGCGAATTTGAAAAAAGTCAAGCATATTGGTGAAAAATGGAGGAATTGTGCGCCATTTTAAAATTGAATTGAGTTGAATGACACCACCAACTCCAAACGCAAGTATGCCGTATAGCATTCTGAGAACAAATTTTAGCTGATAGGAGACAGGAATGTGGTTGTAGCAGTTGTAAATTTGAAAAAGTAAAAATAGTGGGTACAAGCAGTAGAGACATATGCCAAACTTGACAAGACATAGTCTAAAGGGATTTTTGGAAAGCGAAATAATAATTTTCGTGGGTTGTTTAGGGTTGGTGGTTACTCGATATGGAGTGTTGTATGTAAGCCAAGTAAATTTCCAAAACGCAAGGAGAAATTTTGTAACTTTTAGAGTTAACATGACTGCTCGGAGAAGTTTATACTGTGCTGGTTTATAAACAAGTACAGTGTAAGAAAACATTTGTGAGAAAGGAATGGCATTTATTCCGTACTACTTTAATTAAGGAGAATATCTGGAAACGAAATTATTTATCTTGTTTATCGGCAAACCATATTCTGATATAACCAAGTGAACATATTTTTTATGTTCCAAATTCAGATAAGAAATATTTGTGGCGCCGTATTCCAGTTGCGATATGGATGCCAGTGTTGAAAACACGGTCGCATATTGTTTACCAGTTTGGTTAATTAAAGATATTTCAATTAATACGAAATGAAGCTTTGCTCCGCATTCCGCGAAATGAAAAAAGTCATGTGCCTGAATATACAAAAGGCTAATGAATTGATAAAAACTAAATACCTTTTCACCTTTGCAAAAACTGGCAGCGCTTTAAATTTAATATTTTAATTTTTGGTATTTAGCTGTCTTTGAAAACATCTTGAAAAGCCAAGGTATAAGACCAATATAATAAGACTACTTTACATAATATGGGGCAATTCAACACGACGTCAAAACCAAGATATTAACAATTCTCATCTTTTCTTCAGGATTTTCCGTAATAGATATTTTAGTAATTTTGCTACTGTTATGCGTCAATACTATGTGTTTAACGTGTTTAGTTCATATAGGTATATCGTATCGAATATTACAAAAAGCTAATAAATGCTAAGGTTTACATGCATGTTGTACAAAACAGGATCTATCCCATTCTTTGTTCTGCATATATTTTTTGTTTCTTATATAATTTGTATTTCTTTATGTTAAATGTTAAAAAATTTTATCAAGTTTTATACTTCATATATAAAATGTCACAATATTCAATAATATAATATATTAATAATATAACATTTGGTATACTCTAATATAGATGATCTAATTCCGCAAAGAATGCAGACATTACTAAGCTGTTAAATATTTACGGAGCACCGTACACACGTAACCAATTGACAATAATCAAAATTTGTTGTTCTGCTTAAAAACTCAAACAATTATTAAAATGTTCTAATGATGCATTTTAATGTAACTGTGCTTTAATATAATAATTCTTACAAAAACAGAAGTGTAACAGTATTATTAATAATAGAATCACACATATCAAGCAATGCACCTCGTTCAATAAAAAAGAAGTTTCCAATATACACCCGAGAAGGCTTTAGAGATCGTAACTGCTTCAAAAAACATTTTTCACTTTTTGACGGCAGTCGGCGCAACTGCACTCGCTTTAAGCTTGTTTCCCATTTTTCCAATAGCTCTCTGGACCCTTCATAAACTTGCCCACTGACTTTGTAATCTGTCATTAAGTGAATCCAGTATACCATGCTGATAATTGTCATTTTAACTGCGTAAATGTCCCCAAATTTGACAATCCCGTAAGTTATTATGGACAGATTGCAAAACACTACAACAGTCAGTGAGGTATGAGCTATGGTTTGAAAATTGTACTGCCACATCCCATGTAGGATTTGAAATGAACGTAGTTTGCACATTGCATTTGTGGATGACAAGTGGAGGTGCAAAGTGGACGCTTGTTTTTTGATGTAACGAATGCAGCCAAACATGTAGATATAGTTGGCAGGAATTGAAAAAACAAAGACATTCATCTGTAAAAAAAATTCAAGGAATTAGAGTGTTTTAAACTTGTAAATATTTCAAACATTTAAAACATACCCAGGCTTGCAACCAAAGCCAAAGATGAAATATTAGAAAGGGTATTTGCACGTAAATTGGTAATGCTTTAGGATCATTCGTTAGCGATGAGACATAGCCTAGCGATTTGGGATTTTTCAAATACGCAGGAATGTTCACCAAATAGACAAAGGCGGATATTAACACAGGGCCAATAATATATTTTTCTGCACTTGGGTCACCAACGTTAGCCTGAGATTGTTTGATTGATTTACGAATTTGAAAGAAGCCAAGCATATTGGTGAAAAATGGGGGAATTGTGCGCCATTTTAAAATTGAATTGAGTTGGATGACACCACCAACTCCAAATGCAAATATGCCGTATAGCATTCTAACAACAAATTTTAGCTGATAAGCAGCAGGAATATTGTTGTAGCAGTTGTATAACTGAAAAAGTAGAAAGAGTGGGTACACCCAGTAAATGTATATGGCAAATTTGACCAAAAATAGTCTAAAAGGATTTTTTGAAAGAGAAAGAATAGTTTTTGTGGCTTGTTTAGGAGCAGTAGTCACTCGATATGAAGTGTTGAATGTAAACCAGGAAAATTTCCAAAATGCCAGAAGGAACTTTGTGACTCTTGGAGTTATCATGATTCCTTGTAAAAGTGCACGCTGGTTTATGTTGCTCAGCCAAACAACAACTGCAGAGTTCAAAAAGGTTTTAAGTACAAATTTCTGTAATTTTGGCTTTAATATAGGGAAATATCTGGAATGTAATGTTTGTTTTATTGCATAGTTGTGTACGTAACAAAACACATTTTCTTTTAAAGTTGATTAAAAGTTTGCCAAAGTACAAATTAAATTTTATTGATTTTCATTAGCTCAAGACATTATTAGCATTCCAAGTTGTTAATGATGTACGATTAACTAGCCTAAGATGCCAGCTCAAACACAATAATGCCATAAATACTTTTTTGCTGTTATGGGCATTTTAATTAACCGAATACCTTGCTTTATCGCTATTATATTTGGAAGATATATTCGTGACATATATGCAAGTAGTGTGTCCTACAAAGTTTGGAATTTGCTTTGAAGTTTATAAAATACGCCCATAATTAGGTACATATTATCAAAAGAGTCATTGTGTTTACGACATACAGAATCGATTTAATTTGCTTTTTGTTCTATTATTCATTCTGGTTTTGTTTATGTTTGTAATCAAGATTATTGTGTTAAGTTTTTTTTATTGAATTAAAAGCCATTGTTTTTGTTTTATGGCCCACCAAAATAATACAAATTAGAAAGTTATTATTGGTATAACATGACATCACTAACTTTCTAATTTCAAGTTTACAATACAACATAATGCCTTGATTTTTATGTCACGATGCATATCATTTATCATTCACGTGAACACTCAGGTATAAAAAGGGTTGAGCTGGCGTAATCATGTATTCTTGCAAAATTTATTAATCCGAGGGAGAACAGTAAGCTGGTAAGTAATTTTTTTAGTACACATACTTAATTTTTACCAAATGTTGTGTTTTTACATTTTCCCTTTAGGATCACAATGCTGACCAAGTAACTGGGTGGAAACTCTATGAGGAAAATGCGAGTTAAAATTTCTGATTGGTATATCGACTGCATTTTGCGTGATAGTTATATAAACGTAAATGCATTTGATGTACTGATCAGATGCTTTACTTAACTTTACATTTATTGGCAAATCCGAAAGAAGAGAAAGATGCAGGAAGTCGTGGTTCACGTCTTTGGTTAAATCTGGAATATTTCGAAGGATCAGAGGTCCAAAACCAAGCAGGGTCATCAACAGGATATCTTATTGCACTTGAAAATTAAAGATTTCGGAAACTCTGAAGTTTTTGTACTTTACTGTATCTAAATGCTAATTGGTAAAGTAACAATCACTACAAAGTCACTGAAATCTTTAAATGCAGCGGAAAATACTGGTGCTAGATACAACCTGAGACACAGAAGCGGACGCTAGGACAATTTAATTTACGGTAACACCTAGATTCACTTCTTGGACAAAACTATCTATCAAATCATTTATTTTGAAAACATGCGCACGTAAAATTACAATTTCTGATGATTAAATAAAGCAATTACTCGAAAAGTACTGGTAGCCGTACTGCGTATCACTTGAAGCACAGTTACTCGCCGTATTTGTCTGTATCCTTTATAATTAAATTTTAATGGTTTATACGTCCTCCAAACAATTTGCATTGTTTTTCTCTCAATACAATTCTTTTGCATTCTTAGATCATTCACATTGTCATTCCAAACTTTCCAACTTATTAACGTTTTTCTGGCATAAAGCTCAAACCTACCACCCACTTCAAACATTATCCCCACACAAGCCAAAGCCAATACATAACTGGATGCTAGCAGAAAAACCAGCCAAAAGTCTAACTGACTTCGGAATACTAGTAGCGAGCAGTTATACAAAATTATTACAAACGTGAGCATCACTTCTGCAGGTAAGAACAGTGGGGTATACATATCCCAATAAATGGTCAAAAGAATTTCTATTTGTCGGTGTACTGCAGGTGAACATTTCTTCTGCATTACTAATAGGAATACAGGCAATGTAGTAAAAACGTGAATAACGATAAAACATAGAAGAACAGATGATCCCAAAAGATGGTAAGTGTAAAACGCAGCGTAAATTGTTCGTATTAAAACGTCTAGCGAATTAACGGCTTTGTTGTTTTTAATAAAACTACTTGTAAAAAATATGGGAAGTTCAGGAAACACCCAACACAACACACAATTGAAAACGCCAACAAATGACAACTCAAAAAGCAATCCCAAAACCAATTTATCTAAAACAGTATAAAATTTAGAAAACTTTCCCATGTATTTGTACTTTAAACGTAACGAGAATTTTTCAAGCGAATTTAACACGGTAACAACAAGATTTGGATCTTGTAATACCATCATGTAGATTAGAACGATAATCAGAGAAAAAAGAAATACGCACAAACTGTAAACTTTTTCGGCTAATGTGTAATGCTTTTCAGTATGTAGGCTCTTAAGAATGTATTTAGCAATTGGTAGAAAAAAATGAATCCAGGCTGTAGTAAAATGAATGTAGGAATATGAAAGAATTTCAGGTTGAAATTTGTACTTTTGGTAAAAACAATCCCAAGGTATTGGAATAATTCGAATTGTGCTGAGGAGTCGGGAAAGGGTTCTTAAAATAACTATATTTTGCGTAGAAATCATCGCAGTTGTTTAAACAAGAACTACACAAGAGTTTCTGCTTTAGCTGTGCGTAATCAAATGAATAGAAAGTTTACTATTGCTTAAATAATTTGATGACTCATGAGTTGAAATTGTTCACCATTTGACACAAATTTACTTATTTTACAATTTAAAAGGGTTCACCGTACGCCTACAGAATTGCTAATGTGTACACGTAGAGAAAATGTATTTGATCTATTAAAACAAATATATACCTCTATCAGCTTAAATATTTGCTGTTTAAACAATCAATAAAGTTAGCAGCGATACTGACATAGGATTAACTATTATCAAACCAAACATAGAATTCCACAAATATGTTATGTCAAACGTGAGCTATATAGTTATAGTTAATTGTAAAATTCAGATTAAAAGGCTTATATACAAAATGCTGTTTAACGATGGAAAATAGGAGTAATCATATTTGTAATCTGCAATTTATATTCATGTTTGAGGCACAAATAGAAACGAATATAATATGAGGTTTTTAAAAACTAAAAATTTGTATTACGATCGGAAAGAAATCCAAGCAAGTAAAGAAGTCAAAATGTTAACAAATTGGTTACAAATTGTGAGGAAAATTATACATTTATCAAAAAATCACGCTCTAATAATGAAATTGCGTAATTAAGGCCAGGCGTTAATATAAACGATTGCACAAGCATATAATGGCTACTACGCTCCAAAATATTTAGTAGTTGACATGTTTAATTTTAAGGTATCCTTTTTGTGAACATAAAATAGTGCGAAACTAAAATTAAATTTACCTACCCGAGCAAGTTGTTTTAATATTTTGAGTAGAATGTTTTGATTCAAAACAAAACATTTCATCGTTAAGGTCCAACTCGTGGTATACATTCCTTAGGTTACAATACAAGCAATCTCACAATTCCTTCTCAACACGCATTAATCAGTAGACACAGTGCTCTGATATAATTCTATCTTCACTGAATTAACAGGCTTAGTATTTTTACACCGCGGTAAACGCCACCAACAAAGTTTAAAGACATTTCTAAATATAGCCCGCAGAACATTGATAGTACAAGTACATCCCTTTTTGAAATACAGTAATAATCTTGTAGCATTTTCAAATACAAATGCTACAATTGAAAACGGCAACAAGTACAAAAATCCAAGAAAAATTACAGACACGTTATCCCTCATAGACATTCCGTTTCGTGGTTCAGTTTTAATAAGCGACAAGTGTGAACTCCATGTCAACACACGATTAATCCACTCATCCCAAGCCCTAATTATACCAGAGGCTTCAATTTGGTTTATTCTGTTGAAAAACCTATGAGAACCGCCTGGTATTCTAATTACTAACAAAGGTAGCACAGTTTCTGCCAGAGTTTCCTTGCTCATAGTTATCATCTTTTGCTCTACTCTACCATAATATTTTTTGTTTAGTTTGGCAAAAGCATCAAGAATAATGTAGTGATCATCAACAAATGCATATGAAGTATTACAATTTCCAACTTCATTAATAAATCCATCTGGAATAACAAGTTCCCACAAAGACGCCGGACTTATTTTTTTCGAAAAACGACGAACTCTGACATAGATCTCTTTGACCAACGTTTGATTTTCATTACTGACAGAGTCAAGGTGTCGAGCTTCAAACCTACTGTGGTAACAAAAACTTGGTGGCTTAAGCTGAAAAGGATTTGATTTTAGCGATAGTAGTTCAGCTAAATTACCTACTGCGTTATTTAATACTGATATAATTCCCGCAACTTGAATTTCGAATCCCATATCTAGTGTACTAATAAACGTAAAGTTGTATTTAAAAAGCATGTCAAATGTATCCAGTTTCTTTTTGGGTAATGGAGCAACCAGGTTTGTAATATTGTCCCCTTTATAGGAATTTGATATAACTACTGCCGTAAGAATAATTACAGCTGCAACAATACGACATTTGTTAATTGCACGAGTTCCTTGTTCAAGAAGAACGGTAACACAAAAAGGTATTGGAGTACAATACCTGCTGCTAGTAACTTCTTTTAAAAAAATTTCTACAAGAAACCCGGTGATAAAAAGTAGCAACCAGATTTTTGCCTCAAATGCCGATACTAATCCCAAAAAAGATATACCAGTACTCTCATTCAGAGGTGTACAAACTAGGAATGATAGTCCTTTGGCATGCAAAGAGTAATATTGTAATAAGAAGGTTGAATCCGCTTCGATGTAAGAAGGAAACTTTATCAACAGTCTTATCAGACCGTTTGTAAGAGTAGAGTTACGATATATTAAACTGAATAAAACAACCGACAACTTGTACGGTGTGTTTGTCTTATCTGACTTTTTGTAAAAATAAAGTCTCTGTAAGTTTGCTGTGTTAATTTCAGTTTGCTTTGATGGTGCCTTTTGGTTGTAATTTGAACTATATGCCCAAATGCTTCTTGTGTGCCACCCGATTTCGTAATTCAATGCATTTCTAATGGTTGTTAAGTTACGAACAATGTGGAATTCAAACGTGTACGCCATGAACTCATTTTTGTCATGTGCCAGCTCGGCAAGGCATATTAGTGTCAGGCCATGTACACAGTTACTTGATTTAGCACTCATACCTTGGTATATTTTTTTATTTTTCCGTACAATGTATATGCTACTTACCTTACATTTGTTTGAATATTTGGGACAGCTAATTTCTGCAAAAAATTTTCTCCAAGTGGATGTGTAAAATTGTGAATGAAAGCCTTCATTTATATCCAGATTACTGAAAATGCTAGTTTCCATAGGTTGGTCCATCATTGTTTGAGAACCCGCTATAACCAGATACCGTTCTGATCGAAATACTTGGCGTGGTTTGGTATACTCCCCAAATCGGTCAATCGGGATAAATACTTTATCTTCTCCATCATAGTCTGTAGGTGTAATCCCCCAGTTTTTACAATTGAGAGGGTTTATGAGTAATTCCACTTCGCATTTACGAAAAGATTTGTCATATTCTGCATTGGATGTAATATTTCTCTTGCTTTTTAAATCTGGAACACGAAAGTATTGATGGTTATACTTGTTCCTACAAACAAACAAATTGTACGTCGGAGTGCCAAAATATCTGACAAAATGGAATGTAGTTAACGCGACTGGTTTGTCAAGGGACTCGACAAAATGATATTGTCCAATACGATGACGGTTTCTCTGCAAAATTGGAAAACAATATCTTCAAAAGTCATAGCCAAATACGCAAATGCTAAAGTGTGAACTATAACTTCACCTTTCGCCCACGTTTAATGTATGATGTTATAATGTGGACTGAACAGTCACTAAATGTTTTCATCAAGTGTGTGAAGTCCAAAAGCTCACTCTTGGGATTCAAATTGTTTGCTTGCATCTCCGAGAATATTAATAATGCCACTACGCATTCAAGCAAAACGGTAAAAGTACTTTTCCGCATATTGCTTCAAACACAGTGCTGTATTAGATGAAGTAACTAAAAAACTGAAAAGACAAATAAGGCAACCAAAACTTTGCCAGACTTTTAATACTTGGCTGGTCTATAGAAATAAAAAAGCTTTACTCAACTAGAAGGCCCAATCACAAGTTAACGCCTACTACCATAGGACCTAAAAGGTTCGACGGTTGTTAACATGTCACTGACCAAAGTAGATAAACATGTTTGAATAACAAAATTTTTTGTAAGTACTGGCACAACTTGAGCTATCTAAAGTCTGTCAATAATTAATAAATAATGTGCAACATAAAAACGTAAACATATTTTGTATAAGATATCCTGTGGTATGAAATACCACTGCAATGTCCTGTACAACCGTAGTAATGCCCTCATTCTTATCCAAGTGCATCCTTAAGATTTACCTTTAAAACCCCAATCTCCAACCGTAACAATAAGCTCTCCAACACTAAGGTACAACCTTAGTGATACGTAGTCCAGTACCCAGTTACAACCGTAAGAGTAGGCCTACAATGGTTGATCTACAACCTTAGTGGTACTCTACCCAGTTTACACCTACAACCTTAGTAGTAAGGTTATAAGCCTTAGGTTACAACCGTAACCCAAAAGCTTGAACTACTTCTCCCTCTGCAAGTAAAGTTGAACAGTGGCATAAGACCTGTTCTTAAGCTAAAAGCAAACCCCCTTTTTTGTGATACTCTCTCTCTGCATGAAAACTATTCCCAACCCAATACCACCCATCCGGACAACCAAGCAGAAGGCATAATTGCACGACCACGCCGATTCCAGAGGACAATCTTTCACATTTCTTCAAACAGAGAGGAGCAGTCTCCTTCACTGATACCTCGTCAATATTTCTATTTTAATTTGTAGTTATCTTTCATAATTTCCTGAGTTTAAATTTCTGAGTACTAAATAAAGAAGTAGTAGTTATTCTTGTTAAGATAAAATAAAGAATCTGTGTTTAAGCTACATCCATATTATTTTTGCAGTCGTTTTCTTCACGACAAATCATAGTCATTAGTTTCTTAAATAAGTTGGTCACCCTCATCTTATGGATTCGAGATCCCTTCATCTCATCATAAAAAGCATACGAGTAGGCCAACAATCCTTAACCGTTGCTTAACTAAAGGTAAATAATATTTACATCTAGCTTGTTTCTCACATTTGTGTGGTAGCAAAACAAGCTTAAATAAATTAAACGAGTCACACTAGTCCGACAAACAACACATTGACAGAATTAAAATTTTAAGTTTAATCAAATATATAGAAAACCACGCAAAACGCTTTGTGTTTCAATTCAGTTACATGCACTTATCTAAATTAAACACGAGGCAATTTAGGTAGAACTAGTGGAAGAATAGGAAAAGGAGGTCATATTTTGTTCATATATAAAAAAGAAATATTCATCTAGTGCTTTGATATAACAAGTTGATGTATACATAGATATAAAATATATTAAATGTTCGACAATTAACCGTCATCATATATTGCTATAAAAATACATACGTCTGCTGAATAAAAACGAAAATGAACTTATAAAGAAGTAAATAACATACAACATACAAAAGACTGTGTATATCGGTATACATTCTCTGTTCCGAAAAATGATGGTTCCAGCGTATCTTCAAAGAGGCTATATTCATCCACGAGAACCCACACAATATCAATAGGACATGATATTGGTTGAACACTGGACATGATATTGGTTCCTGGATACCACTGCCAATAAAATTAATTTAGGAATTTGGATTTATATGAATTATAATTTTTGTTCAGCTTAGCTAGAAATCCTTTTCAATTTTCACTTATTGTTGTACTCTTGATTAGGCAAACGGCAAGTTCGCGAAAGCTCGAGTTCTTAAAATAAAGTTAGCCTCTTTAAACATTAAAATGAACAATTACATATTTAATTCTAGTTTTGCAAAACAATAATTGTCAACTTATAAAAAGGGTGGTATGAAATGTCAATTACGTTGTAAATAAACTGAGAATAAAATTTAAAAACAGCAGTTATCACTAAATTTGTCAAACTTTTAAGCTTAAGCTTTTAAGCAGTGAATATATTTTATTACTTTACATTAATTCTTTTGTCTACGGAATGATTAGCAAAACAGCATTTGTAAGTAGTAGTAGTAAACAGACCACAAAGTAGTGAATAACAGCTTCCCTATTTATTGTAAAATGCTGTCCACACGAAATTTGTAGCTCTTATTGGACTCGCAATTTGGTTGTATAATAATATTAAAAACAGAGTCTATTATAACAGAAAAACTGTTGTCTCTTTCATTTCGCAAACTCAACGCTCAGAAATCGAACGTCAAGGGTACATCAAAGAGTACTACCTATCCTCGGCTGGTCAATTTAACTTTAGCCACCCATAAGAACTAATGAAACCGCCTGCGACAAGGAAAACTCAAGCATAACGATTGGGGTTGCACTTTCGAAAAAGTTGGTGCCACACTTAATCTTCAATCCAAAAACTGAACGCCAACATGATTTTGCCAAGCGCTTCTTACATGCTTGATTTACAATCAAATAGCCACTTTGTCTTATGCTTAGACTCTGCGTGTTAACATTCTTTGCCTAGTGAACGCAATAAACAACTTCTGCAGCTGACACTAGTAAGCCATTAGCAAAGGCAACAAATGTTTGGTGGTCCATTCCAATACTGTCCATCCAATACTGTTCCTTAAACAAATTCATGAGCGATACGGATGTGGTAATAGTATGTATAAAGCAATAGTGATTTCCAGTTCTATTTACAAACTGATTTTTAATTAATCAGCTATCTCAAACTACGACATAAGCTTAAGATCTTAATGGATAATTATGTATACCAGGATATTTTGTTAACCTGCAATTACATGTCATTTCCATACAATATTTCAAATACTTACCTTGAATCATGTGCCATTTGCACTTAAGTTGTAAGTATTTACATATAAATATATATGCATGCATAACTTATCACTTATGTAATATAAACATATAACTTATTCCTAATAATATATAAACATACCTAGTTTTAAAACAAAATATTTAATTTATACACAAAGTTGTCTACTAGAGACATGCTTTTGTGGTTGTCTAGCGTGCGTAAATATTAGACTCGTTTTGAGAACGGCGTGAAAAATGTTTTCAAAATGTTCTACAGAAACATTTTGAAACAATTATGCAATAAACTCACAAAAGGTAGATTCAGAAAGTAAACTTTATGTCTGGATTCATGTTAGCTTGTATAGCGAGGATAAAATTGTAGTCTTTCTGATTTTCTTGTAAACTGTTAGGAGGTAAAATTAACTGTTAATGTAAGTTGTTTTTCTTCGACATTGAATATTTTCTGTTTTTGTGAATTTGATTTTTGTTAAATTATTTGGCTAAAAGCATTTTGTTGTATGGCATGATCGAGTCACCCCTAAAACCTAACATACTGAGAGCGACCAAGTATGCTTTGAAAAATCTATGACGCTGATGACGATCTTGCGTGAATTGCAAGTAAAGCAGGTAAAATCTACAATGCTGCAGATTATTATAGAACCGCATTTCGTTTCTGAAAAAAGTTTTCAGAACCTTTCAAATCTAAAGCTAGAATACAAGGACTTATGGAAACGTGATAATGCAATCCGTAATTCTATCAAAGATAGTTTTAAAGAAGGTAATGGTGGTGGACAGCGTGATAAAGTAAAATCTTCCCACCCAAAACTTCATTGTAGGACAGCTCATCAATATCCGTCGAAAATCCTTTTGTCTTGTCCTGCTCCAGGAGTCCACAAAGCTACACCCCAAGTCAAACACTTCTGAACCCATGCTCATTATCCTTTAAACAACAAATCACAAAATAATTGTTACCCTACTGTAAAAACGCTACTAGGTAAATCAACTTAATATACTTACACAAAAGCAGCCGAAGCACAATCCAAAACACCCAAAGGATACGTCAATATTGCTGGAAACTCATCCACAAATAAATGATTCATACTCAGAATGAGAACATAGCCACACGGAACCATGGCAGAGCTCATTACCCATTTAATAAATGGTATTCCCATCGGTGCCACACACTCGTTAAAACATTTGTTTAGAATTTCCAAGCTCCTGTAGGTTTCAATTGCTTTCTTTGGTGTTCGAAGTTCATCGCTGGTGTAATCGCTGTCGTTATTATTGCTAAAACAATAAATTGAACACAAAAATTAGCCCAGATTTTCATTTTAAATCAAACTCTTAAAATAAGTTTTTAGAAACTTACTGCGTTTCCCTTAGCCAAAACTGCACAGTATTTGCATGCGCCACAATAATCCCTGAGATGATCATATAACTTGTCCAATGACCATATATTGCTGATACGCAAAAGGAATTTTCCAGTACCAGGGTTTCGGGGCAATGTAAGAATACAAGTAAATTTTCATAGTGGAAAACTTCAAAAAGAAGCTCACGCTGATAAACACTTGAGTGATGTTTGTCAGCACAGCGCAATTTATAATCCATCTGCCTCCATCCTCATAGTCGTCCAAGTGAATCAAGTATTTTTGCACGTAGTCATAATTAAACCGAAACAGAGTGTTGATAAATTGTCGTGTTTTTTCCTCGTAAAAGTACACGTTGATATTCAGCAAAACAGCGTATGTATACCAAAGCAGCATAAATGATCCCGCAAATACGTCTCGGTATGACTTTGCAGTAGAAACGCTTTCCAGAAAGCAATGCAGTTGGTAAATTGTTAGCAAAAATGTTTGAATGCTGACAAAGAACCATTGCACCCACCAAATTTTTTCCAACTTGGGATTCCATCGATCAACTGTATGTGTTTTGGAGTTCCAATACCAAGGAATGGAGCCTGATGTTATGCCCAGCCAAATAAGTTGCCTTAGACGTTGCATTGTATACTTATCCAGAAAGTAGGGACGACCCTTGATTGTTTCATCAACGTGACGACGTTTATTAAATGGACCGAGATCAAGTTCAGTATCGTCATTGTTCAAAGTTTCTCGAATGTTTTCAGCATCTTCCTCGGGATATTCACTGTGATAGCTGGGATTACGGGTGACCCTTGTGCGGGATAGGATAGAAGCCTCTCTGCGATATTCCATCATTTCTTTTGCCGAAAATCGGTATCTGGTGTCATTAGCTGTACGAGTGCTGAATGGCCGAGAATGGCCATCTTCGTAGTCTAGGTCGTTGGTAAATAGTTCCCGACCCGTGAAAGTATCTTGGCTTTCGTCATAGGCAACTGTGCCTAGACCATTGACCTAAAATGGCAAATTGAAATTAAAAACAGTTTCTTAAGTTTTCTAAAGAAATATTTACCCTGGCCAAGTTTCGTCTACGACGTTTCTTCAAAGTTCCCGTTTGTTGCATTTTGTTTTTTTTGTTTCCGGAATTAAATTTTTTTTCCGTGTTGTTTTGACGCAAGTCAAGTAACAACTTTGTGGATTAGCTCATGTCAGTCTTTTTAAAATGGGAACGATGTCATTTGGTACGCGACCTTATACACCATTCATTATGGGGTTTAGATGTACTGCGTTTACGTAAACATTTTAATCACTTGAGTAATTGCTGCATTTATCAATAATTATAACGTATGAACAAAGCCTGGTTTCTAGCCATTTCGTAAAAAAGGCACAGCTTATTAAATTTGTTTGTTTTAAAAGTTATAGCTTAAGTCTAATTAAGTATATTTGCCACAATATTTGATGCGCACCATTATAGTTCTCCTCACAGTTTTTGTTAGTGTGTACCTTGTCAACATATATATTATGTGGCACAATTAACACTGTTGTGGTGCAAAACAAAAAACAAAGTTGTGGTAAACACCGCTTATTTGAAAAACAACCATGGTATACCATTAAAAATGCTCGCTGCTAAAACCGATAATATAAATTAACTTTAATTGACAATTATCTAATTCGAAAAATGTAAAATTATGTAACTCATTAGTTTAGCCGGAACTCAAGCCACTTTAGCCTGGTCTAGAGCCGATTTAACCTGGTCTAGAGCCGACTTAACCTGGTCTGGAGCCGACTTAACCTGGTCTAGAGCCAATTTAACCTGGTCTAGAGCCGATTTAACCTGGTCTAGAGCCGATTTAACCTGGTCTAGAGTCGATTTAGCACGGTTTAAAAATAAAGTCTACGGACAGACGGACAGACACACGGACACTGACATCTGCAATAGCTCCTCTGCTGAATGTGAACAAAATGTGAAACGCTTGTGACAGTTTTAAAAATTTTAAGTTATTTTCGAGATAAATAAATATTCGCGGACGTGGAACAATAAGGTCGGCATAATCCGGCCGAAATAGTTCAACTTGTGTAGCACAGCTCCACGGTTTCGTGGCAGCTGAAAACGCGAAAAGACGAATTCAACACAATAAGTTCTTTGAGGAAACGGAAAGAAGAGCTCGCTTAAGTAGTGCGACCGTAAGACAACCAGGCATTTTGCAGCAAGAAAAGGCTTTAAAACAAGGTGAAGGTTTTGTATAACTGGAAACGTATTTCGTTTGTTTTTCAGGGTTGTATATGTATCTTGAGTGGACTTTATGCGAGGTATTACATAATGCAAACGTTTGTTTAAAACGTGTTCAAATTTCTTGGCGGTTCGGTTTTTGAAAAATAGGTTTTGTACTGAAAATGAATGAGATTCATCTGAATGTGAATCCATTATTAGGCAAAGAACTATTACGGTAGCAACGAAGATTCTTTTCAACATTGTTAAAAAAAGTTTTGACTGATACCGACTAATATAATAATAACGCTTGGGAGACACAGTTTCAATGTAATTCGTAAATGAATTATAATCTAAGGGATTTGGTAATAGTCTAACTAGTAAACTGTATCAAGACGGAGTAGGCAGCGGCTGGGTGGCGCAGATTGTGAACTACACACTCTGCACATCTTACCAGTAGAATCCAAATGAGTTTGATCCTCGCTGGTTAAGTAAGTATTGTTTTGTTTTTCCTTAATTTCAGACTTATTCTTGTAGTTGTAAATGAGACTTTGCTCTCTCATTGCCAATGAGTCATTGGGTTGTCCTGATCCTTCTACTGAGATTGAGTATGTTGTCGATTTACTTACTTGCAATTTTCATAATATTACTCTGAATAAGCAGCACTGTGTAAAAATTAAATGGGAGAGCCTGCATAATTCAGAATTTTGGATACACTGCTGGGTCTTTTCTATATAGAGGGGTATTGCAAAATTGACTATTTTTCTTTGTTGGAACGGTGGAGTTTTCTTTTGCCTCGGAACTGGCGGAGGGATTCAGTTTTTAAAATTTTGGAAGACATGTGCTGAGCATCTCGAGCAGAAATACACACCCAAAAATCATCATCTTCCTCGTTCGCAGCAGGAGCAGCAGCGCATTCTTTAAATAAAGTTGACTGATAACTGCTAAAACTGCCTACGAGTCACTGAATAATTTTCTGGTAGCACTTATCCTGAGATCCGAAATTTTTGAAAAATAGTGTGATGCGACTGATTTTGGTGCATAAAAAGTTAGGCACGCCCATACTCACCAAAATTAACTGTTGAGCGCCTGAAAACGCCTCATTTATCAACAAGGGGGATTCCTTCCCAAATTACATCCATATATCAAGCCGGAGTAAACTAAAAACTTCCCATGTTGCAGCTTCATACGCATTTGTTTTCAATATTCTCAAGCAGTTTGCAGGCTTTGTCAATGTTTCAATGATGCATTCATTTTTGCCTTTTTATGCAGCTGATTGATCTCTCCTGGTTGAAGCAAAACAACTACCTTTTTTCTCATAACTTTTTCCGTGATTTCGTTTCCAAAGCAATAGCCCCATTTTCAAATTTGTTCTTAAACTTATAAGGTTTCGATGTGTTTCTAATTGGAATCCAAATATTAAAATAGCCACTTAAGCAGGAAAAGTATTACATTGTGCTATCAGCATGCCTGTAGAGGTTTAAACAACTGCTAGGTGAAATGCCACTGGAAGTCCATGCTAAGTCCAGTTTCCTTCCAGATATCACACCATCAAGCCATATTGACTGGTTTTGGTACTTTGGAATGGACTGGAAACATTCGCAAATTATTTTCCACGTGTTTGGTTGGAGCGTCCATAACTACAAAATTTCTAATATAATTAAAAGCTTTCAACAGAACATATAACCAGAATTTATTGATTAAAGCACGGGCAGGTGACATGTATTTGTGGTTTTGTTTTCCTTATGACTGTAGCTTGTTTCTTTTGTAATAAATTTCAGAAAAATCACTGATCTTGTATAATTCAGCTAAAGAAGCATTAATGCACATGAGATACCGAATTTTTTAAAAACAGCTTCACCTTATACACCGCATAGAAACGTAATATGTAAGAGTTAATAAAATAATTTTTATATAGTTTATTCCAAGCGGTTTGGAAAATATTATATTTTACACTGTTAGTTTAGTTTTTTTATTTACTCTGTATTTGCAATTTTAAAAATAGTCATCATAGCATAGTGTTAGAGTATACTACACTCGTTTAAAGTATATCACTCAAAAGGTCATATTCCCAACCTTATGGAGAGTGGCTCACGATGATCCGCTTTAACACATATACCATTCGTGGCTTAATTTTAAAATGACCCTCAAAAGCTTAGTTGATCCTTAGCATCCTTTGATAAATCAAGTAGCATTAAATTAAATTAAAACATGTTTTCAGATTTTACAAAATAGTTTTATTCTTCAAAACAATGTTTCTATTTATGTCATTTTTCAGCTGCCCAATTTGCACGAAAGAATAAAAGAACCTTACATTTTCTACTATAACATTTACTACATTTATTTTTTACACGCAATCTTTGTAACTGACTTAGCTTAGCGTATTTAGGCTGGTGATAGCAACAATGTATTATAATACCGAATTCGGTAATATTATGTAAAGAGCAGTAGTGATTTCTTAGATATCAGCTATCTCAAACTACGACATAACCTTAATACCCCAATGAAACATTATGCATATCAGGACATTTTTTGAATGTGCAATTGTGTAATTTTCATCCATTTCTTGAACCTCTTACTTTGATTTATCTGGCAACCTGCACTTACGTTGCAAGTATTTCCATATTTATACAGGCATAACTTATCACTTATGTAATATAACTTATTCCTAATAATACATTAACGTAACTAGTTTCAAAATAATCATTCTATACACAAAGTCGTTTACCGGAGACAGGCTTTTGTAGTTCTGTCTTGAGGGCATAAATATTACTCATTTTGAGGACGGCGTGAAAATGGTTTTGAAAACCTTCTACTGTTAGATTTTGAAACATCTATGCAATCAGCTTGCCAAATAGATTCAGAAAGTAAACCTTATGTCCGGAAACATGTTAGAGTAATAGAGAAGATAAAATTCTTGTCTTCTAATTTTCTAATAAATTGTTCCGGGTAAAAGTAATTGTGAGTTTTTTCTTATCTGTTATTGAATATTTTCTGTTTTGTGAATTTATCACGAAATTAGTTTTTGTGAAAGTATTAGTTAAAAGCATTTTGTGGTAGGGCATGACCGAATGAGCAAAACAGCTATTTCGTTCTGCGTGAACTGCACTAAACCAAGTAAGATATATCATGCTGCAGAACTATATAGAGCCGCACTGATTTCCTGAAACATTTTTTTCAGAAACTTTCAAATATTGCTAAAACTCATATCTAAAAACTTATGGAAACGTAATAATGCAATCCGTAATTCTATCAAAGATAGTTTTAAAGAACGTAATGGTTGTGGACAGCGTGATAAAGTAGAATCTTCCCACCCAAAACTTCATTGTAGGGCAGCTCATTAATATTCGTCGAAAATCCTTTTGTCTTGTCCTGCTCCAGGAGTCCACAAAGCTACACCCCAAGTCAAACACTTCCGAACCCATGCTCATTATCCTTTATACAATATATCATAAAAAATGGTTACATTACTATATTAACGCTACTAAATAAACCTAATATACTTACACAAAAGCAGCCGAAGCACAATCCAAAACACCCAAAGGGTACGTCAATATTGCTGGAAACTCATCCACAAATAAATGATTCATACTCCGAATGAGCACATAACCACACGGAACCATAGCAGAGCTCATGACCCATTTAATAAATGGTATTCCCATCGGAGCCACACACTCGTTAAAACATTTGTTTAAAATTTCCAAACTCCTGTAGGTTTCAATTGCCTTTTTTGGTAAGCGAAGTTCATCGCTGGTGTAATCGCTGTCGTTATTATTGCTGATAAAAATAAATTTAACACAAAAATTATCCCAAAACCTATAACAAATTTTCATTTTAAATCAAACTCTAAAAATAGGTTTTTAAAAACTTACTGCGTTTCCCTTAGCCAAAACTGCACAGTATTTGCATGCGCCACAATAATCCACGAGATGATCATATAACTCGTAATAACTTGTCCAATGACCATATATTGTTGATACGCAAAAGGAATTTTCCAGTACCAGGGTTTCGGGGCAATGTAAGAATACAAATATATTTTCATAGTGGAAAACTTCAAAAAGAAGCTCACGCTGATAAACACTTGAGTGATATTTGTCAGCACAGCGCAATTTATAATCCATCTGCCTCCATCCTCATAGTCGTCCAAGTGAATCAAGTATTTTTGCACGTAGTCATAATTAAACCGAAACAGAGTGTTAATAAATTGTCGGGTTTTTTCCTCGTAAAAGTACACGTTGATATTCAGCAAAACGGCGTATGTATACCAAAGCAGCATAAATGATCCGGCAAATACGTCTCGGTATGACTTTGCAGTAGAAACGCTTTCCAGAAAGCAATGCAGTTGGTAAATTGTCAGCAAAAATGTTTGAATGCTGACAAAGAACCATTGCACCCACCAAAATTTTTCCAATTTGGGATTCCATCGATCAACTGTATGTTTTTTGGAGTTCCAATACCAAGGAATGGAGCCTGATGTTATGCCCAGCCAAATAAGTTGCCTTAGGCGTTGCATTGTATACTTGTCTAGAAAGTAGGGACGACCTTTAATAGTTTCATCAACGTGACGACGTTTATTAAAAGGACCTAGATCAAGTTCAACGTCCTCATCTTTGTTCAAAGTGTCTGGAATGTTTTCAGCATCCTCTTCAGGATATTCACTGTGATAGCTGGGGTTACGGGTGACCCTCGTTCGTGATAAGCTAGAAGCTTCTCGGCGATATTCCATCATTTCTTTTGCCGAAAATCGGTATCTGGTGTCATTAGCTGTTCGAGTGCTAAACGGGCGAGAATGGCCATCTTCGTAGTCCAGGTCGTTGGTAAATAGTTCTCGACCGGTGAAAGTATCTTGGCTTTCGTCATAGGCAACTGTGCCTAGACCATTGACCTAAAACAGGAAATTGAAATTAAAAACAGTTTTTAAAATTTCCGTTAACTCTTCTTAGGAAATATTTACCTTAGCCAAGTTTCGCCTTCTTCGTTTTTTCAATGTTCCCGTTTGTTGCATTTTGTTTTTTTTTTTGTTTTTTTTTGTTTCCGGAGCTAAATTTGCTTTTCCGTGTTGTAATGACACAAGTCAAGTAACAACTGAAATAACTTTGCTGATTAACCCATGTCAGTCTTTTTAAAATGGGAACGACGTCATTTGGTACGCGACCTTATAAACCATTTAGCACATAAATTGGACACACGAGTAGCTCTATACACCGATAAACAATTATAAGCTTTTTTAATTTAATCAGTACAGGACATTATCATAAGCGGTGAACATGCTTGTTCGTGTTTGAGGTAAGTATAAGATAATTTACATGAATTTTGTAAAAGACTTTGGAAGCAATGTGTGTTGGAAGAAATTGCCAACGAAAGAAAGTAACTTCACGTGCCTTTTGTAAATTATAAAAATATGGCAATAAAAATTGCTATCAGTGCTACACTTGATATGTTGGATGGCTTCTTTCCGTGCGTCACAAGTCTTACAAGTAAAAATGGCTAAGATAAGTGGTTTGAACTTTGACAAAAGACATAAAAGCAAACAATTATAAAGTGGTTGTTGTATATAGTGGACGGATGTCTACCAGACTAAAATAAATTCTTATAAAATGATAGATACCTATAAGAAGAAAGTATATCCTATAGACTATTGCGTTCATCATAAAGCTTGTATATTCGGTTTAAATTACTGCGGCATTTAATAATCTTAAAATAGATAAAATATGTTACACTACAATAAATCATTGTTGCTGTATAGCCACTGTCTATTAGACAGCTATAAAAGGAAAATCATTATATTTCCTTAATGTAACTTAGTCTTAAACATATTACTTTACATAAGATTATATATAAGTACCTATAGACAAATGACTGTTTTAGGCTTCAGGTCATGTTTTGATGCATGAGAATTGGCCATTTAAATGCCTACGACCAAATTGGAAATGCGTCATTGGGTCTATTTTATTGTTTTATTTTAAACCACTTTTGGTTAAAAGTTTACTAAGTATTACGGTTATAATCGGTGTTATGTATACAAGTCTGCGATTAAATACACTACAAAGTAATATCTGTCTTTTATTAAACATTATAAATATTTTGATAGTACTCCGAACGATGTCTACTATAAAATACTTTTAAGACCATTTAAGCAATTAAGCCAGCCATTTGAAGTTAATATGGAATATTAGCATGTCCTGTATCACCAATGTTGAGCATGAATTTTTTCTAGTGCTTTTGAGTCCGAGTTTAATGACAGCGATTAACAATCAATTATTTGACAAAACTATCAAATCAGTCTTTTTATTTTCTTCCAAGCATGTCGTGATTGAGCCGATTATGCTTTCTTTAGTATTCATAGATAATTTCGGTTTGTGGTAAACAAATAATAGGTTACATAACTTCAGCCTAACGGCGTAGTTGTTGAGGGATATTTGTTTTTTAATGCAGACTATGATTATTTTCAAGGTACAAAAGAATCCGTGCCACATACAGCATTTTGTTTTATTCAAACGTGTTTTTGTAGCTTGACATTAGTTGGAAATGCCTGAGATTTTTACCTTTGATTACTTAACGCAATGACGTCCACAATACGGATTGAATAGTAGTATACCCAATTTGGTATTTTTGTTGGTGGTATATACTTAACAGATAGAACATTGTTCATATAGCAACCGCAATCTCGCATAAATTACATTTTCCTGTGATTACAGTTGTACCAAACAACCCCAAAAATGAGATAAATGTCTTCCTAGTCAGTTTTAATAATATACCACTTTAGTTTAGCAGCCAACAACTATATACAAAATACACAGAATGTACCCAGTGCCCCTAAGCAATCACGACCATGTACCTTGTGACCGAGACTGAGCGTGACTTTTTTATTGGTGTTGCTGGGTCCGGATTTAGTGACAGCAATCAACAATCTTCACGTAACAAAAAGGGTTCAAAAAAGTAAACAATTAAAAATGTATGCTACATGTTCTTTTTTCTAGCAACAAGATTATCCTTTATATGAGACAGTAATGCTTTAATTACGCATTCTGGTACAAGCGGACTGCTGATAATTACCGGTAAATCTAGTCACGCAAACAAAAATGTGGGATTGATATGCCTTTGTACCGTTAGTATCGACATATATGTACCAAATGAATACGTGAGTATCAAATTTTCAACCATCGTATGTACGTACTTAGCTATATCGTAGTTATTATAAGATTGTAGCGTCATTTTATTTCAAGCAAGCAAGCTTAATTTTTTATCAAAGTGTTCAAAATACTTAAAACACTTTGCTAAAGGCAAGCCTGACCTGTTGTTTGGTTCATAATCAAGTACGTGGTGTGTCAAATTAGTAATTCACATTCCCAGGGCTAATAAAAATAATGTGTACAAGCAGTAGAAATATATGGCAAATTTTACAATAAATAATCTAAACTTTGTAACTTTTGGAGTTAACATGATTGTAAGGTAGACAAAAACCAAACACTTCTCTAACATTATTGTTGTTTTTATTGCTTTTCACTTAGTTTGACAAATTTCACAAAAGTATGCCTTTTCTGTCATAATTTATTCTTTTTAAAATTGATGATAAGTGAGATTTTAGAAATCAAGATAAATCCGTTTGGCTAATTGTTTCGAATATGTGACTTTCTAAAATAAATATTCGACAGATTTTCCAAGAAATTCAATAAGCATATATAATATCAAAAATTACTGACGGGTCTGCCTGTGAAAACAGGTTTTTATTTATTTATTGCATTTATTCAAAGAGTACAAAAAATGAATCTTACACAGTTTTGTCACAACAGTTAACAAAGCTGAAAATGATTTCATTACAGAGATGGCAGAAAGGATTAGAACAATAAATGAAGAGGTTGCAAGCAGCCAGTTTTTATTGACATTAATGAGGTCACAATGCTGGCTTATGGTAAATAACCCTTTAGGGGAGGTGGGAGAGCTGATTAATGTGAAAGATCAATTTATTTGTATTATTTTACAAACTGACGTTAACGCAAAAATGTAACAAAGGAGTAAATATAAATTTTGACACACTATAGGAGAATTAAATATTTCCTAAAATTGTGTAAATCGCCAATGGTGAGATGAGAGTGATGAGATTTTTCACCACTCAGTCCTGAGACCGAAATCCATCTGCCGCATGCTTGATCCATGGGTGCATTTTAGAGATGTGCTCCGTTATGAATCCTCTATGGCTTGTCTGTTATGAGTCGAATGTAGGAAATATGGGGCATAGGGACTACACAATACATACATACAATACATTTTTGCTGTGCGATACAATAATCAATACGTGTATACTATACCGAGGGGATTGAGTACGTAATAAAGCAGGCAACATATCTACATGTAGCAAAGTAACGAATGAAGGTGTATTTTCAGAGTATATCTCGCACGCACTGATGTAAACATAGTTTAAACAAGAGCTGGGAGGATTTAGAGACAAATTTATTCCAAAAATGTGGCATCCACTTGACTTAAGAAGCAAAATTTAACCAAAATCTCATGTTCCCGACAAGAATTTGTAAAAGAAACGCAGTATTCTATTGCAATAACGTAGTCATTTTGACCTTAACGTTTGACCTATGATACCGTTAGATTCTTTTGACCGAATGACATTGACTTTTGCATGAAGGTTTGCCATATTGTGTTACACGTTTGTGCCAAGTTTCGATGAAACCACTACGGAGATATCACACGGACAGACGGAGAGACAGACAGAAGGACGGACGGTTTACTCAAAATTAATACGTAGCTTTTCCTACTCAATAATTCATTATGCAAATCTTGTGCTTCATACTTAATGCCTTAGCTACCTTTAATACCGATAAAAGCTTTTTTACCTTTAAATAATAAATTGTATTATAAACGTTGGTATAGAAAAGACAACAGTTGCAAAAGTGATTTGTTAAAGCCAGTAATATATGCAGAGCTAACTTTAACGTGATAATACCAGTTTTACTTAATATGCTATCTATTTGTTTCCTGCTACTATTTCTGGAAACTGTGGTCAGAAACACCCAATCACAGTTTTCTCAGTATCCTCCACAAGGCTCTCCATTACATGTGCTTAAGCGATTTCATCAGCAAATAAACAAACAGATTGATTACGTTAAACAATTTGAAAACGATCAGCAAAATAATAATTGGAAATTTTCTACAATAGAAAATCTGTCAAAATTATTAACTCCTGTGAACAAAGAGCACTGTCTCATTATCATCAACAACTTTCGTTTTATTAATTTTGAACACTTTATTAACTTCCCTGTTGTTCTTCGCGGATTTATGCCACTTCTTTTAAAATGTGAAGATTGCACTAAAGCCTCAAAATTTAACACACTGTTTGTTTGGCTTCCACGTCAATTTAAAACGTTTAAACAAGCCCAGGAATCTTCTTTTGCTTGTAATTTCTCTAACGCGCCGAATGTCAATGGGATTGGATATCCCCTTGAGTACTTTTGTGGATCAAATATAATTGAAAGTCGACGTTCCATGGTAAAACCCTGGAGCTGTGTTATGAACATACATCTTTTTCCTCCAAATGTTGTGTTTAATATGACGCCACCATACTTGTGGACTTGGAGAACTATAAATAGTAATCAATGGAATGCAATTCAAGAGCCAATATCACTCTTACTATTTGTTCACATGGAAACTCTTGAAAATACGGTTATAAATCATATTGGCAATAGTGGGATATTTGTTTATGGCAGACAAACTAGCAATGTTGTATTAACTGCTAAAGCCAAGTTAAAATGCCCTCACCATGTTGTCAACTCTATAGCAAGCTGTGTTTCATTTATCAAACGTATTGGAGTAGTTCGTAAAATGGCGTATGACGTATATAACATTATGTTAAATATTAGCATTAATTTGTGGGTAGAAATGTCTTTATTAGAAATTTACACTTTGCCATTTTCTCAGAAAGGCGATTCAGAATGGTCAGAAAGAAAAATTCGCACAATGTTGCTTATGAGATCAATTTGCGTAAATCAATTCAGTTCTGGGAAACGGAGACTATTTTTCCATTTTAAAAGCAAACTTGATAATTTAAAACATGCATACGCTCATTTGTTGTTAAGCGTAATGGAGAATATTCATAAAAGAGTTGACGGAAGGAGTTGTTGTTGTAGTGCAAATACAACTTTGTATGGCGCTGAAGTCCATCCAAAAGATTTTCCAGAGTGGCAAATCAATACCCATTTTCACGATGGTCGAGTTCGACTAGCACAACATGTTATTCCAAACAACTTGCTAAATATGCGATTTGTAAGCTGTGGAAAACCGAAAATGATCAGTGGCTACAAGTTCATCGAGTTTATTAATGTTTACGACGGCTATGTTTGGTTGTGTCTGGGTATATTCTCTCTGATTGCGTTATTTGCAATGATTTATGTTTCAGGTTACGGTTCTAAAACGCATGGAGTGAAAATTGTGGTGCTAAACGGACTTGTTAATTTATTCGCAATATTTAAAATTTTATTGGAGCAAGATGATCCAATATTGTCATCGTCAAAAGGACTAGGAATGCGTTTTTTAGCAAGTGGTGTTTTGCTAGCTGGCGTTGTAATCAGTAACGGTTACCGGAACACAAACGTGTACAATATGGTGTTGCCCAGAAACTACGTTCCATATAGTAAATTGGAGGAATTGGTTAAACAAAATTATACCATTTATACGAATGCACTTTTTGTAACAAATGGAACCCAAACATTACTTGATTATTGGCCAGAATTTAGAAATTTGTCTGTTTACCCACATGACGTGGGTGTTTATCCCGAAGAGTTTCAAACCTGGCCACTGATGGCATATACTGGCATTGTTGAGTCAGAATTAGCTCTGCTGAAGCATGAAACCGGTTCTTTAGAAACCACTAACGGAACGTTGAGCAGCTTGGCATATGCAATGCAACACTCCAAAATGCTGAGTATGGTGCCGGAAATCTTAAAAGAGCTCTTTAAAAAATCCAAACTTTTTATGATGCTTCCACGACTTTACATAGAACGCATTTTGGAGAATGAATTTTCAAGAAGACACCAAGTCATGATGGATACTGAAATGGACGCTTGTGAGAATGTAGCACTTGTGGCCCCTGAATATATTTGTAACGACTATAAAAAACGTTTAGAAATTCATAAGAACTTTAAACTGGCGGTTGACATTGGAGAAGAAACTTATGGGAAGTATTACACTGGAATAAATCTGATAGGTTATGTGTCTCCATTTACTCGAAAACGCTTTCAAGGTTTGATACAATCTGGATTGACAGAGTGGTGGACACAATATCTCGGTAAACATAGGCAAAATGGGAAAGAAGCATCTCAACCTGAAACGCCAAACATGCAGGGAAATATTGTTGTGGTTTTTATTATTTTAGTGGCTGGTTACATTCCGTCTGTGCTGTGCTTGGTGATTGAAAGTAGGGTAAGTATTTATTTTTACTTACGCCAAATATGTACTTTGGTGAGGTTAAGTTTGAAACGTTGGCTGATGAAGATACTTTCTCAATTAATAATTAAAATGAATAAAATTTATATATTTAATGTTTAATAAGCTTAAGAAGCTACCTGCAACAGAACATAACAAGAGGAGGCTATAAAGTTATAAAGTTATAAAGAGGGGTTATAACAAGTAAGTAAGCTATGAAGTTAGCTTGGAAAACAGGTAGTTTAACCAAATAAAGACTTGTGATAAAGAGAACGAAATTTAAAAGGACAACAGGTCGCAAAATTCATTTTCATATAACATCAACATGCATTAAGTTTTGTAATACATTCTTAAAAAGAAACGAGTCATTTGGTTTGGCGTTTCTGCTTATTTAAAAAACTCATAAAAATAATAGCTAAATTGTCAGAATTGCAAAAATATTAAAACTCTAGAATTGTCAGTTTTCACACACCTATATACACACCTATTATGAGCCATTTTGTATTTAGTTAAAATAAACTTTTCATAATCTCTTTCTTGTACAAAAAATGTTTTGTGTTAATTAACAAGGAATTAAACTTAATCACGTTCAAAATGATTTTCTTGAAAAGACGAGGTCATCAGGTCCCAGGCCAAGTTCGGGTCATCCCTGAAAAGCTTTTTATATTCCTCTGAATTTGTCCACTGCTCGTTTTCCTGATTCAGTGTTTGCAATGCTTTACGTTTTAGTAGCTTCAAGTGTTCCAAGTGTCTTACATAAGCAAACAGTTGAATAGCATTAGTGGCGCCAAGATATTCATCTTCCGTTCTCATTAATATTTCCTTTATGGCATCTCCCAATACTTGAATCTGAAAGCGCTCAGCAACTTCCAACATTTGAACTACCAATCCTGAATCCTCCCAAAAAGCTTCCAGTTTAAAATAATAAAGATAATCTAGCAGACAGTCTATTACTTTATCTTCTAAATCAGCTAAATTTACTCGTTTTGTGCGTCCCTCTTCAAAGTTGTCATTTTCCAACATCGCCGTAAATACTGGGCTGTATGCTGTAAGATAGTCACTGTAAGCATTCCACTCTTTGCCGTTTTGCCCCACAATCACCACATTCGTCATTTTTCCTTCTTGTATTTCTTGTTTTCTCCTCTTAACAATTTGGGTTAGATAAGGGGTTAATTCATAAGCAAATGCCATAGGACCGATGATAAGACGAGCTTGGTTCATTCTCTGGGAAATATTTGCACATACAACCAAACTTAAGGTTGGGCAAGACTTTGCTTTTTGTTTTGGCTTGGTAGCAAATATATTGTCCCAAGTGGCAGTGTTCAATTTAAAATCCAGATGCTCGTTCTTATAAGATAACGTTTGGTGCTCATTTGAAAGGTTTGCATCTGAAAATTTTTTTTAAAAACATGTATGAATTACAAAGTTGTTAAAACACAAGATTTGCTAGTTTTATCGTTACAACCATTGCAAATATTATAGAGCCTTACCATTGTCGTCAAAAAGTTGTGCAAATTTACAGACTACTGTCTTGTTTTTCCCTTTTACAATTAGGTCTTTTAGATAAGCTTCAAAGGTAACGGAAATTCCTGAATCTTTGAGCGTATTTAAAAACCAGGGGAAATCTCCGTCAAGACTTAATTTCAAAGTATCGTGCCAAGACGTGGATTCATTTCCTGTGGGACGAGACTCCGCTGATTTATAAAACTGAATTTGTCCCTCAATTTCAATTCCACCCATAGAACTATCCTCGTTGTTACAAAGAAGGTGTTTCAACTGTTGTGCTAGTTTGGTATCATTACAATTGTGCTTCTTTGAAACTGGTATAATATCTGTAGGCACAGGTGAGAATTCAAGTTTAAACGTGACCAGTTGACCCCACCTATTTTGCTTTTTGTTTAACTTTACAGCCATATTCTGCTTTAAAAACACTTTCCCACTCATACTTAATTGGGAAAAGCTGAAAGGCGCACAACCAAAATCAATAAATTCTAAAATACAATTTAGTGAGCTAATTTGAAAACACTAGAAGTTTTCTGTTGAACGTCTGCACCTCACAAATTCGATAAATGCAATGCGTCAGGGTCTTTCTCCGATATCGTAAATGCAAAAGTGGCCTGAACTAGGACCTCGTAAATGAAAATCTGGCCGGAATCAAAATATCGTACATGAAATTTTGGCCTGATCTAGGACCTCGTAAGTACGTTTTTTCTGGTTTCGAGTAATTTCCAAAAAACTAAATCAATCCATTTTTTAGTGCTCCTCAGAATATTTACTTAATTAGTCACTAAAAATTATGCAAACTTGCAAACGTGCACTAATTTTAACAAAAATTCGTTGTTCTACCCAAAAAATGACGGCTGGTGGACTATAATTGAAAAATACTGATGAAAATGCAGCTGTTTATCATAACATACATGCATTTTGTATGGTCACCATCTCATAGATACTTGCGCTTGTAAACAAAACAATTAGATGAACGGCACATCAAAATGCGCAGAATAAAATGGGCAACAAGACGGTAGCCATATCTCATTTTACCCCAAAAATGCATGTACGAGGTCCTAGTTTAGGCCACTTTTGCATTTACGACATCCTTGAACAGGCCAAAATTTCATGTACGACATCCTAGAACAGGCCAGTTTTGCATTTACGATATGGGGGAAAGACCCTGACGAATGCGTAAAAAATTTGTTTGCAACTTTTTGTCGTTATTTGTGCATTTATATTTCAAATTTCCTATAAAAGCCCATTGCCTTGCAACTTAAGCTGCTTTCCATTATTTCACACCGAACCTTTGTATTTAGGTACTTTACAAAAATGTTACTTTCGTTCCTGGTCACATTTAACGCATAGTGAGACCTCACGTAGCAATACTCATGTAAATGATCAGAATTCTTCATTTGTACGGTCTCTGGTTTGACAATAGAAAAAATCCCAGTCTTAAGCTGGCTTAAGTACCTTGCATTTCTTTAAATAATCCTTTATTTCAGCAAATGCTTCAACGACTTCATTTCACATACCCTAAAAATAATATTATTATATTTTACATGCAAATTTAAATTAGTCTCTGGCCAAAGTATTGCATTTCTTGCTTGGATTATTTCAAAAATCAACAGCAAAAAGTGGAAAGGTTTGCTTTTATAAAACATGTGTATAAAAATATATAAATATATTTATCAAGCTTATTTTGTTCTGTTTCAACTATACAGCCACATTTTGCTTTATCAACACTTTTCAACTCATATTTAAATACAAAAAACTTTTAAATTTAAACAAAATGTAGGACCTAAAAACCTGATTTTCAAAATAAATTTCTGTGAACTATTTTTAAAACAATTGGATTGTCTGATGTTGCATGTTTCCACTTTACTAATGTAGCAATATTCCGCACCAGAAATATGCATAGGAATAATATGCTTCACGAATTCAGTGCAATTCACAGTTCTGTTAAAAAATAAATTCCCTGCCACACAACAAGCTCATGTCATGTGTTTTAGATTTTCCGAAAGTTGTTCAAAATATCTACAAAAATACTGATACAATGCAAAAACCTAAAGCCAATTGGTGCCCATACCATGTATAACTCAATTTGTAGTATAATTAAATGGGCTAACTTAAATGTCTTCTAAATAATCCCGAATTGTCTAGTCGCATAAAACAAGCTGTATAAAATTTCTCATTGATTCCAATGCTTAAAATATACCGTGCACATTGGGTAAACTTATCAATGCTCAATGTATGCACTGCATTATATATTTTTAAATAACTTATATGAAAGAAGTAAACAAAACTTACATAAAAGAGAGCTACATATACTTATATCGCAGTAATGTGAAATTTTATTTACATAATTTCACGTGTGAATTACTTTACATAAGCGTTCTATGGTGCTAAAAACTAACGGTATCTAAATATTCCTCCACTTCAACACTACTACTAACATTTCTCTTTGTTGGTCTCATAGTCCCTGTTGAAGAAACTGGAACAATGGTTGTATCACTTGCCTTGTCAGGAATATATACACTAGTTACTTCCGGTTTGCCTGTACTTGGAGTAATTTCAGTTACTTCTTTTTCAATTGCTTCCGTTGTTGCTTTCACTTCAACTGTTTTATCATCAACAGGTTGATCCCCCATTACACTCCTTTCATTCTTCTGCCTTTCTTTTGCTAAACTTTCCTTTTCCAACCTAGCCAAACTTTTATCCGACAAATACCCAACACTCAAATTCTTCTTTAATAATTCATCTTCCAAAATGATACTATACATTGGTCTCCCTCCTTGACTTTGAAGCTCATCCCTCACTTGCTCCACTTTCTCCATCACTCGAATAATATTTGTAAAGCTCAATTTTCTCAGTTCATCCAGTTTCCATCCTCGTTTTACCAGTGTAGCAAACAAATGCGGGTATTTGCTTACGTCCTCAAGACCTCTCGGCATACTAAAAAAATTCAATTTCCAATTTTTAAAGAAGAAATCATGTTCATCATGTTATAAAGAAGATTCAAAATCTAAATCAAGTCTAAATCTAAATACCTATCAACCCCATCATAATCTCCACCCAAACCAATATGGTCCACTCCAATCAAATCCCGAATGTTCTCAATATGCTTTACAACGTCCAACAAAACGGCTCTTCTGTCAATACCCGGCTCGCAATAGACAAACTCGCTATAGAAATTGATCATAATAATTCCACCGTTGGCTTTCTGCAAAATTGAAGTTTGATATAAATCTTTTAAAAATTATTTCAAGTTTTCATACAAATAATTTGTAATAAATTCATAGAAATGTTTATATATTACCAGCATTTTTAGCACATTATCTCCTACATTTCTATGTACATCACAAACCGCCTTAGCTCCACTATGACTAAATATCACCGGCGCTTTACTCCTTTTCAAGGCAGCAATCATCGTCGCTTCACTCACATGACTTATATCCACCATCATTCCAATTCGATTCATTTCGTCAATCAGTTCCAATCCCCAATCACTCAGCCCATTACTTAAAGCTGGTACATTTTTCTTTGGGTCATCTACTGGACTGGCGTCAGCCCACGCTGTATTACACACATGGGTTAAGGTCAGATATCTCACGCCCAATTTGTAAAGCTGTCTTAGAACGCCCACACTATTTTGAATTAAGTGTCCACCTTCAACTCCAATCAAACTGGCTATTTTATTGGATTTGTTTCTATTTGGATTAAAACTAGTTTCCAAAATGCATTTTGCACTATCGCAGAATTTTAGCGTTTCGTTGTAATCCTGAATAAGTTGGTGAATTACGTCAATCTGTTCTAAAGTTTGAATAAGAGCGTCTTTTCCTTGACTAGCGCAGTTCGCATAAGCTACCCAAAACTGAGCGCCAACTTGACCTTGACGCAAGCGCGGAATGTCAGTAAAGCTCTCGTTGTAACTAGCCCATGGCTCTATTTCAGTAAGATCAGCACTAAAGTTAAACTGGTTTAAATTGTTCCTTAATAGATTGCGAATATTCCAGGGCAAATCATTATGACCGTCTATTACCGGAAATATCTGTAACAGAATTTCCGCTTTTTCGGAATAACTTAATGATGTATTTTTCTCTAAATTTTCGAGAAGAAGCCTAACTTTGGAATGATTTAGAGCTTGGTCTAGGGTAGAATAGGATTTTATTTCGGGCTTGTTGGAGCTCCATGGTAATTCGAAAATTGCAACGCCTAATAGTATGGCAAGACCTATGCACAAGCCCATGGCAAAAAAGACCAAAAGTTTGGAACGGTTTTCCGCTGAAAATAGACAAAATGAGAGAAATTGAATGGATCTGAATCGAAGGAGCAAATATTGCAATATGAATTGATTACCATTTATAAGCGTCATTTTTGTCCTTTTTATTTCAAACCACTTATCAATTTTCCAGAACAATTTTTACAAGAATATGTATAAACTTATCAAAACTCCTTTAAGGTCACCATGGTGCACTGATTAATTTTTACATTACAGTTCCAAAAGTCAGCTACTCAATCTCTGTAAACTGCATAGCACGTGAAGAACACACTGAAATCAAACCACAGAAAAAAGTCGTCTTTCTGGGTCAAATCTGAATTGCACTGAAATGGCATATGAACTTTCCAAGAAATGATTGAATAGTTAGAAAGTGACAAAAAGCTACAACATTTTATTATGCATTTTTATGTGTTCTGTCTGTTGTGTGGGCTTTTATTGCACTTTGAATTTGTAACCTTGAGTTTGTGAATGGAATTAAATGGAACAGATACTTTACTTTACATATAATACAATACTTTGTTGTTTATGCATACGAAATTAAAATTTAACAAAATGTTCCTGCTTTTTAGAAAGTTGCGAAACCTGGTCACAAATTTATTTACGCCCAGCGTATATGAGATTGTTTGAGTTGTCCCGTTCGTTCGTTCGTCCAGAACAGCTGAAATAGTAGCAGTACTACTTTTTTCATATTTGGACGGATGGAATGGAGCTGATATTTGGTATGTAGACCAATTGAAGGGTGGGGAATTCAGCAAAGTTAACCAATTACCTCTGGGGGGAAGGGTTCATCCCCCAGGGGTAGTTTTTTACAATTTTGCTCGGATTGAGCTCAAATTTGGTATGTAGACTAATTGAAGGGTGGGGAATTCATTTTCGCTAAAATTGGCGCCAAAAATTTGTCGCTGGGCGTACTTTTACAACTTTACTAAAGTTTTATTATCCTCTTATTGTCTTTGTAATTCCAGGCATAATACTTACTATACGAAATAAAACTATAATCCAAATCTCTGATGTTTCATATAAAATGATGCACAAGTACAAGTTTGAAGTTTACACTTATTTTTGGCACTTGTTACAGATGAGTGACGTGAAAACGTCAAATACTTAAAAATGCTCAGATTATATTTATTCTGTTTGTCTTCAGATCTTTTGACTGATTGACTGACTTTGTCAGCCTTTCCGAAGTGATTTCAAAAATGAGTTGCTTGGTTTTGCTATGCCAATGCCAACGTTTACCTTGTAGGGGATCTCAAGCTTTTATAGCTTTTTTTATTTGATTGCGTCTGTCTATAACTGCGTATACAACGTGGGTTCAAAACTACGCCGTACATTTTCTCCGTTTATTAGTAGACAAACGAAGTTTGTATACTATTCAGATTGCTCACTTGGTCTGTTCCAGTTCCGGGTCCGTCCGCCCGTCCGCCCGCCCGCCCGTCCGCCCGTCCGTCGCCCCTAAAACGCCCCTTAGAATTGGAATTTTTGAATTCTGTTTTTTTCTAAACGGTAGCTCACAACAAGACCTCGCGCCTGGTCCAAAAACATTTTCACAAAAAAGCACCAGAGGGCGCTAAAAATTGAAAAAAGTCTATAACTCCGTTCCCTTACAACTTTTTTCAATTTTTTTTTTTCTGGAATAGGTTCCTTAGGTCTTACTGCATCTATTGACACCCCAAGTTTTCCCCCAGCGCACGCCCTCTGGCGGCCAAATTAAAAAACGCTATAACTCTGGTCCCTTAAGACTTTTTTGAGTTCTGTTTTTTGGAATGGGTTTTTTAGGCCCTACTGCACCTTTTGACACCCCAAGTTTTTCCCCAGCGCACGCCCTCTAGCGGCCAAATTAAAAAACGCTATAACTCTGGTCCCTTAAGACTTTTTTGAGTTCTGTTTTTTGGAATGGGTTTTTTAGGCCCTACTGCACCTATTGACACCTCAAGTTTTTCCCCTGCGCACGCCCTCTGGCGGCCAAATTAAAAAAACGCTATAACTCTGGTCCCTTAAGACTTTTTTCAATTTTTTTTTCTGGAATAGGTTCCTTAGGTCCTACTAAACCTACTGACACCCCAATTTTTTCCCAGCGCACGCCCCCTGGCGGCCAAAACTTTAAAGTCATAATTCGGATCTTTACGACCTTTTTAGTTCTGCTTAAAAAAATATCTACGTTTGTCTACTCTGTCAACATTTACAAAGGTTTATTTGACACAATGACACCCGTAAAGCGTAGAGCGTGCTTATGTCACTTGTTTATTCCGCTGTTATTACCAGCCTTGGCAAACAACTTGGAATCTGCGTATCTCACAATTTCAATTGTGTAACTTGTATTTTATTTATTGTATTTGTCACAAAGGAAATTGATATTGAATTGAATCCGAAACATTCTAAAAATATATTTCCGGCATAGCAACAACACTCCATGTTACACTTTATTTCTTGCATAACTCTAATCTAATTGCCTATGCGTAAAGGAATTTTCCTTAACAATTTTGCCAACTTTTGCACTGGTTGAGCAACGACGCACAACTAAACCGAAAAAATCAGTTTTGTTGGAAAATATACTCTCTTTTCTTCCTTCTCTTCGACTCTAGATTGAAAGCACATAACATAATACACATTGACAAATATATAGGTAAAGTAGCACACATTTTCTAACATTTTCTACTACGGAAACAAATTGAATAGAAAACTCTCTAGCAAAAAAAATATGTTAGCTGAAGTGACACGCTCCCACGTATATTTTTGTTCAGTTAACAACATGATCATTTCTATTTGAATGGAAAAATGTACTCTCTTAAGAGACCATATAGAAAGTCGAAGATGATAAGAGCAGCTTTCTTTTTTTAAGAGCCTAGCTTCCATGAAAACAAAGAGGCTCTCAAGATGAACAGGGAAATATATAGGTATAAAAACATATTGAAAGATAATGTGCTTCAAGCTCTATTTTATCCAGAGCAGACGAGTACTAACGAGAAAATGAAATTAGGTTCTTTTAGAAAAAAAATACATCCAGAGAGGTCTTTTGTGACTTCTACGCTTTGCTTTTAATAACCTGGGAGACCGTAATAACTGGTGTACAGTTACCTTTTTTCCTGTTGAAAAAATATGTTGTCGCTTTTTATGTAATATACCATCAACTATATAGATTTTATAATAACAAATAGGAAATGAGTATACATCTTTTTATTTCGTGTTTGGAAGAAAAGAAAGAGTTTATTATGTTTTACACGGACTATACGCACAGAAGTGTTTCATTACCTGGGAGAAATGAAGGGGAAAGTTGGATAATTGAGTAATAGAATACCTGCGCTATTTTAGGTGAAAACTCGATGTAATATAAGTTAGCACGTTGTACTAAGTGTTTGAACAAAAATGGGGAAAATGTTTAAAAACTGTTGACGTTTGGTAACATGCTGACAAAATTGGATTTGGAGTTTTCTAATAGAGCTTTGAACAAAATGTGCACGAAGCGACGTAATATACTAAGTTTAAGCGATAAAAATTACGCGATTTTTAAAAATCTACGCGATATACGCAATTTTACTCTAAATGCTGCTTTCTCTTCAAATTCTTAACTTTTAATTTATTCCAATACTTCAAAATCATATCCGCTCCTTTCTCCCCAATCATTATAGCACTAGCTTGTGTATTCGTAGTTGGTATAACCGGCATAATAGATGCATCAACAACTCTTAAACTCTTTACTCCAATTACTCGTAACTTTGAATCTACAACTTTTCCCATGGAAACCGTTCCCACTGGATGATGTAACGTTAAAGTATACCTTCTAATATAACAAGTCCAATATTCATCTGTTCTAAACTGAAACTGTTCACAACCTGGTAGCTTTTCAGAAGTAAATCGAGCTCCAATTTTTACTCCCATTGAAGTAGTATTCTCCATTAAATAAAGTGATTGTTTTACAGCATCTAGTAAAACTTTAAAGTCGATATTGTCCTCATCTCCTAAATAATTTGGGTCAATTACAGGCTTGTCATAAGGACTGTTTCCGCCTAGTTTCAAATAGCCCCTTGAAAAAGGCCTAGCTCCACTAACCAAAAAATGACAAGCGTCCTTGCCTATAGAATGCTTATAGTATTTTATCAATTCATCTTGTTTCAAGCTAAATGCATGAGCGTTATATTTGGCTGCGTCTTTAAATGCTGTGTAGCAACTAAAAATTATTTGGATATCGGGCCAATTTGGTTCTCCTCTGGATATCGCGTACTTTGATGTCCATAAACCAGTGGCTACCGCTCCGGCAGAGGAAATTGGTCCTTTGCCTAAAGTGAACCATTTTAGTAGAGCTGATGGTGTAATATCCCGTTCTAAATTGACCGAACGGGGTGGGTTGATGAAAAATGGACCGAGTCCAACAGCCAGATGGTCTTGTAGATTTTGGCCAACGGGTAGGTCACTTATAACAGGAATCTATAGGAAAGAAAGACAGAATAAAATACAGTCCGTTATATAAATAGGCCACTATAAAAAGAGCTATAGTAAAGGATGCCATTACAAACAGATACTACAGAAGTTATAACTAATTCGATATTACAGCGCAACGCTTTACACTGACACCGTTATAAAAATGCCGTTATAAACAGAAACTGTTATAACAGATGTCTATATAAACAGATAATAGATGCAACCATAAATAAAAACTTATATTGGATTAGGTATATAAACAAAGACCCTTAAAGTCATAAAAATGCCAATGTAAGCACAAGCCGCTATATACAGTGTCACTATAAGCAGAGTCCGTTATAATGGATGACATTATAAACAGAGTTCGTTGAAAACAAGGCCACTATTAGTAGATATTACAGATTCATTTATAAAGCACGGCAATTTACACGAAAACCGTTATAAGCAGAAGCCGTTATAAAAAGTGTCACTATATACAGATAAAAGATGCAACCATAAACAAAAACTGTTATAATGAAAGTCACTATATGAACAGAGGCCCTTATACTAATTTCCACTATAAAAAGAGTCCGTTATACTAGATGACACTATAAACAGAGTTCGTTTAATCGAAGGTCACTATAAACAGAGGTAATTAATAGATATATTATGTCACCATATATTTTAATTTCTTACATTTAACTCTTCCAAATGCTCTCTCGGTCCAATTCCACTCAACATCAGCAACTTTGCAGATCCCACCGTTCCCGCACTTAAAATCACCTCCTTCCTCGCAAACGCCATTCTACTCTTCCCATCCCCCTGCTTATCAAACTCCACTCCATAGGCCACCTTATCCCCCTTAAACAACACTTTATTCACATGCGCATATTTCATAATAGTTAATAACGGACTATATCTTATCGGTTCCAAAAACGCTTTGTAGGTAGCCATCCTCCTTCCATTTCTCATAGGATACCGAATATAATCAAACCCCGCATTTTCATAAGGCGCATTCAAATCCAAATTCAGATAACCCATTTCTTTGCCAGCTTCTAGAAACTCCGGAGCCACAGACAAATAATCAGTTAGTTCAATTCTTAGGTCGCCCCCATAACCATGCACATCTTCTTGGCCACCGATATGATAATCCTCATAGCTTTTAAAATGGGGTAAAACGCCACTCCAACTCCAACTCGGGTCTCCAGTGAGATTAGCCCAATTATCAAAATCGGTTTGATGACCTCTTAAATGAATTAGGGCGTTTATGGTGCCACTGCCTCCCAAAACCTTTCCAGCGGACCAACTGCTTTGGGCGTTTACAGAGTTCAAACAAGCCCGTTTTTGGGGTAACGTCCTGTACATCCAATCCGTTTCGGGGTGGTTTAAACTTAAAAGGTGGAATTGGGGCAGGAATTGTAGTGGCATGGGAGTTCCACCCGCTTCCAGTAAAAGAACGGAGTGAAGATGCCGAGTAAGTCGGTTGGCTAGAATGGCACCCGCACTGCCACCGCCAACTAAAGTAAATTGCAAAATTAGAAATTTCTAGAAATATTTTAGAATATTTGTCCACCTACCTATTATAAAATCGTAAGTTTTAAAAGATTCTTTATTCCTTAAAAGATTTTCAAAATCTTGCTGGTCCTGTTGCCGATCTCCTTTACCCCATAGGCTAAATATGGTTCCTAAAGAGTCAAATATCCAGTACAAAATGAGCACAAATGTGGGCTGAACCAGGGCGGATAAACCCCCGAGAGCTAATTCTGCTACCATTTCTAACTTTTATAAATGAGGATGTTAATTGAAGAAAAGATGACTTAAAAGTGACAGAAGTTAGTACAATATTACAAGCCAAGCCAAGTAGTAAGCTTCATTCAACTTTCAACTTTTTGGCGTTGCTTCAAAAAGCTTAATTACTTTTATCTGATTATCAATTTGTAGAAATAATTAACAAGTTGATGGTGGCAGGTATACTGTTTGTATTGCTAATAGCCAATTTAATACAATTGATTTAATTCCTTGTCAAAAGGTGAACAAGTATTGGATAAGCTTTGATAACCATCCAAAACAAATACACGATACACCTTCAGCTACTAAGGTCAATAGGTACATATTTTAGCACATTATCAATTACTAACTTTGTATCAAGTATTTAGGCTAGTGCTATAATATAATCAATTATGAGTGCGTACACCGTGACTAAACAGTAATAAAAACATAAAAACAGCAAAAAATATCATTGATGGTGCTAGTGTTAAGTTTTATTTAATGAACTATTAGTGATTTTTGGTTGTATTGGCTTTATCAATTATAATAATCCGAGCCGAGTTATAATAATTCATAAATGATGTTTCCTTTCAAAAAGAAGAAGATAAGCCTCGACACGTGACATTGTCTGCGCTTGAGAAATAACCAGAAACAAGATGATAACAATTTTGCATGTAAATTTGCTAAAGACGAATCATGACCATCAGCATGTATCACAGTGCCCCAAAACTAAAACTAACAAAATTATTGACTTTTTCTACGATACTGCTTTACTCTGTACCAATTATGATTATGGCAGGTTACTTCAAGATTGCTAACAATTATTTATAAACTATTTTTGCACCAGTTTTACTCAAATTATCAAAACCTTCTACCTATTCCCGAACGAAACCTAAGTATTTTACCAAAACCATGCAATAAATTAGTATCGTAAATCTACTAAACTGAATAACAAACGTGCAAAATAATTATTTACAAGTAATTCTAGAAATTATATAACCTATTTACATTTTATGTACCAGTTTTTTACTCTCTTTCTGGCTAACAATCATATTCAACATTTGGTAATACCTACTTAATTTGTAATTGCTTATTCTGACTACATTCTTTAATTGCGCTTATTATATGATTGATTGATTGATTTCGTAGTCTTCAGAACACAAAACTGGACCATTGACCTTCTACACGAGAGTTCTACTCTGGAAAACTCCATAGACCAAACAACATGACATTCACATTTCCAAACATTTGACGCAGCCTACCTTCCAACGGCCTATTAAAACAGAAAACCAGTTAATTGAGCTACTTTTCACAATCCAAATCATTTCACAACTTTTTAAATGAAAATGTTTACAATTTCCCAACTTACGTATTTAGCACAGCCTGTGGCAAATTCAGAATATGACCGAAATACCATTCCCCGTCAGAAACTGACATAGCTCTACTACACTACTCCATAATAAGCTCAGCTAGAAGCTTTATAAATTCAATACCTAATTATTTTTCAAGCAGACAAGGAGAACTAAGGTTCACAATGCCCCTGAAAAATTCAACTCATGAAATAAAACCCTTTAAATTGATATATCAATTCATTTAATGCTGGATTATATGAATTTTTAAACAGTTCGAGTAAAAATATGTAGCTCAATTAAATGCAGATGAGTGGGTGAATTGGACAATTATACATTTAACAGTCAATCAGAAAATTAATATTTTATAAAAGAACACAACAGATTTATTTTATAGTTCAAATTCCATTCATGGGCATTCTTAAATCTTTTAAAATTCTATCATCCAATGCTCAAGCAATCTAAAAATGAATGTAGTTACATTTTACATCATTCTTTTCTTCCAATCTCTATCACACCACATTATTTCCATTCATAACACTTTAGAATGAATTCAGCTACCATGTTAACCATTCTGGTAATTTTGCTAACAAAATAGCTGTGCAGGGAAGCATTATAATTTTCAGTTATAGCCTTTATCACTACCATGTTTACCATTCTTATATACTGACAGTTTGAACAAGAAAGAAAGTACATTTTTCATTCCTGCACAACAAGTCAAACAATTATCTACAGATTGAATATTCATCTGTGTACATAACCATTTTAAAAAATAGTTTCTAAATTTGAGATGTGACAAGTGACGTGCTATCATTATCCTCAGTAGTAATTAAAAATAAATTCTAGCCATTTTTTGAAATCTACACGCAAATACTTATATATGTAGTTTTAAAAAATGAAACTATTGCATTTTACATTAACGCAAAGCCTCTTAAATTCAATGGCTAATTATTCTTCAAACAAAACACTGAAATGTAAAATAGACTGCTTTCTTTGTGTAGAAAAGGTTAATATTGATTCAACATCAAATACAAATTCAAAAATTTTAGAGAAATTATATTTTTTAAATGCTAAAGTTGTAGCTAGCTACCTTGTTAGCTTTATCAGAACCTCGTATCATAACAAATTGCTGTATAATTCTCACAACTAAACTACATGAAACGTAAATACTTGACCATTATTAGATTTAACATATTATTTTTACAATTAAGCTCTACATTGAACCCAACTGTCGTAATCATTTAAAATAATTACATTTAAAACTGACTAAATTATTCATATACGGAAATAACAATCACAAATTAATTTTTAATACCACAGGCAGCACCAGGTTCCAAACAGACAAATTCTTTCTTTTCCAGCATCCCTTCCAGCATAACATTTATATCGCAGGTTAACAATCCAACGATAAAAACCTGAAACAATGTACAATGCAAACCAAAACCAATTAATTCACTTAGAATACATGAAAAGTATATTTAAATATAGACAACTTAAATCCAATAAATTTTTACTTGGGTTAACTTACCACTTGAAAGAAAGAAAAAATTGATAACTAAACAACTTCTGCGTTATCAATTCAAGTTAGTGGTTGCGGATTGTCCACCTACATTGTGGCATCCACTCTCTCGTCCATTCGAAAGACTCTACCTGATCAACTAAAAAACCAGAACAATAAGCCAACTGATTAATTCACAGTTCCAAAGCTTGTTACTTGTTGATAATTAAATAACTAATCTACTTACTTGTAAATCTTTCCACTTGGATCACTCCAGTACTACATGAGAAACGGAATCCGGGTAGGTTTTCTAAAAGTTTTCCCAAAAACAAAATAATACCCATCATATCAGTTTACTACTGCTAAGGAGTAGCCGAGTAGCTGCTCAAGTAGTTATTTCTTAATGACAAACTTACTCAGGAAATTTCATAATTCCACTTTAATCATTAAAGCACCAAAAAGATCCACTCATCCAATACCAGTCATCATGTTAAAGTTTGAGAAATGGCTGATTATCCACTACATTGTGACATCATCCTTACATAATATCCTATTTTGCACAAACACAAACCACAGCAATACAGTTCATTAATTCAATTATATTTTTAAATGGTGCCACCCACTGTTCACTAAAATCGTTATGTCAGCACAAACATTTTTTTATTGTTTTAAATAAAAATTTACCTTATGGATGGGTACACACCAGCCATTAGGCTTCTAGGGATTTGTAAAGATTTTGTAGATCATAGCCTGCATGAGTCTAGAAACTTTGTGACAAATAAAAGATTTTTTAAAAACTTTTTGCCATAAGGGTGCTTAAAAACTTGATATACTTTCTTAACAATTATTTAGTCAAAAAACTTGCTCATCTAATTTAACTTGTATTGATTTGTCTTCTGAGCTTTTTCACACATCATAAACCTTTTCATTTGAATTTATTAACATTTCTAAAAGTTTTTCCAAAACCATATCAGTAATGTCAGTTTAATACATCTAAGGAGAACGTCAGCTCAAGTAGCAATTTCTTAATGACAAACTTACAGCAAATTTCATAATTCCACCTTGATTATTAAAGCACCAAAGGGGTTATGCTGGTCATCCAGGTCATGTTAAAGTCTGAGAAATGGCCGATTGTCCACTACATTGTGGCATCCATCCTGTTTTACACGAAAACAAACCAAAGCAATACAGTTCATTATCTAAAATATTATTTAACTGTTCACGGTTCACTGAAAGCGTCATGTCAGCACAAACAGCTATTTAATTTTTCGTTAAAACTTGCCTTGTGGTCAGGTCAGGCCAGTTCATTTTAAGTCGCAACCTATTGTTGTCCCCATCCTCTTGTCCAGTAAAATATAGATGATTACTATATAAAAACCACAATAAATAGCCAACTAATCAAATCCACCAAAAAACTCTAGTTTTTCCGAATCTGAAACGATTTTAAAGTAAAAAAACTTACTAATGAATTGAAATGGAATAAAAGTCGCAAGTAACCACCTGTAAGATAGCTTGGTAAGAGTCAGCATTCCGCCAGATCCATTAAAAAGAAATTCGTTTTGTCATGTCGCCACAGGTCAATCACCAAAAAATTCTAATAAAAAATATTATAATAGATTTTCAAAAACTTGTTTGAAAATCACTTGAAAAAAAGGAGCGCAGAAGCTCTTTTCATTTAATTAGTCTTTAATGACAAACTTACCGGAAAAAGTTGGCTATGATCGAAATCCAATTTGACTGCGACGCAAGACAGAGACGCAACAAACAAGTTAAGATTTCAGAAATGGTGGATTGATCACTACATTGGAACATCCACCCTCCATTCTATTTTACACACAATTCACAGCAATACAGTGGATTAACTTAACTATTTAGAGCAAAGCATTTAATTCATTTTTTGGTTAAACATTTACCTTTTGAATGGGTATACACTCGCCATTTCAACGTGGGCTTGGGCTTTCAGCACAAAAAACTTGGCAAACTTTCTAGCAATTTAATTTATTAAAAAACTGGCTAATTAATTTTTGAAATCCATTATGAGCAGCAGCAGCAGTGCCAGACATGATGGCCATATCTAACCAGAAGAGAAATGGGAATGGGAGTCACCACATGGCCAATGACCACGTTGTCACCACTTGTAATGCGGGTAAGGTGAAACATTTCTGGAAAAACCGTGTGTTCCTAGGCCCCGTGTCATGTACATGATCATGATTGAAACCTTCAATGTTCAGTTTCGGTGAAGATTGTACATTTCTCAGGATTCAAGATACACAGCCATGCTATAAAATACCTCGGATTTTTAACTATATCTTCTTGCCATCATAATGCCTAATAATCTAAAACCAAGAAGATACCGTTTTACCGTCTTCACTCCACCTCCTTTCCAACTCTATACTGCTCCATTATATATATTCCAAAATTTAGCCAAGTATGCCAAGTACTTTCGTTCACACAGGAGTAGCAGTTATGTATCAAGTACACCTATCAATCAAAAAACCTTTCTATAAGCTCAGCTATGAGCTTTATATAAATTTAATACCTAATTATTTTTCAAGTGTAACAAAACGTTACTAAATAGCTACTCCTACATTGCCCCAAAAAAATCAACTTTTGAAAGTTAACTCATAACTCATTTAAACTGGTATATAAAATGGACAAGTCAACTGTTTTGAAACTTCAAGTAAAAATATACAGTTCAATTAAATGCAGAAGAATGGATGAATGGATATCCTCATGCATTTAACATAATAGTCAATCCGAAAATTAAAATTTAGAAAAGAATACAACAGATTTATTTTATACCGCAAATTCCATTCTAAAAGCATTTCAGTTTGTTTAAAACTTCATTAAAGCGCAATATTTAACATAAGAATTTACTAATCAAACAAACAGTGCAGCTACATTTCATATCATTCTCGTCATTTCAACATTTTCAAACTTTAGAATAAATGCAACTACTAGGCTACCAATTAGTTAATTTTTGCAAATGGGTTCGTTGAAGATGTACTACCTGCTTTACTAATAGAAAAATAAATGGTAACAATTTTAAGTTAGGTTAGTTTATACCAGAAAGATTATTCTGAATTATTCATCACGCAAAAATCTGAAGTGTAAAATTGGCTACTTCCAAATTAATTCAGAGAAGGACTCAAACGTCAATAAAGATTATAAAATAGTGAAAACAAGTTTTTAAAAAAGAATTCTAAAATCCAATTTATAAATTAAGATTATCTAGCAGTTAGATTATAACTTAGGCTACATTCTATAGCTAGAATACTTCTGAGCTTGTTTTACAAATATTAAGTCATACGGAAGAACAGGGATAGGGTCAACTGTCATGTGTAAACTACATGAAACGTAAATACTTGAACATTATTAAATTTAACATGTTACATGTTAGTTCAGCAATTAGGCTCTACATTGAACCCAACTGACCTATTTATACCTATATAAAATATTAAATTTTGAAAAATGATTTAAATATTAATTTACAGAAATTGCAATCACAAAATTAATATTTTAATTTGATAAACCACAACCACCACAATTCAAGCTATTAAAACATTCAAACCCAAAATTTTCTTCTCCAGTCTCTCCCAATCGTAATATTTATATCGCAGATCAACATTCGGAACATAAAAACCTAAAACAATGCAATAAAACAATACCAATTACTTTACTTTACATGATAAGCTCAGATTTAAAGCTAAGTAACTTGAATCCATTTGATTTTGGATAACGTACATTTCAGAAATTATGAAAACTAAACAGCTTCTGCGTTCTTATTTGCAGTTGAGGTAAGGGTTAAGTAAGATACTGCGGATTGTCCACACCTACATTTTGACATCCACCCTGGAGTCCACAATTTCCTTTTGATCAGCTAAAAACCAGAATAAATAGCAAGCTAATTAATTCTCAGTTTTAAACCTTATAAGCAATCAATCAACCAAGTTAGCGTTTCAAAACACGCAAACTAAAAAAACTAATTATTTTTGAATTAGTGATTTAAATACTTAATCAACTTACTTTTTAAAAAGTTCATCAGAATCCAAATTGAAGGCACTAAAATTATTTCACCTTCTTGATTATTAAAGCCCCAGTGGGAATACAATAGCAACAGGTCAACTATGTAATGTTTAAGTCTGAGAAACTGGCAAATTGCCCACTACATTGTGGCATCCGCCATCATCGTGTCCATTTGGAAGGTAAAAACCTGAAACAACAGACAATGCAATCAAACTAAAACTAATTAAAGCCTAATCAGATTTAAAGTAAGGTAACTTGAATCCAATCAGTTTGACTTTAGCTTGAACTTACCATTTAAAATGAATTACCTAAATTAAGCAGCTGTCGCATTAACTTAATTAATTGTACACCGGTTTCCAAACCTATGATCATGATCTAATAAAACAAATACAATAAATTCTTTCTTTCTTGAAAGTAATTTAAGAAGAGAACAGAAGCTCTGTTAATTAATCTTTAATATTAAACTTAAATTACCAAATATGATGACTGACAAATTATCGAAATCCACCTTAACTACAGAGAGGCGACAATGGCAGTTGCCAACTTGGCAGCAAGGCATTCAGGTCATTAAAAACTTTGAGAAATGGTGATTGTCCACTACATTGTGACTTCTACCCTCCATCGAGCACATAACCGCACTAAAATAATTAATTAATTAACTATTTTTTAAATCTTGACCGTCCACTGTTCACTTCAAGTTTCATTCCATCTTAACAAGCTTTTAATTCATTTTTTGGGGTTAAAAGCTAACCTTTTGTTTTGGATGGTTACACACCAGCCATTAGCGACCTTCCCTCCTTCTCCTTCGGAATTTCTATGATCTGAATCTGCAAAAAGTTTCAAAATTATTCACAAAATTCAGAATAACCAAATCAGCCATTTCACTACATTATTAACTAACAAACGCCACTTTGCATACTTGTATAGATTTGGTCATCGTCCACCGCAGGTGGCAATACATCTCCAGGTCAGGATTAAGTTGAGGTTTTACCGTTCACCACATACATTGTGGCTTCCCGTCTTCATCCTCATTAAACAAAGACGCCTTCTTGTCAAGTCACCAAAGGCCGACTTCCAATACTGAAATCTATTATAAAAAATGATAATAAATTATATTTTTCTTGAAAATCATTTAAGAGGAGAACAGAACCTCTGTTAATTATTCTTTAATGGCTAACTTAACTTACCAAAATAGGACAATGATCTAAATCCACCTTGACTACCATGGACAACATAGAGGCGACAATGGCAGCAAGTCATCTAGGTCATTAAAAACTTTGAGAAATGGCTGACTGTCCACTACATTGTAACATCTGCCCTCCAACCTATTTTACATGAACACAGAACCACAACAATAGTTCATTAATTTAATTTAATAACTATTTTTTTTAAATGATCTCCGTTCACTACTCACTTCAACTTTCATGTTATCATAACAAGCTTTTAAATACTTCTTTAAGATAAAAACTAACTTATTTTTAAATGGCTGTACACCAGACATTTGGCTTTTAGCACAATAAAAATATTTTTAACAATTTAATTAATTTAAAAAACTAGCTAATTAATTTTTAAAATAAAGAGCAGTAGCAGTGCCAAGACATGGTGAACATGCCTCATGCCATGAGGCTCATGGGAACTGCTACAAGGCTAAAGAGCACGTTGTCTCCATCTAAAATGAACACTGAGGGTAACTTAAGACTTTTCTGGACAACCCCGTGTGTGTTCATAGCCCCTGTTCATGTCCATGATTAAAAACACCTTCAGTGTTCAGTTCCGGTGAAGAATGTACTTTTGACACTTGTCAAGACTTAAGATACACAGACATGCTAAGAAATCCCGGATTTTTATAACTACCTTCGCCTTCCCATGATCACGATACCCAGTACATTACTGGTAGTAATCCTGTACGTCTTAAAAGTTCAAAGCTAAGGAGATAATTACCTATGCTTCACCATCTTTACTCATCTTAACAGATCTCTATACTGCTCCATAATATTCCAGTTCCAACTCTGACTCATTACAAAGTATACCTCCATCATTAAAAAAGTATCATCATTCCCAAACTGCCCCAAAGACTTATGAAAAAACCTCTCCCAAAAGGCCAAAATCGTCAAGGACAGGCTACTACACTAAATTAACTACCAGTGCTACTTGCTTATCAGCAAAATACCGAGTTTACAATTGCGGCAATTGAATTGCCTATAAAAACTGCAAAAAAAACATTTACTACTGTGATGTAATTTTTTTAGCAACAACCAAAAATGAGACATGAACCGCAGTAAAATTATACATACCATTCTCTTTTATAAATCAAAAGACCTTGCACACTTGACCTGCAATATTAGCAAGTTAATTGAGATATCAAATTTGTAAACTATTTTACGTTTTAATATTTCTTCTTAACTTGTAACATGTTTCTGATCCCGTGACACCAAGTTTCCTTGTCACGTAACTCATCCGATTCCTACTCCCAACTTTATGCAATTCACTTCAACCCTATGAATTATGAACAAGTTTGCCTTTCCCTTTTAACTCAGTGACCTAATATACTTTCCACGCTTCTGTCGTCAACTAAAAGTTGGGGTGGTTTGTTGTCAACATATTTTGAAACAGTAAAATACTTTAATAACGAAATGTAGACAAGTATGTGCATGGATATTCCGTATCATTATACATTTAGCAGTCAATCAGAAAATTAAAATTTATAAAAAAATACAGAATAATTAGTTTATAGCATAGATTCCATTAAAGAGATTCCTCGTGATCAACTAAAAACCCAGAATAAATAGCCAGCTAATTAATTAACAGTTCTAAAACTTAGTATCTATTAGACCCAATTAACGTTTCAATACACGCAGAACTATCAAAACTCATAAATTTTTTAAAGTTGCAACTTAGCTAAATGAATCATTATTAGTCAACTTACTTTAAAAACTTTTGGCATGGGTAACCCCAGGAGAAACAGAACGTTAAAACATTGAAACAGGCATCACATCCGTCACAAACCTTAAAGATTGAATATTAATTAGATTTAAAAATTATTTCCAAGATCATAACTAATGGTAAGTCAATTTACTAATACTACTAAGGAGAAGGGCAGCTCAAGTAATTTCTTAATGACAAACTTACAAATTAATTAATTTCATAATAATTCCACCTTGATTACGAAAGACACCAGAGAGGCGACTATGGCAACAGGTCATAAAGTTCATAAAGTTTGAGAAATGGTGGATTCTCCACTACATTGTGACATCCTTCCTTCTTAGTGATGGTCGTCTTTCAGCCTGGGTGAATCCAGAAGAAACAGAATCCGTGGCATCGTCTTCTTGTCATGTCACCAAAGGTGGATTTATACTTTGAAATAATTGGAACATAAAATTAAAAAATATAATAAATTCCAACTTTCTTGAAAGTAAATTTTAAGAGTGGAACAGAAGCTTTGTTAATTATTCTTTAATATGAAAAATAACGTACCAAACTTAAATAATTATCGAAATCCACCTTGACAACGAAAGACACTAGAGAGTTGGCAAGTGGTCAACAACCAAATCCACACTATTCGATCAGCTAATCCTTATCGTTATATATCATGATCATTCTTATGGCAGTTTAATCAAGAAAGAAAGTACCAAAGGTACTTGAAAAATTCATTCTAGTGCAAGTAAAAACTAATCTGCAGTTTTAAATTAAAGTGGACACATACTAAATTTAAAAATCAATTTGCAGATTATTTACAAAAGAGCAGTTACCTAATTTAATGATGGTCATACATCACTTCAAACCAATTTTGAAATCTAAGCGGAAATACTTATTTTTAAATAAAACTAATTGCATTTTACATTATTGCAAAGCTTTTATAAATTCAGGACAGAATAATATTTATTCTTCAAGTACAGATAGAATAGCAGACATAATGTCTGAGACATTGTATACGAAACGAAAACAACTGGTCAACATCGACTCTAACCTCAACTAAAACTGCATACTACTTAGCAATTAAGCTTTACATTAAACCTAACTGATCTATTTACAATATAATTCCATTCAGAATTGACTTAAAAATTAAAGCCAAAGAAAATTGTCATTTAATGAACAAAGCACGAAGGAAAACTCTTAGCTTATTTAGAAACTCGGAAGATGCTGGCAGTGACAAGGAGAAGTCTGAAACAATAGACAATGTAATAACCACTTAATTCTAATACATTACTTGATAAGAAGATTTGAAATAATGTAACTTGAATCCATTCAATTATTTACTAACTTGAGTACTGGTTAAATTTCAGTTCAAACCAATGTCAGAGTTCACTGTTATCCAGTAAATTGGTTGGTCCTCTCCTTTTTGTCCATAAAAAATCCTGATAAAAGCACAATAAATATCCAGCTAATTAATTCACTTAAAAAACTGCCTCACAAAAACAGTGACTTTTCTAAATCTAAAAGGAATTTTAAATAGAAACTTACAAAAAGTGGTAGTAAAAGTGAGACACTGCAGAATGTCCACTACATTGTGACATCCACCCTCTTCTTGTCCAATAAAAAAGACTCCTTTTGATAAACTAAAAACCAGAATAGATAGCCAACTAATTAATTCAAAGTTTTCTAAAGCTTTTTGTAAATTAATTAATTAATCCAATTACTTAAAAATCTTTCCCAGTGGGTGTCCCTCCCACCGCCAATGCAGGCATTTGTAAAGTTCACAATTCTTTGGTTAATAATGTTCACAAAATCATATCCACTATGTTAGTATTGCTAAATACAACGAAATCTCTAATAATGCTTGATTAATGACAAACTTACTAAATCAATTTCATAATTCCACCTTGATTATTGAAGCACCAAAAGGGTTGCAAAAGAAAGTCATCCAGCTCATCTTAAAGGTTGTAAAATGGCGGGTTGCCCTCTACATTGTGGCACCCACCTTCCATCCTAATTAACGCGAAAACAAACCAAAGCATAAAACAGTTAGTTCATTAACTAACTAATTTTTAAATATCACCTCCCACTGTTCACTGAAAGCATGACAACCATTTAGTTATTTCCTTGGTTACAAATTTACCCTAAGAATGGTTACACACCAGTTATTTGGCTTTTAGCATAAAAAACAACTAGGTAAAAATTATTTCGGAAGCTTAATTAATTTTTAAAAACTATCATCATAAGCAGCAGCAGTGCCATGACATGTTGAACATTCCCAACCTGAATAGAAATTGGAAAAAGAGTTATAAGAAGGCCATGGAACACGTTGTCCCATTTGAAATGAAGTCTGAGGGTAACATGAGACACTTCTGGAAAACCTCGTGTATTTCTATACTTCCTGGACATGCCCAGATTGTCAACCTACATTGTGCCATCCACCATCACGTTCACCTCCTCCTGATTCCTCCTGATCAACTAAAAAAACCCGAATAAATAGACAATTAATTAATTTACTGTTCAAATATTTACTATAAGTTAAAATGAATCGAAGATTCGATAACCATACTTGAAATGGTCATCTTGCCCCTCAGGAATGGGAATAGGTCCTCTCCTGGTCAATATTAAGTTTTGGTTTTGCTCCGTTTGTCACCACTTGCATTGTGGCGTCCGAGTGCTATCATCGTCACTGATCCCCAAATACAAATATGGTCATAAAACCCAACTATTTTAAAAGTCACATTTGCATTTGAAAGGAGAAAGAGAGAACAGAAGCTTTGTTAATTATTTTGTAATTGAAACTTACAAAGAGCCATGTTATAATCGAAATCCGCCTTGATTACCAAACACACCAGAGAGGCGACAATGACATTAAGTCATCCAGGTTATTAAAAAGAGCAATGGTAAATGGCTGATTGTCCACTACATTGTGACATCCGCCCTCCGTCCTATTTAACACGAATACAAATCACAGCAAAACGTTGCAAGTACCTAAATTCTTAAATGACCACTTCTCATGTCATAATAGATAACTAATTAATTCCCAGTTATAAAAACTTACTAGCAATCAATCTTCCAATTAACGGTTCAAAATTAATAACTTTTAAAGCATAATTACTTTTGGCTTGGGTCACTCCAGAAAAAAACAGAAACCAAGTGGACATCTCTCCATTCATGGAAACAATAGAATCTAAAAGTATTCCCAAAATTATATCAACTAGTCAGTTTAAACTATACTAATGAAAACGGTAGCTCTGATAGTTAATTGCTAAATGACAAACTCACACATTGACAATTTCATAGTTCCACCTTGATTATTAAAACACAAAAGGTGTGACAGCACCGGTCATTCGGGTCAAATTAAAGTCTGAGAAATGGCGGATTGTCCATTACATTGTAACATATCCACCTGTTTAATCTATTAAATGCCTCCTTCTCTTGGTTAACTATAAAATTGAAACCTGATAAACCATTTCAATATTAGTTTTACTTTAAAATGTTCAATTTTTCATACATAGCAACTCCCTAGTGGTCATCGTCCACCTCAGGTCATCCAGGTCAAGACTAAGTAGGCGTTTCTCCGTTTACCACTTACAATGTGGCGTCCGGCCTCTCTATCCTAATGTCCATTAACTGGTCATTCATCACAGACTACTTCAGGGGCTGAGCCTAAAAATATTTGTCAAAATAAATTCCAACTTTTTTAAGACACTGATCTGCCGGTATCTATTAATCATTTCTTAATTATGAACTTACAATGGAAACTTTAAAAAAATCAAAATCCACCTTGAAAGACATCAGAAAGGCGACAATGACAACGAAATGTCATCCAGGTCAGGTTAAGCTTTGAGAATTGGCGGATTGTCCACTACATTGTGTCATCCACCTCTGGCTTGTCCAATTTAAAGCCTTCTTTCGAATAACTATATAAAACCACAATAAATAACCAGCTAATTAATTCATTGTTTTCAAACTTGTCCGTTAACAAGTAAAAAGATAAAATTTGACCATTAGTACAGTCATAACCCATCAGAGCACAAAACTGATATTTATAAACTGATAACGTTGTAACTTTTAAACGGATCAACTTACTTAACAAACTAGGGAATGGTGATGATCGTCCTCCGCTCCGAAACAGGCCTCGAAAACAAACTGAGAGAAGAAATTGAAAGTTCACAAAATTATTTCAAAATTTAACTTTAGTACAAGCCAATTAACTACCAAAGCCCAACTATCTATACCCGCGGAAAGAGGAAGAATGGTCATCTTCCTCCTTGGGAATGGGAATAGGTCATCCGGCCCAAGTTAAAGTTGGGCTTTGTGACAGTATGCCAACAGGCCAAGCAGGTCATTTAAAGTCTTAGAATAACTGGTTGATTGTCCACTACATTGAGATATCCACCCACTACCCACCATCCTAATTTTACAGAAACACAGAACCACAATTCATTTCATTAACTACTTTGCAAATGGTCACTGAACAGAATCCTTGAAAACACAATCAATTATTTAATTCTTTGGTTAAACATTTACCTTTTGGATGGGTACACTCCATAGCCATTTTTGGCTTATAGCCACTGGAAAACTTAACTAAATTAATAAACTGATTATTAATTAATTGTAAAATCCATTACGGATTGCAGCAGCAGTGCCAAGAAATGTTGGTCATGCCTAACCTGAACAGAAATTGAAATGGGAGTTACCACAAGGCTAAGTAGCACGTTGTCTTCACTTAAAATGAACTCGGGGTAACTTGAGACACTTTTGGAAAAACTGCTGTGTTCCTGTCCATGATTGAAGGTGTACATCTTCAGTGTTCATTTTTTCAGGTGAAGAATGTACATTTGTCAAGATACACAAACATGCTATAAAATCTCGGATAATTTTTAACTACCTTCTTATGATCAGGATACCCAGTAATCCAGTCCGTCTTAAAACTCAAAAGCTAAAAAGATAAGACTCCTCCTCTTCTCCAGATCCCTATACAGCTCCATTTATTCCAAATTCCATTCAATCCTACATGTATTCATTCACGGAAGTATAGCAATCAGAAAGTACACCTACAGATCAAAAAACCGTTCTATAACTTGTATAGGTGCTACCTACGTGTTTTCCAAGCACAAGAAGACAATGGAATGGAACTAAAATAGCTAATCCTATATTGGCCCAAAAATTTACTAATGAAATAATATTTAGTACAAAAAGGTATATAAATTAATTTATTTTGCTAATACATATCGTTTTACAATCAAAACACTGCACTTAGCAAGCTTATCAATTTTTTCAAGCTATTCCAAGATTTACTTTGTGATTAAAATACTTTCTACTTTCTGCAGTTTTCTCGTGCAATTTAAGTTGGAGTGGGTGGTTGTCAACTATTTTTGAAACTGTGAAAATAAAATCAGTTTTCCTCTATGCAGCAGCATGCATTTATGATTTTAACAGTCAATTATAAAATTATGAAAGAATTACGGATTGATTTTTAATTCAAAATCATTTAAAACAGTTTTTAGTAATTTTAATAGTACTAAGAAATGAACAGGCGCGTAGACAGAGGGGGGCACCGGGGGCACGTGCCCCCTCCAGATCGAGGGAGAAAATAAAAAAAAATCAATAAAATATATTTAAAAAATATAAATTTCCCAATTTTTCTGCGCGCTAACGCGCGCTTTACTAGTGTTTGTACACTTCAATTGGAAGTTGGTTCTGGGTCTATTATTCCAAAATTACGTGCCTCATTTCTGCAAACATAGCTCTACATTTTTTGAAACAAAATTATATGCCTATTGAACTAAATATTGTTATCAAACTACGCCAAAAATGTTATACTTTGCTAAAAATTTTGCTCTAGAACGTTACTTTTTGCTAAAACGTTTTCAAGAATCGTTATTTCTTGCCAAAATGTTGCACATATAAATGTTAATTAGGGGAAAAATTCGGGCGTGCCTTCATTAAAGTACAATAATTTTTCATAAGAGTCACCACCGCGAAGATCTCTCGCAAAAATATTTCAATTATTTCGGGGATTTTTAATTCAATAATAAGTCAATTTTCAATAGTCAAATAATTTTTCAACAAAAATCGCTAATATTCGAACGGAAGTAGCCACTCAATTTTATGTTTTTTTCTGTGCCCCCTCCAGCTTCTCCGCCTGGCTACGCGCCTGGAAATGAATGCAGTTACATTTTGCATCATACTTTTTAATTCTAAAATTTCGAGTGAGCCAACCAATCAAGTAATTTTTCAAATTGCAGCAGTCGCAAATTGAATACTATTATCTACTAAGTACTGGGAGACCGTCATCCAGCAGTGGATTGACATCGCAAGCACAACTTGTGGTGGGCTATAATTTATTTATTTAATTATCTACTACAAACAAAAAATATCATGACTATTGCTAATTAATCTAGATTAATACATCTTAATACGTCATCAAGCAAGAAAGGAAATACATTTTCAATTCTTGCACAACAAAACAATTATCTAGTTTTAAATTTAAGTGTGTACATAAAAATAAATTTGTAACTTGATGATTTTGTAAAAGGAAACTTGTCTGCGTCACTCAGACTGCATAATGTGTAATGACAAGTGTCAAACATCACTTCAAACCAATTTTGAAATATAAGCGTAAATAATTGTTTATAAATAAAACTAATTGCATTTTACATTAATGCACAGCTTTATAAATATATTACACCCGTAAACTTCCTGCAAAACATTAATTATTAATGGAAGTCCAACTCTAGCCTTAATAAAAAATACACAAATCTATAGAAAGTTATCATTCTGCAAATAACGTTTTGCATGTAATATACTATTTTGCACGTGAAAACATACTATTTTAGCAGTAAGGCTTTACATTAAACCCAAGCTAATATTTTTACAAAATATAAAGAAATGACTTCTGAGATAAAAGAAACTATAACCACATTTTAACGTTTATTTGATAAACACAGTTAGACAGTCCAATTCACCCCAAATCCAACTTAAATCCAATTCCATCACATTTATCGTAGGTCAACCTTGTGGATATGGTCATCCTGAAACAATGGACAATGAAATAAAACCAATTAGTTCAATTGGCTTACATGATCACTTTAATCTAACTTTGAAATAAGATATGTAATTTTTTGCTAACTTGCGAAGAAATTTAAGATCAGACCAGCTTCAGATAAGGTGTCCCCACACTTTTGTCCATAAAAATGGTATGTTAGTACTATGTAAACTGTGCAATTAATAACCAGCTAATTAATTTCCTTAAAAACTGAACATACCAACTTTACCAAAAAACAGTGATTTTTCTAAATCCAAAATAATTTAAATAGAAACTTACAGACTGCAATAAGGTCGCAGCTTACCCCGAACCACCTCAAGGTCAGAAAATGTGTAAAGTTTAGTAAAAGTCAATCACGGCGAATTGTTCACCTACATTGTGACATCCGCCAACTTGTGCATTAAAATACCTCCTCCTGTTAATTAACCATAAAACCGACAATAAATAACTGATTAATTTATTCAAACATTTTAAAGGAGCAAAACCGTTAAAGTGTCCACATGCAGAGAACAACTGCGTTCAAACTAAGAAAGTTGTAGTTATCTTTACGTTCTAACTGCTCAACTTACTTAAAAAACTGATAATGGTCGTTCGTCGGCCTGGGTGACTCCACAGGAAACCAAATCTTGGAGGAAATGCGTTCTAGAAATTTACATAATGATCACGATTTTAAACCTAATACGCAATACGCCATTTCAATCTTAGTAACTTCAAAAAGTCCAAATTTCCATAACCATACTGCTGGAGTGGTCATCTTCCACCTCAAGAATGAGGATAAGTCCTCCAGGTCAAGGTCAAGTTGGGTTTTCTTCGTTCACCACGTACATTGTGGCGTCTGGCCTGTATCCGCATGGTTCAGGGTCCAGGAATTAAAAAAGATTCCTTCTTGCCATGTCACAGGAACCGACATTAACGAAAGCTAATAAAAAAATATAATTAGTTCCAACCCTCTTGAAAGCCTTTTAAGAGGAGAACTTAAACTGTCAATTATTCTTTAATGGTAAAGTTAACTTATAGGAAAGGCCTTACATGGGAAGAGTCGTTATCAACCTTGATTACGAATGACACCAGACAGGGGACAATGGCAAACAGGTCATTTAGGTCATTAAGAAAACGTCGGGTTGTCCACTACATCGTGACATCCGGCTGTCCGGCTTCCATCCTATTTTACAAAAGACAAAACCAAAATACAGTTAATTAATTAGATATTCTTTTAATTGATTACATGCTCATTTCAACTTTCATGACTAACTGGAAGTTATTATTTGGTTAGAAACTTACCATTTTTCCACAAAAGAGAAATCACCCCAATACCTTAAAGAGAAAGACATCAACCACATAAAATACCCAGCTAATTAATCAAAAACTTAAAGTGAATCGAAAACTTTATTCAAATAAAAACTTACCAGAAAACACAGTCAAAAGTCGCAGTTCACCACCTCCAGATCAGAAAAGGGAAAGTTTAGTAAATCATATACTGCGGATTGTCCACGTACATTGTGACATCCACCCTCTTGTCCAAGAGAAATTCTCCACTAAAAACCAAAATAAATAGCAATCTAATTAAATCCCAGTTTTAAAACATTCATCTTCAACCCCAATTTTAAAGGCACATCCAGTGCATAACTGATAAAACTTATGAATTAATGAAAGTTGGAACATAACTGACCAACTTACTTTAAAACTAGTAATGGTCCGTCCTTTAGCTTGGGTAACTCCAGGAGCAACAAAATCCATTCCTCCCTTCGTCCATGGTCATAAAAACAAAACAGTTTCTATCTAAAAATTGACAAAGTATTTACAAAAATCATACCTACTAAACAAGTTTATAATCGTTTACGAGAACTGCAGTTCTATTAATAACTTTTTAGTTACAAACTTACTAAAGAATCATCCAAATCCACTAGTATACAAGGGACGCACAACATAAGACATGGCAACAGGTCATATAACATGACTCAGGTTAAAGTCCGAGAAATGGCGGATTGCCCACTACATTGTGACATCCACCCATCTTGTCCATCAAAAAGCCTCTTGCCCTTTTCGATTCACTACGGAAACCACGATAAATAGCCAACTAATTAATTCACAATTTTAAACCTTTTAAGTCTCACGTAAAGTTAATATTAGAAAATTATTAAAGTCTAAAAACTGACTTATCTGTAAAACTGATAAACTATCAACTTACTTTACTAACTGGTGAACTGACGATTGTCCAGTTACCAAATTGGTTGCGAAATAGATTTTGGTTACTGCAAATTCACAAAATTATTCAGAAAGTTAAACCTAATATTTAAGACAGTTTACTATTGGTTAACTAACAAAGCCCAAATTTCCATACCGAATGTCACCGGGCATCTTCCACCACAAGAATTGGAATACGTAATCCATCCAGTCTGGTCTAATAAAAAATTATAATAAATTTCAATCCTTTTTTAAAAGTCACTTCAGAGGAGAAACGGAGCTCTAGCTGTTAATTAGTCTACAATGGCAGACATAACCTACCTATTTAGTACTATTATCGAAATCCACCTTGATTATGACGGACAACAGAGAAGCGACAATGGCAGCAAGTCATTCAGATCATTAAAAACTTTGAGAAAATGGTAGCTTGTCCACTACATTGTGACATCCACCCATCATCCTACCTATTTTACAACCATAGCAACCCATTTCATTAACTAACTAATTTTTAAATAGTCACCGAACTGAAAGCGTTTACAAAATCAATTATTGAATTTTTTCGTTACTAATTTACCGTTTTAGATGGGAACACACAAGACACAAGTGACACAAGCCATTTGGCTTTTAGCACAAGAAAACTTGAGAATTTTTTTCAGAAACATAATTATTCTTTTAACTGCTTAATCATCTTTTAAAATACATTTTGGGCAGCAAGACATGTTGGCCATGCCAAACCAGAGAACAGAAATGGGAAATTGGGAATGTGAGTGACCACAAGGCCTAGGAACACGTTATCTTCACTTGAAATGAAGTCTGAGGGTAACTTGAGACACTTCTGGAAAACCCCGTGTATTCCTAGACCCTGGACTTGTCCAAGATAGAAAGTGAATACCTGTAGTGTTTAGATTTGGTGAAGAATGTACATTTGTCAAGATTTAAAATACACAGACAGGCTAAACAATCTCGGAGTTCTAACTACCTTCCCACCGTCATCCATCCGTAATTAATCCAATCCGTCTTAAAATCTAAAGCAAAGAAGATACGGTTTACCGTCTTCACTCCTCTTAACATACGTCAATACTACTGCTATACCTAAAATATTGGTACCTAACTATTTTGGAAGAGACAACAATTATACTAAGCTATTTCTATATTGCCCCAGGAAAACTCAACTCATGAAAAAAATACTTGTAAATGTCAAGTTTGAAAAATGCGATATGAACCGATTAGTACAATCAAAGTATTTTGTAAATGCACTTATTCTGGAATAGAGCTTCAATTGATTATTAAGTAATAATTGTATTTCGCCATAAAATTAATTACTGCAATTGAACAAAGCTGCAATACTGTTTTGCAAATCAAATAACTTTAGAATTGTTTGTACACTTGACCTGGAGGCACGTTGAGGCATGCATTATTGAAGCCATTCCAAGATTTACTAATTCTTCCGATAACTTTATGCAATGCAATTTATCCTCAGAAAATGAATATATGATATTATTAGTATATGAACCAAAAAACAATGCATTTACATTTCGCATCATTCCATTCCTTTCATTTCGGTTCTAAAAAAACGTTACAGTAAATGCAGCTACCAGCCTACCAATTTCTTTAACTTTGCTAATTAAATCGTTGAGACTATGAAACTACATCATGTATGAAAATTATCTTCTTGAAACAGAAAAAAAACTCTAGGACCATAATATGCGTTAATCTTTATCACTATATCTTTACCATTCTTGTACTACTGGCAGTTTAAAACAAGAAACAATAAAGTACATTTTTCATTCTTGCGCAGATATCTTAAAATTATCCAGTTTTCAACTTAAGTATGAACCCGGTTTAGAAATTAATTTTTAGATTATGTACAAATAGGACAGTTCAATGACCCGCTAAACTTGGCTTTAACCAATTTTCAAATCAAACGGGATTATCGATTTTTAAAAATGATAGCAACTTACATTTAAAATTATTTCCTTTTCATTTAAATGAATACAGCACGAAAGTCAAGCCTGCCAAATCATGCACCAAACTCATCGCTTCTCCATCAGCTTCTTGGAAACTCGGAAGAAAACACCTGAAAGAATAGAACATGTTACAAAACCAATTAATTAATTAATATAAATAGCATGATATTAATAAGCAACTTTGAAACAAGATAAGTTGAAACCAATATTTTACTGGCTTACCATTAAAAGTTCAGACTAGAGTAAGATTTTGGCGTGTTATCCACGTACATTGTGGTCCTTAGTTCCTGCTCCATTGTCCACTTAAAAGGAAAACTTCTGAATAACGACAAAAATCACAGAACAAAGCCAGCTTATTAATTGATTTAAAAAATAACCATGAATTCTACCAAAAAAGCATTTCTGAATTCGTAACGATTTTGAAATAGAAACTTACTGAATTTAGCCGTTAGCCTGAAATAGGATCATCAAGGCTCAGCTCACCACTAACCAGCAGCTCATAAAAGTGAGACAATGTGGACTGTCCAGCTACATTGTATCACATCCGTCCACAAACTTCTGTTGGTTGCGTTAGTCAGAGGCTGAAATTAACAAAGTATTTCCAAAAATCATACCTACTAAGCCAGTTTACAATTGTTTACAAGAACTGCAGTTCTGTTAACTTTTTAGTTACAAACTTACTCAAGACACAATCACACAATCATTGAAATCCACTTTGTACACCAAAGACACATAAAACGACCGAAAATGGTGACAACAGGTCATGTAACATGACTCAGGTTAAAAGTCCGAGAAATGGCGGATTGCCCACTACATTGTGACATCCACACCCGTCTTGTCCATCAAAAAACCTCTTGCTCTTTCGATGCACTACGGAAACCACAATAAATGGCCAAATAATTAATTCACAATTTTAAAACTTTTAAGTCTCCCGTAAACTTAACATTAAACAATTAATAAAGTCTAAAAACTGATATATCGACTGTTATAGTTGTAACTGATAAACTGTTAAACTATCAACTTACTTTAATAACTGGTAAACTGACTATCGTCCAGTTACCAAATTGGTTGGGAAACGGATTTTGGTGACTGCAAGTTAATAAAATTATTCAGAAAGTTAAACCTAACCTAATATTTAAGCCAGTTTACTATTGGTTAACTAACAAAGCCCAAATTTCCATACCCGGTGGGACTTGTCATCTTCCACCACAAGAAATTTGAATACGTAATCCGTCCAGTATGGATAAAGTTGGGGTTTCTCCGTCAACCACTTACATTGTGGCATTCGGCCGTTATCCTCAATGATCATTTAATAAGGACCCCTTCCTGTTATGTCACCACAGGCCAGCTTCATAAACCCAAACCTAATTTTAAAAATTATAATAAATCTCAATCAATCAATCCTTTTTAAAAGTCACTTCAGAGGAGAACAGCAACAGCAGAACAGCCCTTGGCACTGGCACTGTAGCTGTTAATTAGCTACCGACTTAACCTACCATTTCTTCATCCTATAATCGTAATCCACCTTGATTACAACAGACACCAGACCAGAGAGGCGACAATGGCAAACAGGTCATCCAGGCCATTAAACAATTTATAACAAATGGTAGCTTGTCCACTACATTGGGACATCCACCCTCCATCCTATTTTTCGTGAACACAAACCACAGCAAAACAGTTCATTAGCTAATTATTTTTAAATGGTTGCCACCCACCATTCGCCGTTAAAAATTTACCTTAGGATGGGCAAACACAAGCCATTTTGCTTTTAGCACAAAAAAACTGGCAAATATTTTTAGCACTTTTTTAAAACTGGTTAATTAATTTTAAAAATTCATCAAGGGAGCAGCAGTGCCAAGACATGTTGACCATGCCTAACCTGAACCAGAAATGGGAGTCACCACAAGGCCAAGGAACACGTTGTCTTCATCTAAAATGAACACTGAGGGTAACTTGAGACATATCTGTAAAGCCGTGTGTGTATTCCGGAATTCATGTCCAAGATTGAATATCTTCAGTGTTCATTTCAGGTGAAGAATGTACATTTTGTTAAGATACCCACACATGCTTAAAACAATCTCGGATTTCAACTACCTTCCCATTACAATGCCCAAGGAATCCAGTCCGTTTTAAAAATTAAAAGCTAAAGAAGATGCGGTTTACCGTCTTCACTCCTCCTTCTACAGATCTCTACTGCTCCATAATATTCCATGTTCCAACCGTACTCTACTGACTGAGACAAAGTACACCTGTCAATCAAAAAGTTTTTCAGCTAGAAGCTTCCTATATTGGGTACCTAATTATTTTGCAAGCACAAGACAACGGAGCTAAATAGCTATTCCACGTTGCCCCAGAAAACCCAACTTATGAAAAAGACTATCGATATCGAACACACGTTAAAGCATTCAATCAACTAAATAACTAGAACGCAATAATATATAAAATTTGATTTAACCTGTATTAGAGCAACCATTGACAATTTACTAATTACGTTTCTCAATGAAAATGGCCGACATAATAACAATCATTTAATGAAATGCAGTATAAGTTGGTGTATGTATATCGAGGACATTATGTATTTAATTAACAGTTAATCAGAAAATGTATGAAAAAGAAAACCTTAGGTTTATACTTAAAAATCTATTTTAATTTGTTTAAAACTTTAACCAAAATATTTAACATGAGTAAAGAGAAATTTTGAAATGAATGCAATTACATTTCACATCATTTTTTTCATTTTAATTTTTAACAACTTTAGAATAAATGCAGCTACAGCTACCAGGCTTTTGCTTTTGCTCCCTTTTTGCTACCAAAAAATCGTTGAAAGCCAAATATTTAAAATTGTCAATTAATCTATATTGATCTCTGACACCCAAAACAGTTCAATTAGTTTGAGGAAGAAGACGCGAGACACGTCTAGAACTTAGAACTAGTTTTGTATTCTGTTAGTTAGTTAGTTAGACAAAAAAGGAAGTACATTTTCCATTCTTTCACAATCAAAAAATTATCTACACTTTTAAATATACATACGTGTGAACATAAAAATTAATTTTGTAGTATAGAGTTTGTAAAATGGTCATCTCAAACCAATTTTTAAATCTAAGCTTAAATACTTGTTTTTAAATAAAACTAATTGAAAACAAGATTTTTCATGAATACTATTTTAGCTTTAACATATTATTTTAGCAATTAGGCTTTACATTAAACCCAAACTGACTGACTGACATTTTTACAAAAAATAAAAATAAATTCATATCTGACTTGTGACATAAAAGAAACTACTATAACCACAGTTAAACATTTAATTGATAAACGCAGCATAACAACGACAGTCCATTTCACCCCAAATCCAAATTGCTCTAGTCCTGTTCCATCACACTTATCGCAGGTCAACTTTGTCAGCTTATTTAGACACTTGAGAAAATCTTGAAACAATAGATAATGAAATAAAATCAATTAATTAAACTCTATAGCAATAGCATGATCATTGATAATTGGTATGCAACACGATCCAAGCAATTATTTGCTAACTTACCTTTCAAATTAAATTTCAGATCAGACCCTTTTCTCCATATAAAGCCTAGATGTTGATTGATGAACCATAGAACCATCACCACAAGTAGACGCTGTAAATGATTCATTTAAAATTAACCATTAACATTAACACTTAACCGAACACTGACCATATTCAATCTGAAACGATTTTAAAGTAGAAACTTACCAAAATAACAAGTGGGTAAGTGCCCAAGCTAACCATTAATCGTCTCAAGGTAAAAAAAAGGTGACAAAGTGTTTAGTAAAAATCATACAAAGCGGATTGTCCACGTACATTGTGACATCCGCCCTCCTGTCCATTAAAAAGCCTCCTACCGATCAACTGAAAAACCATGAATAAACAGCAAACAAATTAATTTCCAGTTTTAAAACTTAATTTCAATCATCCATCATCTATAAAAGTTCTGCATACCCAAAACAGAACTGATCAGACTTACAAATGATTAAAGTTGCAACTTATAACTGATAATAAACTTACTTTGAAACTGAATTTGGTTGGGTCATTCCATTTCACTACAAACAAAATCCAATTCCTTCCTTCCCCCCATGGTCTTGAAAACAAAGGATATTGTTAGCTGAAAATTAACAAAGTATTCCAAATAAATCCTACCTACTAAGTCAGTTTAGTATACAGCAGTATACAATAATTAATTCATTATAGTCTCAAATCCCAGATCACAGAACAGATCAAACTTAAATAAATTGTTAAGTTTGTAAATGATCAACTTACTTTGAAACCTGAAGTGTTTTTTCCTTCGCAACTACCTAGACTTCAACATGGCTCAGTTCCTGAAAATTCACAAAATGATTTAGAAATTTAAAGCCCATGCTAAGTTAAATAGTTCAGTGTTAAGTTACTAAAAAGAGTCCAAGTTTCCATAACCATACACGGACATGGTCATCTTCCACCTCAGGAATGGGTCCTTCAGGTCTAGATTTCGTTGGGGCTTCTCCGTCCACCACTTACATTGTGACATTCGGCCTTCATCCTCAATATTTTCGTGAAAAGCTAATAAAATTTACAATAACAGTCCATAACTCACTTAACAGGAGAACTGATGCTCTGTTAATTAAAACTATTCCTGTATAAACTTACAATTACAATCTATGATCGAAATTAACCTTGAAGGGACACCAGAGGGGCGACGGGCGTCAATGGCAGCAGGTCATCCAAAGTTAGGTAGGTTAAAGTTTGAGAAATCACGGATTATTCACTACATTGTGACATCCACCTCACTTTCCGTCCTATTTTACAGGAAAGCATACCAGAGGCAAATTATTAATTCATTAATTAAAATAAAAAAATTTTTAAATGGTCACCACCCATCGGTCACTCAAAGCGTCATGTCGTCAGAACAACTGACAACGGCACAAGCATTTAATTAATTGTTTGGTGAAAATTTACCTTGTACACGGGTTTGGTCGGTGTAAACCATTTTGGCTTTTAAAAACTTGGTGAAACTTAATCCATTTCAAAACAAGCTAATTAGTCAAAATATCCGTGGACAGCACAGTGACATGACACGTTTTCTGAATCAGAAATGATTTTTAATTGAAAACTAGAAACTATGTTCTCTAAATCCTCTATGTGATATGTTTAAATGAATTAAAAAATTTAAGAAACTTACAATGGACATTAAGTCAAAGTCACACTTGACCACTCACTCACCACCTCAAGACCAGAAAAGTGGTAACTTTTTTTTAGTAAAAGTCAGACACTACGGATAGTCCACGTACATTGTGACATCGCCTCTCATGTCCATTACAAAGCCTCCTCCTGATCAACTAAAACAAGAATAAATCATAGCAACTTGTCCCCCCGCTCAAGAACATAATTATCATTTACTGATATATCAATCAACTTACTTTAAAAACTTGGGATGGTCGTCTTTCGGCCTGGGTCACTCCAGGAAAAACAGATTCCAATTCGACGTCCTTCCCTTGCCCCGCACCAAAATTAAAATAGCGAACTGAAATTTCAAAAAAGGAAACTTTCGGACTATCTGAAAGTTTACAAAATTATTATGAAATTTAAACCTGATAAGCCATTTCAATTCAAATTCAATAATAGTTACTAAAACCATTCCATCCTTCCTTACTTTTTAGCAGTGGTCATCTCCAAACTCAGGAATGAGAACAGATCCTCCAAAGTTTAAGTTAGGGTTTCACCGTCCACCGCTTACATTGTGGCGTCCGGCCTCTATCGTCAATGACGCCTTGAAATGACTCCTTCTTGGCATGTCACCAAAGGCCAATTTCCAAACCAACGAAATCTGACTGATAAAAAATAATATAAGTTCCAACATTCTTAAAAGTCCTGCAGGAGCTCTAGAGCTAGTAATTATAATTTCTTAATTATGAACTTACACCGGATAACCACGATAATCAGAATCCACCTGAAAGACACCAGCGAGGCGACAATGGCAACTGGTTATCCAGGTCAGGTTAAATTTTGAGAAATTAGCAGAATGTCCACTACATTGTGACATCCGCCCTCCATCCTATTTTATACGAAGGCAAACCACATCACATATATAGTTGATTAACTAATTATTTTTAAATGGTCACCGCACACTGTTCTTTGGTAGCAAGTCATGTCAGCGCAAAGCATTTACCTAGTTCAATTTAGGGCTAAAAATTACCTTTTTGGATTGGAACACACCAGCCATTTAGTTTTTAGCACAAAAAATTGGCAAATGTTTTTAGAAACTTAATTAATTAAAAAACTGGTAATTAATTTTTAAAAGGTATGATCAGCAGCAGCAGTGCCAAAACCTATTGGCCATGTCTCAGGGGAGTCACTACAAGGCAAAGGAACACGTTGTCTCCATTTAAAATGAACACTGAGGGCAATGTGTGACACTCCTGGAAGACCTCTTGTATTCTTGTTCATTATCCCTGGACATGTGAACATGTTCATGATTGAAGGTGATTACCTACCTGCAGATTTCAGGTGAAGAATGTACAAGTACAATTGTCAAGATACACAGACGAAATTCGGGTTTTTAACTACCTTTCCATCATCATACCCAAGTAATCCAGTCCATCTTAAAAATCTAAAGCTAAGAAGATTCTTCGGTTTACTCCTCCCTCCTTAGCAAATCTCTATACTGCTCCATTATAAATTCCAAATTCCATCTGAAAGTACACCTAACAATCAAAATGTCTTTCTATAAGCTCAGCTCTAAGCTTTATAATTTAGGTACCTAATTACTTTTCAAGCTGAAAAGACAACGGAACTAAATGGCTATTCCCAAGTTGCCCCAGAAAAACTCAACTTATGAAAAAAATGCTTTCTTGTAAAATATAAAGTTCCAAATATCCATGAGCTAATCATTGATTGATACAAAGTGGTATAGAAATTCATTTATTCTGCTAGCGATCATTGACTATTAATTAATAGATATTATCCTTTAAAATGCCAAATTAATTAAGCAAAATAATTAGTACAAATCATACATATAAAAGACTAGAAAAGTTTTATCGCATAGTTCCCATTTTAACACATTTTTAATTTCCTAAACAGAAAAATAATAAATTCTCAGTAAATCTTTATCATTCTTATGCATTATAAATATTAAGTTATAAGTATTTGGAGGCAGTAGGGCCATAATGAAATTACAACAGTCGATTAAAATAATTAAGATTAGAAAAGAATACAGAGGATTCGTTTTATAATCCAAAATCTATTATAATTTGTTAAGGAAGACTTAGGAACTATGTTAGCAACGAGGTAACAGTGTTGGAATGCTGTACCGTTTTAAATCTAACTTCGAGGTTTTTGCACCGATTTGTCCCAAATTTTGTACAAATGTACTTGAAGAGTAAGGCTACAATGAGTACTTGTTCTCCACCTTCAAATTGCTTTCTAATTTGAGTAATATGAAAAATAAGATTAAGTAATCTATAATATTCTGACCATAAGTCAAATTGAAATTTTAGTAGGTACTCCTTATAAAGCAAGCTTTTAGCTTTCTATTTCACTAAATTTTGTGATTCTGCGATACGAATTGGGGAAGTTAGACTCATTTTGCTGGCATTACTCCCCGTATTCCTCATTTAGCGTAATGTAAAGCCAAAGCCCTGCTCCCTCTACAAGTACCTGTTTATTCAATCGTCGTTATGCGATTTTCGTTACTAGTTCCAAATATTTTACTGTCTCCCTTAACATCTCCATCTTAAACAAAACACAAAGTTTCACATGACATGAATATTTTTAAAATCTAAGAATGGATGCAATTACATTTTACACCATTCTTTTTATTTTAATTCTTAAAACATTAAAATAAATGTGTAGCTACCAGGCTACCTACTAAGTAATTTTGCAAATGAAGTTGCTGTAGCTTTATCGCAGCAGTTGTGATGTGGGCAAATTCTGCTCCAAACAGACAACAGAGAAATAAGTAAATCTTTAAATTGTCAATTAAATTAAATTAATACATCCTTAAAACCCAAACAATTCAATTAGTTCGAGGCAAAAGACACGTCTAAAACATAAGAACTAGTTTGTTTTATTCTAACAGTTTAGGCAAGAAAGGAAGTACATTTTCCATTCATGCACAAGTAAAAAAATATTTACGATTTTAAAAAGTGTGTTCATCCCCATTCTATAAATTAATTTCTAAATCATGGCAAACTTTTGGCTTACGCCGAACATCACTTCAAACCGATTTTGAAATCTAAACGTTTATAGCTTTTTAAAATGAAAACCAATCGCATTTTACATTAATGCAAAGCTTTCTAAATCCCGTACATAATTATTCTTCAAGGAGAAAACCAGCAGTCTACATTACCTCTTACATCAGTCCAAAAAGTTATAATTCTGCAGACAAATTTATAAACTAAATACTACCACTCGGTTTAAAATTTCTATTTGAAAAAATTGAACAATGAATGAACCATTTCAAGGCTCAGATTCAACTGCCGCAACGATAATCGCAGCACAACTTCAATACGCATGCATGCACGCATTTTCCCCCATGAACCAAATTCACAAAATAATCTATAATAATAAACATTTTACAAGTTGAACATTAAATTTAACCTATTATTTTAGCAATTCGGCTCTACATTGAACCCAACTGGCATATTTACAAAATAATTACATTGAGTACATTTCAAGAAACTTAAACCAGAATATAATATTTAATTGATGAACCCAGCACGACCGCCCACTCCACTTTACCCCAACCGTCTTCACAATCGTCATCATCACAATGTCCCAAGTTCATCGCAGGTCAACCTTGTTAACTTATTCATAAACCCTGGGATAAAAATCTAAATGAACAGATAATGAAACAAAAGCAATTAATTAAATTAGACAGCATGATAAATAGATTTAAAACAAGGTCCATTTGAATCCAACCAACTGTTTGCTAACTTACGTTAAAAAATCAGGTCAGGTTCAGAATCAAAATCGGAGTGTTGTCCACGTACATTGTGGTCCCCTCTTGTTCATAAAACAGTCGAACTGATAAACCATGGTACCACAATAAATTGCCAGTTAATTAATTCACCTAAAAAAATGAGCCACCACCAAAACAGTTTTTTTTTTAATCTAAAGCGATTTTAAAATAAAATGAGTGGATAACTTACAAATTGATGAAAAACTGTTTGAAAGTCGCAGCTCACCACCACCCATCATCACCTCAAGTTCAGAATAAAAATGCCAAGTTTTTAGTAAAAGTTATGGATTGTACAGTGTACAATGTACACCTACATTGTGATTGTGACATCCGCCTATTGTCCATCCTGCTGAGTCCTGATTAATTATTAAAAATCAGCATAAATAGCAAATTAATTAATTCAAAGTTTTTAAAAAATTACTTTCAATCAAACGTTAAAGAAATTTGTGCACACACAAAACAGAACCGATCTGATGACTTTTTTAAGTTGTAACTTATAACTGATCAACTTACAACTTTAAAACTGGTAAAGGACCCTTCCTCGGGTCATTCCAGATGAAACAGAATCCCAGTAGGCGTCCCTCTTTCCGCACACAAATCACTGAAAATATTGACAATGTAATCCCAAAATCAAATCTACTAAAAAGTACTAAGTCAGTTTACTATGTTATTGAGGAAAAGAGCAGCTCCATTAATTACTCCTGACTTACATCAATCTTCTCAGCAAAACTCATAATCCACCTTGATTAGTATGAAATTAATTAGAGGATGGAAAATGGAAACAGGTCATGTTGAAGTTTGAGAAATAGGGGATTGTCCACTACATTGGGCCATTCACCCTGGTCCTATCCATTAAAACTCCACTTAATTAACTATTAAAAACGGTCGTCCTTCCACCAGTCAGTCAGTTTAAGAGGAACCGAACTCCAGCTCCAGTGGCTATCCTTCCCTCTAGCCAAAAACGACTAAAGCGCTTAATTGGGTTTGGTACTGAAAATTTACAAAATTATTAAAAAGGTTAAACCAAATCACTATAATAAAAAGTAACATAGCCCACTTTCCATACCTCCAAGTTTGTGGCAGTGGTCATCTTCCACCACAGGAAAGGTCAAGATTAAGTTGAGGTTTCTCTGTCAACCATTTACATTATGGGGCAGATTTCCAATTCTCGAAACTAAGGGTCAGGATTTCTAAAAGGACAGAAAGTATGTTAATTATTCTTTATTAATTAACCCTTAAAACTTACCTTCGACAACTTTAGTCTTGATCAAAGATCACAATTCACCTTGATTACGAAGAAACCAGAGAATAGCAGCAGGTTATCCAGGTCGGGTTAAAGTTTAAGAAACGGCAGATTGTCCACTACATTGTGACATCTACCAGAGGTAATATTAAGCCAACTATTAAAGTTTTAAACCCCAGAGAACAAAACTGATAAAACTTAAAAACTGTTACAGGTTGTTAACTTGTAATTGACTAGCTTACTTTGAAAACTGGTAATGGTCATTTGGTCATCCTTCGGCCTGTCAGTCAGTTCAGGAGACACCGAGTCCGAGTTTTAGCGTCCTTCCCTTCTCCTTCCGAATTTGTGGGTCCTGCAAAACCTGCAAAAGTTTCAAAATTATTCAGAAATTTTAACCAAATCAGCCATTGCCATTTCATTATTAAAGTAACAAACGCCACTTTGCATACTAGTAGTGTAGATTGGTCATCGTCCACCGCAGTTGAAATACATGCTCCAGGTCAAGATTAAAAAGTTGAGGTTTCTCCGTTCACCACGTACATTGTGGCTTCCCGTCTTCATCCTTCTTTAAACAAAGACGCCTTCTTGTCATGTTATCAAAAATGGGTTTCCATTCTAGGCCTTATCGAAACAAATTGTCTGAACTAATAATTTAAAAAAAAATAAATCCCCATTTAAGGGAACAGAAGCACTGTTAATTATTCCAAAACAAACTTAACTTACCGGAAAACTCTAGTCAAGAATCGAAATTCACCTTGATTACGAAGGAAACCAGAGGGGCGTCAATGGCAACATGTCATCCAGGTCGGGTCATCAGAGAAATGGCGGATTGTCCACTACATTGTGACATCCACTTCACCCTCCATCCTATTTTACACACGAACACAAACCAAAAACCAAAACAATTCATTAATTAAATAATTTTTTAAATGGTCACCACCCACCGTTCACCACCTTAAATCAGCACAAATAGTAACTTAATTTTTGGTTACAAATTTACCTTCTGGATGGGTACAAAACAGCCATTTGGCTTTGTCATAAAAAAGCTTGAAAATATTTTTAGCAATTTAATTAATTAAAAGTGGTTAATTAGTTTTTAAAACTGTTATGATTTTAGTAGGTAGCAGCCATGCCTTGCTGATCATGCCTAATAAACCACAGAAATTGGAATGGGAGTCACCATGGCCAAGGAGCACGTTGTCTCCATCTAAAATGAACACAGAGGGTAACACGAGACAAGTCTGGAAAACCTCGGGTATCCCTGGCGGCCAGGGCCTGGCCAAGCCATGTGCAAAATTATAGAGCTGTTTCGGTGAAGAATGTACACTTGTCAAAATAGACAGGCCTGTGTACATAGTGTACAAAGTTTCGGAGGATTTTTAACTACCTTTCCATGATCATCATGCCCAGTAATCCAGTCCATCTTAAAAATCAAAAGCTTAGAAGATACGGTTTACCGTCTTCTACTGTTCACTCCTTTTAAGATCCCTATCCTGCTCCACTTTAAATTACGTATATATTCCAACCCAACCGTACACGTACTTTCAGTCATTGACAAAGTACACCTATTAATCAAAAAATCTTTTTAGAAGCTCAGCTAGAAGCTTTAGAAATTAAGTACCTAATTATTTTCCAAACACAAGACAACGGAACTAAATAGCTAGTTCTATATTGCCCCAGAAAACTCAACTTATGAAAAAGACTACGGAACACACGCTCAAGCATGAAATAAACAATCGCAATTAATTATTAGACTAACTATTTACTATTAACTATGCCAAAGTAATTATGTAACTGAAAAGCACCCAACCATCCTGTTTACCTGCTTTACAAGTCAAAAGACTCATAACAAAAAGGAAATATGGGACGGGACTTTCTTTTGAAATAGCTGGAGCAAAACTAGCTTAATGAAATGTAGCATCAGTGAGGTATAGATATAACTGTGCCAATGGGCATTATGAATTTAACGTGTCATTCAGAAAATTAAAACTGATGAGAGAATATAATAGATTTTAAATAGTTCAATATCCATTTTAATTTTAAAATTTATCGCAATATTTAGCTCAGAAATCTATGAGTTGAGAAATTGGATATTTCACAATTTATAAATGAAAAATAAATGCATTTAAATTCTTAAAAACTTTAAAATAAATGCTGCTACCTTCTTAATCATTTTTATAGTAATTTTTGCAATTGCCGCTATTTTGTGCTCCAAATAGACAAGTATTTACATTCTAAAATTGATCAATGTATTTAGATTAATTAATACATCATTAAAACCTAAACAATTCAATTAGTTCGAGGAATAGGGCACGTCTAACACTATGAACTAGTATTTTATTTTGGCAAGAATGAAAGTACATTTTCCATTCATGCACAAGTAAAAATATTTACACTTTTAAAAGAAGCGTGTACATACAACATAGTATGTTGAACATACCCATTTTAAAAATTAATTCGTAGCGTTTAGGTAATGTCTAAACATCACTTCAACAAACCTATTTATAAATCTAAACGTAATAGCTTTTTTAAATGGAAAAAATTGCATTTAATATTATTGCAAAGATCTACAGAATTCAGTACAGATTACAAAATAACATCGACTCCAACCTCAATGAAAATTTGACAAATCTTAATAAGGATCCAAATATACTACCTAATTCACAATTGTCCCAAAATAATCTACCTTACAGTTTAACAAGTGAAGCATTAAAAACATATTACCTATTAGCAACTATAGGCTCTACATTGAACCCAACTACCCTATTTGTGTAAAGACACATTTAAAATTGGCTTAAATAAATAAATTAAACGAAATTACAATCAGAAATTAATTTTTTAAATGCAAAGCACAATAATAGCACAGCAGTTACATTTGCCCCAAATCCAATGTTTTCTCGTTCAGTATTTCCGTATAGCATGTCAATTATCGCAGGTCAACCTTCGGCTCATTTTTATGTCTCTTGTGTCGGTAGTCTGAAACAATAGACAATACAAACAAAACAGTTAATTCAATGAGATAGCATGAAAAGAATATCCGAAACAAGATCCACTTGAAATACTTTAATATTATGTATAATCAAATGTTTGCTAACTTGCTGTGAAAATAAATTTCAGTTCCGAGAGAGAGAGAGTGAGAGAGTGAGAATAGTACATTATGGTCCCCTTCCTTTGTCCATTGAAAAAGACTAAAACCATAGAACATAATATACTCAGCTAATTATTTCACACCATTTTAAAGTAGAAACTTACATGAAACAAAGGTAGACGGTTTGTTAAAATCACGCACGGCGGATTGTCCACTTACATTGTGACATCCGCCATCTTGTTCATCAGAAAAATCTTCTGCTGATCAAAAATCAGAATAAAAATCAAACTAATTAATTCACAGTTTTTAAACTTTAAAGCACTTATAACTCCTAAAAACTTATAACTGATAAACTTACTGTAAAACTGGCCACTGGCCAAACCCCATCCTTCGGCCGGGGTCGCTCAAAAGGAAAGGAGGAAGAAGTATTAAAGTAGGTGGCCTGAAAATGCACAATGTATTCCCAACATCACCATATTGCCTATTAAGCTAGTTTACTATTTTGTTAAGGATAACGGCAGCTCTATTAGTATTAATTATTTCTTAATTGCAAACTTACAGCGACTAGTCATAATCAACCTTGATTAAGACCACAATGGTAATAGGTCATCCAAACCATTAAGAAATCTGAGAAAAAGCGGATTGTCCACGTACATTGTGACATCCACCCTCTTGCCCATTTAAAAGATTCCTCCTACTCAATTAAAAACCAGAACAAATAGCAAACTAATTGATTTAAACTTGCAGAACTGATCAAACTTAGAAATTATTTAAGTTTAAACTTGAACTAATCCTGATCAGCTTACTTTAAAAACTTGTGACGGTCCATCCTTTGGTTAGGGTCACTCAAAAAGAACCAGAATCCGAATAAGTGGCCTGCCTTGCATTCCGCACAAGTCTGACTGCACTACAACTGCAAAAATTAATCGAAAATTCACAAAGTATTCCTAAAATCACACCTACCACTATTAAGCCAGTTTACTAGAGAACCCCAGCTCTATTAATTATTTCTTAATTGCAAACTTACGGTTACGATTAAAAATCATAATCCACCTTGATTAAGTCTAAGAAATATGCCGGAATGTCCGCTACATTGTGACATCCACCTCTATCCATTCACCTCTTACATTGTGGTGTCCGGCCTATAGTCTCATGGTCCATTAAAAAGTACTTCTTCTTGTCATGTCATCACAAGCCGACTTCAAAACCAAAATGGACACTAATAAAAAAAATTAAAAAATTGTCAAAATAAATCTCAACTCTTTTCAGAACATCAGAACAGTAGAACGATTGCTCAAATAATTATTTCTTAATTATGAACTTACACTCCAATGTGTATGTACAATCATAATCCAACTTGGAAAACGCCAGAGGGGCAAACAACGACAGCAGGTGAATCCAGGTCATTAAAAAAATTGGGAAATTACTGATTGTCCACTACATTGTGACATCCAGCCTCCATCCTATTTGATAGAAACACAAATCACAGCGGTACAGTTTATTAGCATGAATTTCTTAAGTGGTCACATTTCGCTGTCATTTCACTGTCACGCTGAAAGCGTCATGTCAGCACCACCATTTATTTCTTTAATTTCGGTTAAAATTTTACCTTTTTGGATGGGTATACATACTCCAGCCATTTGGCTTTTGGCTCAATATACTTGACAAATATTTTCAGTGAATTATTTAATTTAAAAAACTGGCTAATTAATTAAAAATTTTGCAAATGGGCAGCAGCACGACCTGTTGACCATGCCTAACTTGGACAGAAAGTGAAATGGAAGTGACCACAAGGCCAAGGAACACGTTGTCTCCATTTAAAATGAACATTAAGGGTAAGTTGAGACACCTTTGGGAAACCTAGAGTGTAGCCTGTCCTGTCCTGTCAAAAAGACTTTTGAAGGTGAAGAACGAGGATGTTCAGTTTTGGTGAAGAATGTACATACATCCCCCATGATACACAGACATGCTAAAAAATCACGGATTTTTAACTACCTTCCCATTCCCGTCCCATGATCACGATAATGCCCAGTAATCCAGTCCGTTTTATAAAGGCAAAGAAATACTTAGCGGGTTCATTCCTCCATACTCATCCATAATAAATTGTATATTTTTCCAAGTTCCATCACAAGCAGAGTACACTACACCTATCAATCTAAAAGCCTTTAGAAATAAGCTCAGCTAGAACTTCTAGCCTAGAAGCCTTATAGATTAGGAACCTAATTATTTGTCCAGCAGGAGACAACAGTAATATAAATAGATACTTTCACGTTGCCCCAATAAACTCAACTTATGAAGAAAAAAACTCATGAAAACATATTAAGAAATCAACAAAATATCCAAGCACATAAAATACCAACGAATTTATTCTGTATTAGAGCAACCAAATCAACTAATTAATACTCAGTTAATTATGCGATTTAGAATTTTTAGAAAAACCCTTGTTCCTTACTGTTTTACAAGTCAAAAGACTTATGCACACGCAACCTGTAATTTTAGCAAGCATATTAAGGTATCAATCTTTTAAGTTATTCCATGATTTACTATTTCCACTGATGTTGTAACATGTTTCTGATTTCTGATCCCTAACGTCAACTTTTTTCATCCGATTCCTCTCCTACTCTATCCGGAATACTCAATTAAAACTTTATGCAGTGCATTTCATGTACAAAATCCAATTTAACAAACATTGGACGCATTTTTTCTAAATCCCTATAAAATTTATTTTGAAACAAAATTTTCATTATAGTAATTTCAATTTTTTTCGATCAATATCAGTAGGTTCCTGTTTCAATATACTTTTCTACAAACCATTGTAAAAAGTCGATAAAACGATTATGCAACGTGTGCTTTTTTGCAAGATTCGTTGTCAAACAATTTATGCATATCATATAAAAAGGTAGCCGTACCGTATCCGTGTGAAACTTTATTTTATTTTACAAACATACATAAAAGAGAGCAAAATATGCTCCTATATAGCAGTACTGTAAAACTTTATTTTATGACATTTTGTTTCTGAAATATTTTACATTTTCATAAGCTTTTTTATGTAGATACTAAAACCGAACGGTATCTAAATATTCCTCCACTTCAACACTACTGCTACCATTTCTTCTCGTTTGTTTCTTAGTCCCACTTGAAGAAACTGGAGCAATTGTTGTATCACTTTCCTTGTCAGGAATATATACATGAGTTACTTCCGGTTTGCTTGTACTTGGGGTAATGTCAGACACCTCATTTACAATTGCAACTGTAGTCGCTTTCACTTCTGTTGTTTTATCATCAACAGGTTGATCGCCCATTATACTCCGTTCACTCTTCTGCTTTTCCTTTTCTAACCTTTCAATTTCCAACCTAGCCAAACTTTTATCCGACAAGTAGCCAACACTCAAATTCTTCTTTAATAATTCCTCTTCCAAAATGATACTATACATTGGTCGCCTTCCTTGGCTTTGAAGCTCATCCCTAACTTGTTCTACTTTCTCCATCACTCGAATAATATTCGTAAAGCTCAATTTTCTCAGTTCATCCAGTTTCCATCCTCGTTTTACTAAAGTGGCAAATAAATGCGGGTATTTGCTCACATCCTCAAGACCTCTTGGCATACTACAAATAAAATATCAAAATGTCATTTTCAAAACAAACTCTCTTAAACCAAAAATTAACAATTCTCCTACCTATCCACCCCATCATAATCCCCACCAAGTCCAATATAGTCCACCCCAATCAAATCCCGAATATGTTCAATATGTTTTACAACATCCAACAAAACGGCTCTTCTGTCAATACCCGGCTCACAATAGACAAACTCACTATAGAAATTTATCATAATAATTCCGCCATTGGCTTTCTGAAAATTTCCATCCAGATTTAAATTTTTAGAAATCAATTTCAAATTTTCTTTTTAGATATGTTTATAGCTCACCAGCATTTTTAGCACATTGTCGCCCACATTCCTATGCACATTACAAACCGCCTTAGCTCCACTATGACTAAATATCACCGGTGCTTTACTTCGTTTCAAAACAGCAATCATCGTCGCTTCACTCACGTGACTTATATCAATCATCATTCCAATTCGATTCATTTCGTCAATCAGTTCCAATGCCCAATCACTTAACCCATTACTCAAAGCTGTTACATTTTTCTTGGGATCGTCTACTGGACTGACGTCAGCCCATGCTGTATTGCAAACATGGGTTAAAGTGAGATATCTCACACCCAATTTGTAAAACTGTCTTAGAACACCCACACTATTTTGAACTAAATGTCCACCTTCAACACCAATCAAACTGGCTATTTTATTGGATTTATTTCTATTTGGATTAAAACTGGTTTCCAGAATGCATTTTGCACTAGAGCAGAATTTGAGTGTTTCGTTGTAATCCTGAATAAGTTGGTGGATTACATCAATCTGTTCTAAAGTTTGTATAAGAGCATCTTGTCCTTGACTGGCACAGTTGCCATAAGCCACCCAAAACTGGGCACCTACTTGACCTTGGCGCAAACGCGGAATGTCGGTAAAGCTCTCGTTGTAACTGGCCCATGGTTCAACTTCAGTTAGGTCAGCACTAAAGTTAAACTGGTTTAAATTATTCCGTAAAAGATTGCGAATATTCCAGGGTAAATCATTATGACCGTCTATTACAGGAAAGATCTGTAATAAAATTTCCGCTTTTTCGGAATAACTTAATGACGTATTTTTCTCTAAGTTTTCAAGAAGAAACTTGACTTTGGAATGATTTAGAGCTTCGTCTAAGGTGGAATAGGGCTTTATTTCCGGTTTGTTGGAACTCCATGGTAATTCAAATATTGCAACGCCTAATAAAATGGCAAGGCCAATGCACAAGCCCATGGCAAAAAAGACCAAAAGTTTGGAACGGTTTTCCGCTGAAAATTAACAAAATGACACAGAAATAAATTTGTATCTAAACTGGTGGAACAAATATTGCAATATAAATTGCTTACCATTTATAAGCGTCATTTTTTTTCCTTTTTATTTCAAACCACTTCCAGAACAATTTTTGCAGGAATATGTATAAACTTATCACAACTTCTTTAAGGTCACCATGGTGCACTGATTAATTTTTACATTACTAAGTAAGTTGTGTGACAAGTTCCAAAAGTCAGTCACTCATTCTCAGTGCACTGCAGAGCACGTGAAAAAACACCATGCTACACAAATATCAGACAACAGAAAAAAGAACCTTTTCTGGGTCAAATCAAAATTTCACTGTAATGCAAATGAACTTCGTGTTTCCAAGAAATGAATGAATAGCGAGAAAGCAAAACACAAGCTATAATATTTTATTATGCATTTTTACGCGTTCTGTTTGCTGTGTGGGCTTTTATTGCACATTCAATGTTTAACCTTGAGTTTTTAATGAATTTGAATGGAACAGATACTTTATAAAAAATACATTGTTTTCTTGTTTTTTTTAAACTGTATTTTGTGTAAAAAAATAACCAGCTAACTAGAATTTCAACGAGAAAACTGCAAAGCTAGTCTTACAATCAATGCTTTTATAAGCTTGATGTTCTAGTGACTGGAATCTAGTCACATTTATGTTTTAAACAATTACTCAAAATTCCAGATCTGCTGCTTCTTATTAAATAAATTTGCAATTTTACAAATGTAAAATTGCATCTTTTTTCAGAATCTGCCAAAATTTTCTTTACTCTTTCAAAAACTCTTCAACCTTTCAGGGCTGATTCGCCCCTATCAATAAACAGCAACTTCTAAATATTAGATCGAAAGACTGCCATAATTCGGAAAAAATGCTAAAAACATGATATTTTTGAATGGCCACAGCTTAACCGTCATAACTTTTTTGTGTGCAAGCAGAAATCAATGAAACTTTGCATGCTAATACACAACTAATTAAGTTATTTGCATACGGAAAACCAAATTGTTTGCTGCACTATAACAAATTCTGCAAGGCAGTTTATCTCAAATTTTGGTATGTGCCCAACACATGTATGACTCTCCAGCCTATACCAAACAGTATTTTTCAGAAACTTGGAAATGACTATAAGGCCACTAATATGGGCTACTTTGCACAAAAGACCGCCTGGAGAAATATTGAGACGTTGTTGAGATATCCCGGTTTGAAGATTCTAATCCTAGCACATAAAACAGGTACCGTGTTCAGAAAGTTGGATATTCTTTAACAATAGAGTCCATAATATAAGACGTACTTACATGTATAACCAAGTCCAAGTTAAGCAGTTTTGTATGGTACCAGAATCTTTTGCGTATACCGCTTCAAAGCATTGCTAGGACAAAATTAGTCCAATTGAACATATGAAGCGGACAAACACCATGGCCGCTGCAACATACAAATTTCAAATTTACATAACTTCTCACTAAAGTGTCAAAACGCAAAAAATCTTTCAGTATACTTCATAACTTGAAATACTCTATAAGATAGAGTTGAATTTTTACAAATTCATGTCACTTAATTTTTTCGCTAATTGAATTAAAACCAATTTTTGCTGATTTGTAGCACTCAAACCGAGATATCTCGACAACGTCTCAATATTTTTTTGTGCGGTCTTTTGTGCCAAGTAGCCCATATTAGTGGCCTTATAGTCATTTCCAAGTTTCTGAAAAATACTGTTTGGTATAGGCTGGAGAGTCATATATGTGTTGGGCCCATACCAAAATTTGAGATAAACTGCCTTGCAGAATTTGTTATAGTGCAGCAAACAACTTGGTTTTCCGTATGCAAATAACTTGATTAGTTGTGTATTAGCATGCAAAGTTTCATTGGTTTCTGCTTGCACACAAAGTAGTTATGACGGTTAAGCTGAGGCCATTCAAAAATATCATGTTTTTAGCATTTTTTCCGAATTATGGCAGTCTCTCGATCTAATACTTAAAAGTTGCTGTTTATTAATAGGGACGAATCAGCCCTGAAAGTTTGAAGAGTTTTTGAGAGGGTGAAGAAAATTTTGGCAGATTCTGAAAAAAGATGCTCATTGATTTATGACACTTGTTACAGATGATTGACGTGAAAACGTCAATCATCGTGTATTAAACATTACACACACATCGTGTATTAAACAACTACAGTAAATGTATTAAACGTGTATTAAAAATGTACATATTTTGCTGCCTATTTTAAATATTTTGATTGATTGATTAAGTCGTCTGGCGAATAAAATAAAAACACTGTGTTTCTTAGCTTCCTTGTGCCAATACTGTTTGCATATCTGATTCGTTTAGTAGGTTGAAGGTAATCCATTTTTACAGCTTTTTTATTTACTTGCGTCTCTAAACCCACTAAATTGCGTATGCAAAGTGTAGGTTTAAACCTACTTCGTAATCTTATACATTTTATCCTGTCTATTTGACACAAAAACACTCACGTAAAAAGCGTAGAGCGTGCTTATGTCACTTGTTTATTCCGCTTGTTACTTACAAGCTTTTTCAGCCTTGGCAAACAACTTTGGATTTTGCGTATCTCTCAATTTCAATTGTGTAACTTGTATTTTATTTATTGCTTTTGTCACAAAGGAAATTCCTACTGAATCCAAAAAATTCTAAAAATATATTCCCGGAAACAGCAACAACTCCACGTTACACTTTATTTCTTGCATATTTCCAATCTAATTGCCTATGCGTAAAGGAATTTTCCTTAACAATTTTGCCAACTTTTGCACTGGTTGAGTAGGGTTTGCAACCAAGGTTTTACTTATCAAGCTACTTGATAAAAAGCTTGAATATTCCTTATCAAACTACTTGAAACTTATCAAGCTACCCGATAAGCTATTATTTCTCCTTATGATTTCTTTGCACCCCACTTCCCCCTGAGGTAATTTACATGGAAACCATGGAAAAAATTTTCTTTCTCAAAGGAAAAATTCTTATCAAGTAGTTTATCAAGTAGCTTGATAAAAAGCTTGATAAGAAAGCTTATCAAGTAGCTTAATAGAGACTCATTTGCAAACCCTATGGTTGAGCAACGACAAACAACTAAACCGAAAAAATCAGTTTTGTTGGAAAATATACTCTTTTTTCTTCTTCTTCTCATCGACTCTACATTGAAAGCACACAAAATAACAAACACTACACATTGACAAATATATAGGTAAAGTAGCACACATTTTCCAACATTTTCTACTACGGAAACAAATTGAATAGAAAACTCTAGCAAAAAATATAGCTGAAGTGACACGCTCCCACGTATATTTTTGTTCAGTTAACAACATGATCATTTCTATTTGAATGGAAAAAATGTACTCTCTAAGGAGACCATAGACTACAGAAAAAGTCGAAGATGAGAAGAGCAGCTCTCTTTTTTTAAGAGCCTAGCTTCCATGAAAACAAAGAGGCTCTCAAGATGAACAGGGAAATATATAGGTATATAAAAAGTATTGAAAGAGAATGTGCTTCAAGCTCTTTTATCCAGAGCAGACGAGTACTAACGAGAAAATGAAATTAGGTTCTTTTATAGAAAAAAATACATCCAGAGAGGTCTTTTGTGACTTCTACGCTTTGCTTTTAATAACCGGGGAGACCGTGTAATAACTGGTGTACAGTTACCTTTTTTCCTGTTCAAAAAATATGTTGTAGCTTTTTAGCTTTTTATGTAATATACTATCAACTATATAGATTTGATATTAACAAATAGGAAATAGGTATATGTACATTTTTTATTTCGTGTTTGGAAGAAAAGAAAGGGTTTATTATGTTTTACACGGACTATAATGTATAAGCACAGAAGTGTTTCATTACCTGGGAAAAATGAAGGAAGAAAGTTGGATAATTGAGTAATAGAATACCTGCGCTGTTTTTAGGTGAAAACTCAATATAATATAAGTTAGCACGTTGTACTAAGTGCTTGAACAAAATGGGGAAAATGTCTAAAATATGTTGACGTTTGGTAACATGTTGACAAAATTGAATTTGTATTTTCTAATGGAGCATTGAACAAAATGCGTGAAGTTTTGCACGAATTTTTACGCAATTTTAACACGTTTCAAGAAATTTTAAGCTAAATACTGCTTCTTGTTCAAATTCTTAACTTTTTTGTTCCAATATTTCAAAATCATATCCGCTCCTTTCTCCCCAATGTTTATTGCACTTGCCTGTGTATTCGTTGTCGGTATAACCGGCATTATTGACGCATCTACCACTCTCAAATTCTTTACTCCAATCACTCTTAACTTTGTATCTACAACTTTTCCCATGGAAACCGTTCCCACTGGATGATGCAATGTTAACGTATACCTTCTAATAAAACAAGTCCAATATGCATCCGTTCTAAACTTAAGATGTTCACAACTTGGAAGCTTTTCAGAAGTAAAATGAGCCCCAATTTTTACTCCCATTGAAGTAGTATTCTCCATTAAATAAACTGCTTGTTTTACAGCATCTAGTAAAACTTTAAAGTCGATATTGTCCTCATCTCCTAAATAATTGGGGTCGATTACAGGCTTGTCATAACGACTGTTTCACCCAGTTTCACATAGCCCCTTGAAAACGGCCTAGCTCCACTGACAAAAAAATGGCAAGCGTCCTTGCCTATAGAATGCTTATAATATTTTATCAATTCATCTTGTTTTAAGCTGAATGCATGAGCGTTATACTTGGCTGCGTCTTTGAATACTGTGTAGCAACCAAAAATTATTTGGATATCGGGCCAATTTGGTTCTCCTCTGGATATAGCGTACTCAGAAGTCCATAAGCCGGTGGCTACCGCTCCGGATGAGGAAATGGGTCCTTTGCCTAAAGTAAACCATTTTATTAGAGCTGATGGTGTAATATCCCGTTCTACATTGACTGAGCGGGGTGGGTTGATAAAAAATGGACTGAGTCCAACGGCCAGATGGTCTTGTAGATTTTGGCCAACGGGTAGGTCACTTATAACAGGAATCTACAAGAAATTCAGTATAAAATACAGTCCATTATAAAAAATAGGCCACTATAAAAAGAGCTATAATAAAGAATGCTACAAGCAGATTCTAAAAAAGTTTGGTACAAGTACAATTTGGTTTATAATTTATAGAACACAGCACTTTACCCGGAAACCGTTATAACATGTGCCTCTATGAAACGCTGCCGCAGCGTTAGTGTGTCGTGTAAGTTCATGGTAGAAGGACGGAGGAGATCATTAGATCATCTTCAGCGTTTGGGTTATCATAGGAAGAAATTTACAGCATGAGATTTAATTGGACTTTGAACAGAAATTATTTTGAAATTAGTGCTATACCTAATTTACTTCTTTTATCGGAGTTTAGTGCATTTTTGAATAAATTCAGAATTCTAATATGTATGTAACAAAAGGTTTTTCTTGTTGTTAGCTGTGCAAGGTAATAATTACGTTTGAAAATGTTGAAACAGATTTTGAGTATTTGGCGACAATAAAGAAAAAATGTGACACGAAATATATATGCACATATCGGCAAGCACATTGACCGAGGTATGCATTTTTTAGGCTATTCCAAGATTTACCCTTGTCATTTCTCATGTAACTCGCATCCGTTTCCTACTCCTACTCACCACTGTCCCCGTCCCCACTATATGCAATTCACTTTATCCTCAAACATGAATCATAAATTATGTACAAGCTTTTATGTCACTTTTTTTAACCAGGTCTTTACCCTAAAATACTTTCTGCACTTTCGTTGTAAAATGAAATTTGGGGTTGGTCATAGTTTACTTTATTGTGAAACAGTTAGTAAAAATAGTTTTTTCTGCACTGCAGTAGCATGCATTTATGCATTTACATTTAACAGCCATCCAGAAATATAAAAATTATTAAAGAGTACAGAAGATTTATTTCAAAGCTAAAATTCGTTTATAGCACATTTTAAGTAGTTTGAAATTTTTATGAAAACGTAATATCTTACATTGTAATCCTAATATCTTACATGAGTATTTAGGAATCTAAAAACAATCCAGTTACATTTTGCATCATTCTCTTCATTTTGCGAACTGAACATAAAAATAATATTCTAAGCGTTGTCAGTTCTGTTACTTATTGTTAGTTTGAACAAGACAGGAACTACATTTTCCATTTTTGCACAACTCCAACTTATCTGGTTTTGAATATAACTGTTTGCATAACTATTTAATCACAAATTAATTTGTAACTATATTTCAAATATTTTTTAAATGAAACTAATTACATTTTACACTAACGCAACAAGCTTTATAAATTCAGTAGTTAATTATTCTTCAGGCAGAAAAACTGTTTTGATGTACTATTTTCAATTTAACCCAACAAAGATGCGTGTTCAGTCGAGAGTAGAATCATTATTTCATAAACTACATGGAAGGTAATTGCTTGAACATTAGTAGATTTAACATACTATTTTAGCAATTATGCTCTACATTGTACCCAACTGACCTATTCATATAAAATAATTACATTTAAAACAGACTAAAATATTAAGATACAGAAATTACAATCGCAAACTAATTTGTTATTTGTGCAACGCAACGGCACAAACGAACAAATTCACACCAAAACTCCATTTTTTGTTGTCCAGCATTCACTCAACCGTTACATTCACTTTTGCAGGCGAACATTCGGCTCATTTGAAACTTCGGAAGGTAAAAACCTGGAACAATTGGCAATGCAATAAAACCAAAACCAATTAATTCTCAGAATACACGATAAGCAAATTGAAAACATTTGTTTGAATCCAATCTATTTAACCTTGGCTAATTTACCATTTAAGGTATTATGATAACCAAGCAGCTTCTTTAGAGAGTTATCAGCTCAGTTCAGGGAAGGGTTAAGCCAGAATCTGTGGGATGCTGATCACTGATACACTGTTGTTACCATACATCCTATTGTCCAGTAAAAAAGAGTACTTCTTGAGAAGCTCTATAAAATTCACAATAAATAGTCAGCTAATCAGAAACAATTAAAATTCACAATTTTTTTTAATGAAGCGATTTTTAAAGTAGAGAAACTTACAAAGGGATTAATCCAAAATGATTAAAGTCAGACATTGCATCATTGCGGAAAGTCCATCTACATCATGTCATTTCATGTCACAAAGTCAGGATAAAGTTGGGGTTTCTTCGTTCACCACTTATATTGTGGCGTTTGGCCTCTAGCATCAGAATCCAATAAAAATGAATCCTCCATGACATGTTACCAATGGCCGATAAGAAGACTTCAAAACTATTAAATAAACCATAAGAAATCCCAAATGTTTTTTGAAAGTCAGTTGAGAGAACAGAAGTTTTGCTTTAATACATAGCAACATTAACTAACCGTACACCGGACACAGAATCAAAATCTGCCTTGACTAGAATGTCACAATAGGTGACAATGGCAAACAGGGCATCCAGGTTAATAAGCATTTTGAGAAATGGCAGATTGTCCACTACATTGTGACATCCACCCTCCATCCTTACAGGAACACAAACCACACAGCAATATAGTTTATTAGCTAATTATTTTTTAATGACCACCTGTTCACTGAAAGCGTGGTCATGTCACATGTCCAAGATTGAAGATGAATACCGTGTTCAGATTTGGCGAAGAATGTACTTTTGTCAAGATACATGCTTAGATGGGTATGCAATAAAATCTCGGATTTTTATATACCTTCCCATCAACATGCATCTTTATATGCCCAATAATAATCCCTTCCATCTTAAAACTTTAAAGCCAAGAAGATACGACTTACTTCTCCGAAAGATCTCTACTATACTGCTCCATAATAAGCTTTATAAATTCAGTACCTAATTATTTTTCAAGCAGACAAGGAGAACTAAGGTTCACAATGCCCCTGAAAAATTCGACTCAAGAAATAAAACCCTTTAAATTGGTATCAATTCATTTAATGCTGGATTATATGAACACTGACTAATGATGAATTGTTTCTCCATTAAACGGCAAAATAATTTATACAATTTTAAAAACTCTACCAAACGAATACAAATCAAATCAACTTATTTCAAAATCGAAATCAATTCTGTAAGCTATTCCAAGATTTGCTATTTCCTCAACCATTTCTAATTTCTCAGTCTTACTACTGATTTTATGCAATGAACTTTATCCTTATAATTATGAATTTTGAAGAAGCTTTCGCTTCCGTTTTAGCCTAAAATATTTTTTCTCGCTTTGGTCGTAAAACAAAAATTCGGTTGGGTGGTTATCAACTTTTTTGAAACAGTTTGAGTAAAAATATGTAGCTTAATTAAATGCAGATGAGTGGGTAAATGGGATAATCATACATTTAACAGTCAATCAGAAAATTAATATTTTATAAAAGAGCACAACAGATTTATTTTAAAGTTCAAATTCCATTCACGGATATTCTTAACTCTTTTTAAAATTCTATGCAAACGTAGCATCCAATGCTTAAGGAATCTAAAAATGAATGTAGTTACATTTTACATCATTCTTTTCTTCCAATCTCTATCACACCACATCATTTCAATTCATAGCACTTTAGAATGAATTCAGCTACCGTGTTAACAATTCTGGTAATTTTGCTAACAAAATAGCTGTGCAGGGAAGCATTATAATTTTCAGTTATAGCCTTTATCACTACCATGTTTACCATTCTTATATACTGACAGTTTGAACAAGAAAGAAAGTACATTTTCCATTCCTGCACAAGTCAAACAATTATCTACAGATTGAATATTCATCTCTGTGTACATAACCATTTTAAAAAATAGTTCTAAATTTGAGATGTGACAAATGACTGCTATCATTATCCTCAATAGCAGTTAAAAGTAAATTCTAATCTAGCCATTTTTTTAAATCTGCACGCAAATATATATTTTTAAAAAAATGAAACTATTGCATTTTACATTAACGCAAAGCTTCTTAAATTCAATGGCTAATTAATCTTCAAACAATACACTGAAATGTAAAATAGACTGCTTTCTTTGTGCAGAAAAGGTTAATATTGATTCAACATCAAATACAAATTCAAAAATTTTAGAGAAATTATTTTTTAAATACTAAAGTTGTAGCTAGCTACCTTCTTAGCTTGGTCAGGACCTCATATCATAACAAATTGTTGTGTAATTCTCACAACTAAACTACATTGTACATGAAACGTAAATCCTTGACCATTATTAAATTTAACATATTATTTTTGCAATTAGGCTCTACATTGAACCCAACTGTCGTAATCATGTAAAATAATTACATTTAAAACTGACTAAATTAATCAGATACAGAAATATCAATCACAAATTAATTTTTAATGCCACGCAGGGGCAGCACCCAGCCTTCAGACAGACAAATTCTCACCAAAACTCCATTTTTTCTTCTCCAGCATCCCCTCAAGCGTTACATTTCTATCGCAGGTAAAAAATCCAACGATAAAAGCCTGAAACAATTTAGACAATGCAAACCAAAACCAATTAGTTCACTTAGACTACATGATAAGGTCCCATTTAAAGAAAGATAAATCCAATAAATTTTTACTTGGGTTAACTTACCATTTAAAACAATGATAACTAAACAGCTTCTACGTTATCAGTTCAGGTAAGGCTAAGTAACACACACTGCAGATTGTCCACCTACATTTGTGGTGTCCACCCTCTCGTCCTCGTCCTTTAGAAAAACTCTACCTGATCAACTTACAAAACAATAAATTGCCAACTAATTAATTCCCAGTTCTAAATTTGTCGTAACTTAAATACTTAATCAACTTACTATAAAATCTTTCGGCTTGTGTCATTCCAGGACTCTAGGAGAAACAGAATCCGAGTGGGCGTCCCTCCCTCCGCTCAAGCAAGAATGTTAAATGGTTTGATTAAGTGATCATAAATTTTTATTGTAGATTTTCTAAAATTTTTCCCAAAATCATATCAGTCATGTCAGTTTAATACTGCTGAAGAGAACGGCAGCTTGTGTAGTTATTTCTTAAAGACCAACTTACTGCAAAATTTTCATGATTCCACTTTGATTATTAACGCACCAAAGGGGTTACAATACCGGTTATCATGTTAAAGTTTGAGAAATTGGGAATTGCCCAGCTACATTGTGACATCTTTGCCCTCTTTGAAAGCGCCTCCTCTTGATAAACTATAAAAACCACCATAAATAGTTATTCATCAATGCTTCACACTCACTAAAGATTTAATATTAGAACAAATATTAAAATCTTGAAACCAAGAGAACAAAACTGACCAAATTTATCAACTGTGAAAGATGTAACTTGTAACTAATCAACTTACTTTTAAAACTGGTGATTATCATCCTTTGGTCACTGGATAACTCCAAGAGAAAACAGAATCCGTGGCGTCTACTCTTTTTCATGTCACCAAAGGCCGATTTCCAAAGCTTTAAACTAATCAAAAATTATATTAAATCGCCAACTTTGTTAAAAGTCACTTTAAACGAGAACAGTAGCTCTGTTAACTAATTCCTTTATAAACTTACTTGATACAGAAGCCTTGATAATCGAAATCTACCTTTACGAAAAACACCACAGGGGCGGCAATGGCAATAGGTCATGTTAAAGTTTGAGAAATGGCTGATTATCCACTACATTGTGACATCCACCCTCCATACTAATTTACAAGAAAACAATCAATCAATTTATTAACTAACGGTTTAAATGGCCACGTCTCACTATTAACTGAAAGTGACATGGTAGCACAAGCACTTGATTCATTTTTTGGTCAAACATTTACCTTTTGTATGGGTACACACCCAGCCATTTTTGGCTTTTGCACAAAAAATTGACAAACTTTTTTTTATCAATTTATTTAATGAAAATAACTGGCTAATTAATTTTTGAAATCTACCAAGAGCAGCCAGTGCCCATACCTAACCAAAAGAGAAATGGGTATGGGAGTCACCACATGGCCAAGGATCATGTTGTCACCAAACGTGAAACATTTCTGGAAAAACCGTGTGTGTTCCTAGGCCCCGTATCATCATGTCCATGATCATGATTGAATACCTTCAGTGTTCAGTTTCGGTAAAGAATGTACATTTCTCAGGATTCAAGATACACAGCCATCTTCTTGCCATCATGATGCCTAATAATGGGAGATTATGCCAGCGATCTGCGTTAGCAGATCGCGCCGCATAATCTAGATTATGTGAATCTTCCGGAAGCGGAAGACATCACATAATATGTGATCAATATGGAGTTAAGCCTAGACGTAGGGAGAGTTTGCCTTTGTTCAAAGTGGTAAAATTTAAACTTTTTACCACATGTCTGTTCTCTGGCCAAGGTGGCCCAGACCGAGCCCAATACCGAGTCATTGTTTCAAAGAGCGAATTGTCGATTTTCGTTGTCGCCTTCGGGTGGGAAGGGTTGGGTATGTGATGTCTTCCGCTTCCGGAAGATTCACATAATCTAGATTATGCTCCATCTTCCTACAGCTTCATACATCACATAATATGTGATCAATATGGAGTGGTGGAGTGGAGTGGAGTGGAGTGTCGACAATGAGCAGACAAGAATAAAATCACAATATTTATCAATATTGCTCTATTTAATAAACAAAATTACCGATACAAGAGGACATTAATCATATATTTAATCCATAAATAATAGACTTTGATTAAACTTATTCGGAATTTACATTAAGTAAACTATTTCGTGTATTTAGTCTCATGTTCAATAGCTTAGCCTTAAATAAACCATAAGGTCCACCATGAACGCATACTTCAAATTCAAAAGTTAGCTGTTACATTGTAATATAGCATGTGGAATGGAAAAGTTACTCTTTCGTCAATTGAACGATTATAAAAACGTGCAAAAGTACGTGCATTTTTGGACTATCCTACTCTCTGAAGAATTGAATCCACTGACAGGCCCGAACGCACTGCCTTGGAAGATGACGCATGTCTAAAACTATGCTCATGGCATACTTAGTGTTTGTGACGTGACGCAGTTATAGGGCTTTTGAAAACTTATAAACAAAGATCTTTCGCTTACACGAATACGGTAATACTAAAACTACATTTGGATTTTTAAGGGACGTACATTTTAAATTTCACTGCAACCTGAACAGGTTCCTCCCATACAATATTATCTAATTTGATAGGAGCCAAAGTTGGGGACAAGTCTTTGTGCCGTGACCAAGCTAGCAAGCTAACTAATTTTTGCGATAACATACGCAAGCTTAGATTTTCATTATCGGACCACAAGCGAAGTAAAAACAAGACTTTGTCCGCATCCCACGTTACATCATATCTAGCGGTTGCTGGTCACAATTTTTGATACACCTTTCATAAATTTTATTACCACAGGGTAATGCCCCTAAATAGAACTATCACATTTTTCTAAAACTGAAGATAGAGCTGACTTAGCAGAATTTATACTGGAATAACTTAATCCAGATTCAATCATCGGAGTCAAAAACGTAATTACATCTTGTATCGTGGGTGACCACAATGTTATAATATTTTCCTTTGCAAACTTTTGCCAAATGACTTAAAATAAACATTATATTGAGCAATAGTAGATGAGCTGCTTGCAGCCAACAATATCTTCAATGTACCTTCTGGAAGTTCAAACCGTTCTAGTGTTTGCTTGAAATAACGGCTGAAAGTAGATGGATTTTCCTGCTGAGCTGATGAGTAGTGTTGAAATAAGGACAAAAAAAAATAACAAATTCGTACTTTTTAATTTTATAACAACGGAAATAGCCATTTTTATGGTACATGGGATACCAAGTTTGCGCTTGCAAATCTGGTACCACGACAACCCTAGTGACTTGAACATCAACATTGACTATCTTATTTAGTACTCTATCGACTAAACAGAATGGAGGGAATGCATAAAAGCCATCTTCCCACTTATGCGTAAATGCATCAACACCAATAGATCCTGGATCCGGATGCCAAGAGTAATAGCTTGGTAATTGAGTTGTCAAATAGGTTGCAAACAAGTCAATTCTTGGTTTTCCAAGTTTTATGCATACTTTCCCAAATGCTGTTTCTGAAAGTTTAAAATCAGACGAATCCTTTTCCTCACGTGATAAGCGATTGTCTATGACTATGACCAAAGATAAACTTTGGTGTTTTTGTAAGACGCAAATATACGAATTTGTTTTTTCACAAATCTGCCAAATATCCTTGGCTATTTCATGGCATTTGGTAGATCGACATCCACCAAAATTATTTATGTATGCAACCGCAGTCGCATTATCACACCTAACCAAAATCTGTATACCTGATCTATTATGGAATGATAAAATGGCCAGTTTCACTGCCATGAGTTCCAGTTAATTCATGAGGCATTTTTTTTCTCAACGTCAGTCCCTTAACCCTTTGTGGTAATTCCATTTGACTCAGCTCCCCAGTCCCGTAAACTGCTATCGCTGGTTATGAATAAACCAGACTTATCATGACTAATGAGGTGACTGCTGATTTGTGCATGGCTTATCCACAGTTGTAAATCATGTTTTGCAATGTCTGATAAAGCAACTAATTTCTTATAGTTTATACTACCTTACAATTCGATAACCTTTTTATATTCCAGCTGCTTAGTGTATAGTGCACCGTAATTCACAGCTGGACTTGCGGATACTAATAATCCAATCAGCTCTGCCAGCTTCTGTACCTGTACTTCACTTCTAGATTATGCACTTCACTGCAAATCTTGACAATTTTTTCCTTCTTATGTATAGGAAGTACTAAAACGACGACACGTGTCGATAACAAAACCTAAAAACTGAACTTTCATGGACGGTACGAGTTGTGACTTTTATAATTTACGACAAGTCCTAGTTTTGAGTACAAAACTATTATTGTTTTAATATTCTCTGCGCAAAGTTTCTCTGTCTGACCTATTAATAAACCATCGTCCAGAAATGATACAGATTATAGGCCTTTTAACCTTAGACTAGCTAAAACTGGTCGCATGTATAAATATACCGAGCTATATTGAGGCCAAATGGTAAACAGGTAAATTGATAGCTTCCATTCAGTAATGAATTTTGATAGTGAGTTGGAATACAGTGATAAGCATCCCGTAGGTCTACTACAGCCAAAAAATAATTTGGTCGAATTAACGTAAATACACGGTCCTCCGTTTTAAAATGAGGACACTTAATAAATGCATTTAAATCTTTCAAATTACTAACGACCCTAGTAGTGCCATATGGTTTCAAAACTCCAAATATGGAGGATACATATTGTGAAGATTCTTCCTCAGATTCTACATTGGCTTTACTTAATTTTAGTTTACATATAGATACATCTAGCAAATCACGCTCAACATTTGTCATAGTAATTGCACGAGGTTCACACTTTTGGAATGGCTCACACAAGAAAGGTAGCTTGAACCCACTTATTATTTCTAGCACATAACAATCCGAGGTAATTTTTTGCCAGTGACGAATTTCTGAAGCCTTCTTTCTTCACTTACTTCTTTTGAAAGCTGGATTGCCCCACTCGCTGGTGATTGGGTTTCCACCCGCCTTGAACGTGGTGTCGTTGCTGGGACGGGCGTTCCAGTTTAAAGTCGCTTCTCGAGCGTTACTTGACTGACTTCCTCTCCTGACTGAGAAGGGATTGTAATAAGGCTGACTGCGGTAGCTTAGCTACTTAGCTCGTTTAGATTGGCACACTACTGATGATGCAGCTTTCAAAGACTTGAGTGACTCCTTCAAGTCGTCCCCAGAAATACTCGGTTGATGGGAACAGAAGATGAGCAAATCCCAGCAAATTCAGTTTTCAGAAACGGGTTTTCTTTGGTTCATTGACTGAAAGCCGCTTCCAAGCACGTTGGCAGCGTCCCGGATTGAAGTTATCAATTCGCATGAACTTTTTTGGGCATTTCGGAACTGTTTGCTGTTATCTTGTCAGCCAGGTTTGCTAAGGCAATTAGACCATGGCTGGTGCATTGTTGTTGGTTTTGAAACCCTGGATCCTGCATCCTAGCTTTTGGTGGCAAGTTAATCCAAATCTCTTGGTTCATTTTTGGAACTGCAAGACTTTTGCAGTTTTAATTCAGAAGTCAACTTGTTCAATGATTCCTTTGCCAAAGGTCGATTCACTGCTTTATCAAAGCATTCCGCAATGTCGTTCTGAATTGCAGTACCCAACTGAACTTCGCCCTCCTTATGTTTTAAGGCTTCCAGCAACTCAGGATCACATTCTTCGTCATTTTTCTCGGCACCAGCGTCCAGCATTCTATCTATATCATCGTTCTCATCGCTGCCATTCACTGACACATGGCTGACATGACTTCTCTGATCATCCTCAGCTGTGGTGCCCACGAGCTTTTTCAATAAAGCTGGAACCTCTTTCAGGCCTTCCAGTAATTCATCATGCTTACTAATGGACATGGAAATGATGGACAAGCCTCGCAATCTAGTCGGCATGGCTTTGCGGTGGTGTCTCGTTACCTAACATTTAATGATTCGACAATACAATAATTTTTGGAAAATTAATACTTTTGTCAGTATAACATGTGTGGGCCCTCGCGGGGTTACCACTGACCCGTAACCTATTCAAGGTTTGCTCCGGGTGAATCAGAACATTGTGGGCCCTCACGGGGTCACCACTAATCCGTAACCTATTCAAGGTTTGCTCCGGATAAATCAGAACATTGTGGGCCCTCACGGGGTCACCACTAACCGGTAACCTATTCAAGGTTTGCTCCGGGTGAATCAGAACACTGTGGGCCCTCACGGGGTCACCACTAACCCGTAACCTATTCAAGGTTTGCTCCGGGTAAATACTAAATAATGAGGTGATTATACCTTTTTCACCTGTCACCGCCGACAACCTCAACAAGGTCACACAAATGAGACCAGAAAATTGCTTAAAAATGAAATTTCGCCCTCTTAAAACTTTCCAATGCACTAATTATCAATACTACTTAATATTCAGCGTTATAATTAGGTATTTAATTAATTACTCCGTAGCTTAGAAAACTCTCCCTGCCTAAGATCAACAATGACTCGGTATTGGGCTCGGTCTGGGCCACCTTGGCCAGAGAACAGACATGTGGTAAAAAGTTTAAATTTTACCACTTTGAACAAAGGCAAACTCTCCCTACGTCTAGGCTTAACTCCATATTGATCACATATTATGTGATGTATGAAGCTGTAGGAAGATGGAGCATAATCCAAAACTAAGAAGATACCATTTTACCGTCTTCATTCCGCCTCCTTTCCAACTCTATACTGCTCTATTATATATTCCAAAAATCCAAGTATACCAGTACTTTCATTCACACAAGAGTAGCAGTTATGTACCCAGTACACCTATCAATCAAAAAACCTTTCTATAAGCTCAACTATGAGCTTTATGAATTTAATACCTAATTGTTTTTCAAGTGTAACAAAGTGGTACTAAATAGCTACTCCTACATTGCCCCAGAAAACTCAACTTATGAAAGTTAACTCATATAACTCATTTAAACTGGTATATAAATTCATTTATTCTGTATTAGACCATACATGCAACTTCAAGTAAAAATGTGCAGTTAAATTAAATGCAGAAGAATGGATATATAGGATCATCATGCATTTAACAGTCAATCAGTCAATCCGAAAATTAAAATTTAGAAAAGAATACAACAGATTTATTTTATACCGCAAATTCGATTCTAAAACATTTCAATTTGTTTAAAATTCTAAAAAAGCGCAATATTTAGCATAAGAATTTCCGAATCAAACAAACAATGCGGTTACATTTCACATCATACTCCTCATTTTAATTTTTTAAACAATTTTAGAATAAATGCATCTACTAGGCTACCAATTGGTCATTTTTGCAAATGGGTTCGTTGAGGATATACTATCTGCTTTAATTAGAAAAATAAATGGTAACAATTTTAAGTTACGTTAGTTTATACCAGAAAGGAAGTACATTTTCCTTTCTTATGAATTTCACCTTTTTTAGGTTTTAAATTCACCGGTTGCCGGTACACTGTATATGTACCCATTTATAAATAATCATTTGTAAATTTGTAATGTGACAAGTGCATAATAAGCAGGAAATGAACCAAAAGGGTTTCAAAAAGTCATTTCCAGCCAATTTTGAAATCTACGCGTAAGTATTCTTTTGAAATAAACTAATCGCGTTTTACATTAACACAACAAGCTTAATAATTCAAGAGCTAATTATTCTTCAAGCAAAAATCTGAACCGTAAAATTGGCTACTTCCAAATTAATTAAGAAAATGGCTCAAACTTCAATAAAGATTATAAAATAGTGAAAATAAGTTTTAAAAAGAATTCTAAAGTCCGGCTTATAAATTAAGATTATCAAACAGTTAGATTCTAACTTAATTTATATTCTATAATTGTAGCTAGAATACTTCTGAGCTTGTTTTACAAATCATAAACCACACGAAGGAGCTAGAACAACAGCCTATTGTCACGTGTAAACTACATGAAACGTAAATACTTGAAAATTATTAAATTTAACATGTTACATGTTAGTTTAGCAATTAGGCTCTACATTGAACCCAACTAACCTATATTTACCTATATAAAATATTACATTTTGAAAAATGACTTAAACATTAATTTACAGAAATTACAATAGCAAATTATTATTTTAATTTGATAAACCACCACAATGTGGTAACCACAATTTACTAAAAAACTCACACCAAAACCCCAAATTTTCTTGTCCATACTCTCCCAATCGTAATATTTATATCGCAGATCAACATTCCGAAGATAAAAACCTGAAACAATGCAATAAAACCAATACCAATTACTTTACATGATAAGCTCAGATTTAGATTTAAAGCAAGATAATTTGAATACATTTGATTTTGGATAACGTACCATTTCTAAAATCATGAAAACTAAACAGCTTCTGCGTTATTATTTGCAGTTGAGGTAAAGGTTAAGTACGATACTGCGGAGTGTCCACCTACTTTGTGACATCCACCCTGGAGTCCAACATTCCTTTTGATCTGCTAAAAACCAGAATAAACAGCAAGCTAATTAATTCCCAGTTTTAAAACTAAGTGTTTTCGAATTTGTGATTTAAATACTTAATCAACTTACTTTTTAAAAAGTTCGACAGAATCCGAATTGAAGGCACTAAAATAATTTCACCTTCTTGATTATTAAAGCTCCAGCGGGAATACAATAGCAACTGGTCAACTAGGTCATGTTTATATCTGAGATATTTGGCAAATTGCCCACTACATTGTGGCATCCGCCATATATGTATCCTGTCCATTCGGAAGGTAAAAACCTGAAACAACAGAGACAATGCAATCAAACTAAAATTAATTAAAGCCTATAATCAAATTTAAAGCAAGGTAACTTGAATCCAATCAGTTTGACTTTAGCTAACTTACCATTTAAAATGAATTACCATAATTAAGCAGCTTCCGCATTAACTTAATTAATTGTACACTTAAAATCACAGGAATCCTTTTGTCTTGTCCCCAAAAACCGATTTCCAAACCAATGACCATGATCTAATAAAACAATTACAATAAATTCTTTCTTCCTTGAAAGTCATTTAAGAAGAGAACACAAGCTCTGTTAATTATTCTTTAATATTAAACTTAAATTACCAAATATGATGACTGACAAAGCATCGAAATCCACCTTAACTACAGAGAGGTGACAATGGCAGTTGGCAGCAAAGCATTCAGGTCATTAAAAACTTTGAGAAATGGTGATTGTCCACTACATTGTGACACCTACCCTCCATCGAGCACGACAGAACCACACTAAAACAATTAATTAATTAACTATTTTTAAAATGATTATCGTTGACCGTTCACGGTTCACTTCACGTTTCATTTCATCATAACAAGCTTTTAATTTTTTTTTGGCTAAAAGCTTACCTTTTGTTTTGGATCATTCCCTCCTCCTTCGGATTTCTTGGATCTGAGTCTGCAAAAAGTTTCAAAATTATTCACAAAATTCAGAATAACAAAATCAGCAATTTCACTATATATTATTAACTAACAAACGCCACTTTACATACTTATTTAGATTGGTCATCGTCCACCGCAGGTGCAAATACATCCTCCAGGTCAAGATTAAGTTGGGGTCCCTCCGTCCACGACTTACATTGTGGCTTATGGCCTTCTCCATCAAAATAGGATCTTTCCTGTCATGTCACCAAAGGCCGACTTCCAATACTGAGATCTAATTTAAAAAATTATAATAAATTATATCTTTCTTGAAAGCCATTTAAGACGAGAACAGAAGCTCTGTTAAGTATTCTTTAATGGCAAATTTAACTTACCCAACAAAGTGACAATGATCTAAATCCACCTTGACTACGATGGACAACAGAGAGGCGACAATGGCAGCAAGTCATTCAGGTCATTAAAAACTTTGAGAAATGGCTGAGTATCCACTACATTGTGACATCTGCCCTCCATCCTATTTTACATGAACACAGAACCACAACAGTAGATTTCATTAATTAACTATTTTTTTTAAATGATCTCCGTTCACTACTCACTTCAAACTTATGTCAGCATAACCATCTTTTAAATACTTCTTTAAGATGAAAACTACCTTTTTGTTTTGGATGGCTGCACACCAGCCATTTGGCTTTAGCATACAAAAAAAACTTGGTAAATATTTTTAACAATTTAATTAATTTAAAAAACTAGCTAATTAATTTTTAAAAGTAAGGAGCAGTCGCAGTGCCAAGACATGGTGAACATGCCTCATGGGAATTGCCACAAGGCCAAGGAGCACGTTGTCTCCATCTAAAATGAACACTGGAGTAACTTGAGACTCTTCTGAAAAACCCCGTGTGTTCATAACCCCTGTTCTTGTCCATGATTGAAACACCTTCAGTGTTCAGTTCCGGTGAAGAATGTACTTTGGACATTTGTCAAGAGTCAAGATACGCAGACATGCTAAGAAATCTCGGTTTTTAACTACCTTCGCCTTCTCATGATCACGTCACGATATATAGGTACCCAGTAAATTACTGGCAGTAATCCTGTCCATCTTAAAAGTTCAAAGCTAAGGAGATATTATGCTTCACCATCTTTACTCATCTCTATAATACTACTCCATAATATTACAAGTTCCAATCATACTCTGACTCACACAATCACAAAGTATCAACCATAAACTCAACTAGAAGTTATCTATAAATTCGGTACCTAATTATTTTTCAAGCTCAATACAATAATACTAAATACATATTCCCACATTGCCCCAAAGCCTATGAAAAAACCTCTCCCATAAGGCCAAAATCGTCACGGACAAGCTACTACACTAAATTTTATTCTTGCTCCTGATTCTTTTTCAAATTAACTACCAGTGCTACTTGCTTATCAACAAAATGCCGAGTTTACAATTGCCTATGAAAATTGGATAAACATTTATTGTTTTGATGTAACATGTTTCTCATCATCCCTTAACGCCAAGCTTCTTCTTTGTCACGTAACTCCTCCGATTCCTACTCCTACTCCCATTTTTTTGCAATGCACTTCAATTCCTATGAATTATGAACAAGTTTGCCTATCCCTTTTAACTCTGTGCCCTAAAATACTTTCCGCGCTTCTGTCGCTAAATGAAAGTTGAGATGGGTCGTTGTCAACATATTTTGAAAGAGTAAAACAGTTTAATAATGAAATGCAGACGAGCATGAGCATTGGTATTCAGTATCATTATACACATTTAACAGTCAATGAGAAAATTAAAATTCATGCAAAATGCAGAATATTTGGTTTATACCTAGGTAGATTAAATTCCATTCTTTCATTTCAATTTTTAACAACTTTGGAATAAATACAGCTACCATTCTTATACTGGCAGTTTAAATAAGACAGAAAGAATATTTTCCGATTTCGGACAAGTCAAAAAGTTAAGTTTTAAATTTAAGTGAAAGCATACCCAGTTTAAAAATGACTTAGTAAATTATGTACACTTGGTTATCTGGTTATAACTAAACATCACTTCAAATCAATTTTGAAATCAAAGCAAATTGCATTTTACATTAATACAAAGCTTTATAAATTCAGTTACACAATTATTCTTCCTTCAAAAAACAGTAGATTGAAATTACATAGACTACTCAAAATCTTTCTCAATAATCCCATCATTGTCAATATGACAACATCAACTCTAACCTCAATAAAAATTACACAATATCAAAACCTCAGTAGATATAATTCTATAGACTCATTTTTACACTTAATACAATCGTTCGGTTTAAAATTAATAAATGAATACAGGAAGACACACACTGTCTATTATTCACAAAATAATCTACCATACAGTTTTACAAGTCCAACATTAGATTTAACTTGTTTTGAGTTAAAGTCAGACACTGCGGATTATTCACCTACATTTGTGACATCCACCCTCTTGTCCATTAAAAAGCCTCCTCCTGGTCAACTAAAAAACCAGAATGTATAGCCAACTAATTAATTTAGTTCTAATACATAGTATCACTTAGCCCCAATAAACGATATCATACACGTAGAACTATCAAAACTAATAAATTTTTAAAGTTGCAGCTTAAATAAATAAATCATTAGTTAACTTACTTTAAAAACTTTTGGCATGGGTGACCCCAGGAAGAACAGAATGTTAAATATTGAAACAAGCGTCCTCCGCCCAAACATATCTTTAAAGATTGAAAATTAAATTAAAATTATTTTCAAGATCATATCAACTAATTGTAACCAGTCAATTTACTAATGATAAGGATCAAGCTCTAGTAATTTCTTAATGACAAACTTACCGAATTTTATGTAAGTTTCATAATTCCACCTTGACTAAGAAAGACACCAGAGAGTTAACTATGGTAACAGGTCATAAAGTTTGAGAAATGGTGGATTCTCCACTACATTGTGACATCCACCCGTCTTGTTTATTAAAGAGCCTTCTGTTACTAAACTAAAAAAACACAACACATGGCTAATTAATTCATTCACACTCATCCAAGATAATTTTAGAACTATTAAACTCTTTAACCCCAGAGAACCCAATTGATCAAGTAACTGTTAAATCATAACTCTTGTCTCATGTAAAATTGATAAACTTACTTTAAAAAATTGGTGATGGTTATCTTTCGGCCTAGGTGAATCCATGAGATACAGAATCCGTGGCGTCGTCTTCTTGTCATATCACCAAAGGCGGATTTATACTTGAAACCAATTTCTTAAAAAAATATAATAAATTCAAATTTTCTTGAAAGTCAATTTTAAGAAAAGAAGCTTTGTTAATTATTCTTTAATATAAAAAAACGTACTAAGGTCAAATAATGATCGAAATCCACCTTGACAACGAAAGACACTAGGGAGTTGGCATGAGGTCAACAACCAAATTCACACCATTCGATCAGCTAATCTTTATCACAACTTTTTATAATCATTCTTATGGCAGTTTAAACAAGAACGAAAGTACATTTTCCATTCTTGTGCAAGTAAATACTAATCTGCAGTTTTAAATTAAGGGGATACATTCTAATTTTTAAAATCAATTTGTAGATTATGTACAAAAGAGCAGTTACCAAATTTAGTGATGGAGATGGTCACATATCACTTCAAACCAATTTTTAAATCTAAGCGTAAATACTTGTTTTTAGCATAACAGTACAGTTTGGCAAGTTGAACACTTGGTTTAACATAATATTTTAGCAATTAAGCTTTACATTAAATCTAACTGATCTATTTACAATATAATTCCATTCAGAACTGACTTCAAAATTGAAGACAGAGAAAATTGTCATTTAATGAACAAAGCACGACGATCAACTCTCAGCTTAAACTTAGAAACTCGGAAGATGCTGGCAGCGACAAGGAGAAGTCTGAAACAATAGACAATGGAATAACCACTTAATTCTAATGCATTACTTGGTAAGAAGATTTGAAATAATGTAACTTGAATCCATTCAATTATTTACTAACTTGAGTACTGGTTTAATTTCAGTTCAAACCAATGTCAGAATCCACTGTTATCCAGTAAATTGGTTGATCCTCTCCTTTTTGTCCATAAAAATCCTGATGAAAGCACAATAAATAGCCAGCTAATTAATTCACTTAAAAAACTGCCCCACAAAAACAGTGACTTTTCTAAATCTAAAATGATCTTTAAATAGAAACTTACAAAAAGAGGTAAGTTTTTAGTAAAAGTGAGACACAGCAGAATGTCCACTACTGTGACATCCACCCTCTTCTTGTCCAACAAAAAAGACTCCTTCTGATGAACCAGAATAGACAGCCAACTAATTAATTCAAAGTTTTCTAAAGCTTTTTATTAATTAATTAATTAATCCACTTACTTTAAAAACTTTCCGATTTGGTGTCCCTCCCTCCGCCAATGGACGCATTTTGTGAAGTTGACAATCCTTTGGTTAATAATGTTCACAAAATCATATCTACTACGTCATTACTGCTATATACAACGAAATCTTTAATAATTCTTGAGTAATGACAATAAACTTACTAGGTGAATTTCATAATTCCACTTTGATTATTGAAGCACCAAAAGGGTTGCAAAAGAAAGTCATCCAGGTCATCTTAAAGTCTGTAAAATGGCGGATTGCCCTCTACATTGTGGCATCCACCTTCCACCCTAATTAACGCGAAAACAAACCAAAGCAAAAAACAGTTAGTTCATTAACTAACTAATTTTTAAATATCACCTCCCACTGTTCACTGAAAGCATGACAACCATTTAGTTATTTCCTTGGTTACTTTACCCTAAGAATGGTTACACACCAGTTATTTGGCTTTTAGCATAAAAAACAACTAGGTAAAAATTATTTCGGAAGCTTAATTAATTTTTAAAAACTATCATCATAAGCAGCAGCAGTGCCATGACATGTTGAACATGCCGAACCTGAATAGAAATTGGAATACGAGTTATAAGAAAGCCATGGAACACGTTGTCCCATTTGAAATGAAGTCTGAGGGTAACGTGAGACACTTCTGGAAAACCTCGGGTATTTCTATACTTCCTGGACATGCTCGGATTGTCAACCTACATTGTGCCATCCACCATCACGTTCACCTCCTCCTGATTCCTCCTGATCAACTAAAAAACCCGAATAAATAGACAATTAATTAATTTACTGTTCAAATATTTACTATAAGTAAAAATGAATCGAAGATTCGATAACCATACCTGGAGTGGTCATCTTGCACCTCAGGAATGGGAATAGGTCCTCCTGGTCAATATTAAGTTTTGGTTTTGCTCCGTTCGTCACCACTTGCATTGTGGCGTCCGAGTGCTATCATCGTCACTGATCCCCAAATACAAATATGGTCATAAAAGCCAAATATTTTAAAAGTCACACTTGAAAGGAGAAAGAGAGAACAGAAGCTTTGTTAATTATTCTTTAATTGAAACTTACAAAAAGCTATGTGATGATCGAAATCCGCCTTGATTGCCAAACACCACCCACACAAGAGAGGCGAGTCGCCTCAGGCGACAATGACATTAAGTCATCCAGGTTATTAAAAAGAGCAATGGTGAATGGCTGATTGTCCACTACATTGTGACATCCACCCTCCGTCCTATTTAACACGAATACAAATCACAGCAAAATTGCATTAAGTAACTAAATTTTAAATGGCCACCTCCCATGTCATAGATAACTAGTTAATTCCCAGTTATAAAAACTTACTAGCAATCAATCTTCCAATTTACGGTTCAAAATTAATAACTTTTTAAACATAATTACTTTTGGCTTGGGTCACTCCAGAAAAAAAACAGAACCCAAGTGGACGTCCCTCCATTCACGGAAACAATAGAATCTAAAAGTATTCCCAAAATAATGTCAACTAGTTTAAACTATACTAAGGAAAACGGTAGCTCTAATAGTTAATTGCTAAATGACAAACTTACACATTGACAATTTCATAGTTCCACCTTGATTATTAAAGCACAAATTCGGGGTTACAGCACCGGTCACTAGGGTCAAATTAAAGTCTGAGAAATGGCGGATTGTCCATTACATTGTGACATATCCACCGGTTTAATCCATTAAAAGCCTCCTTCCTTTGTTAACTATAAAATTGAAACCTGATAAACCATTTCAATATTAGTTTTACTTTAAAATGTTCACATACATAGCAACTTAGTGGTCATCGTCCACCTTAGGTCATCCAGGTCAACATTAAGTTGGCGTTTCTCCGTTTACCACTTACATTGTGGCGTCCGGCATTTCTATCCTAATGTTGTCCATTAACTGGTCATTTCATCATACAGACCACAGGCCTAGTTCAGGAACTGAGCCTAAAAATATTTGTCAAAATAAATTCCAACCTTTTTAAAACACTGATCTGTCGGTATCTATCAATCATTTCTTAATTATGAACTTACAAGGGAAAATGTTTAAAATCAAAATTTTCCACCTTGAAAGACATCAGAGAGGCGACCATGACAACATGTCATCCAGGTCAGGTTAAACTTTGAGAATTGGCGGATTGTCCACTACATTGTGTCATCCACCTTGCGCTTGTCCAATTTAAATCCTTCCTTCGAATAACTATGAAAACCACAATAAATAGCCAGCTAAATAATTCATTGTTTTCAAACTTGTTAGTTCACTAGTAAAAAGATAAAATTAGACCATTATTACAGTCTCATTACCCATCAGAGCACAAAACTGATTTATAAATTGATAACGTTGCAACTTTTAAAATGATCAACTTACTTAACAAACTAGGGAATGGTGATGATCGTCCTCCGCTTCGAAACAGGCCTCGAAAACAAACTGAGAGAAGAAATTGAAAGTTCACAAAATTATTTCAAAATTTAACTTTAGTACAAGCCAATTAACTACCAAAGCCCAACTATCTATACCCGCGGAAAGAGGAAGAATGGTCATCTTCCTCCTCGGGAACGGGAATAGGTCATCCGGCCCAAGTTAAAGTTGGGCTTTGCGACAGTATGCCAACAGGCCAAGCAGGTCATTTAAAGTCTTAGAATAACTGGTTGATTGTCCACTACATTGAGACATCCACCCATCATCCTATTTTTACAGAAACCCAGAACCACAATTCATTTCATTAACACTTTGCAAATGGTCACTGAACAGAATCCTTGAAAACACAATTAATTATTTAATTCTTTGGTTGACAATTTACCTTTTGGATGGGTACACTCTATAGCCATTTGGCTTATAGCCACTGGAAAACTTAACTAAATTAAAAAACTGATTATTAATTAATTGTAAATTCCATTACGGATTGTAACAGCAGTGCCAAGACATTTTGGTCATGCCTAACCTGAACAGAAATTGAAATGGGAGTCACCACAAGGCTAAGTAGCACGTTGTCTCCACTTAAAATGAACTCGGGGTAACTTGAAGCACTTTTGGAAAAACTGCTGTGTTCCCAGTTCCTGCTAATGTCCCGGATTGAAGGTGAAGAATATACATTTGTCAAGATACACAAACATGCTATAAAATTTCGGAGGATTTTTAACTACCTTCCCATGATCAGGATATACCCAGTAATCCAGTCCGTCTTAATAATCAAAAGCTAAAAAGAAGACTCCTCCTCTTCTCCAGATAGATCCCTATACAGCTCCATTTATTCCAAATTCCATCCAATCGTACATGTATTCATTCACCGAAGCATAGCAATCAAAAAGTACACCTATCCATCAAAAAACCGTTCTATAATTTATAGGTATTACTACCTACGTGTTTTCCAAGCGCAATAAGACAACGGAATGGAACTAAATAGCTAATCCTATATTGCCCCAAAAATTTACTAATGAAATAAAACTCAGTACAAAGTTGTAAAAAATAAATTCATTTATTTTGCTAATACCGTTTTACAAATTAAAACACTGCATATTTAACCTGCACTCTTAGCAAGCTTATCAATTTCTCAAGCTATTCCAAGATTTACTTTAGTGATTAAAATACTTTCTGCAGTTTTGTCGTGCAATTAAGTTGGAGTGGGTGGTTGTCAACAATTTCTGAAACAATGAAAATAAAAAACGGTTTTTTCTATGAAGCAGCATGCATTTATTATTTTAACAGTCAATTGACAAATTATGAAAGAATGAAGCAGATTGAGTTTTATTTAAAAATCGTATTTAATTTAAACAGTTTTTTAGTAATTTTAATAGTACTTAGAAATGAATGCAGTTACATTTCGCATCATATACTTTTCATTTTAATTCTAAAAAACAAGAAGAAATGCAGCTAGAAGCCAATCAAGTAATTTTTCATTTGCTGTCGCAAATCGGATAGATGCTTGCTTTAATCTACTACAAAAAGCCCTAACTATTATGCTAATTAATACATTATATTAGTACATCCTTAAAACCCAAACCAGTTCAATTTTAGTTTATAGAAGACGTCTTGAACTACGATCTAGTGAGTTTTTTATTCTCTCAGTTCAAACAAGAAAGGAAATACATTTTCGATTCTTGTACAACTACAAAATTATCTAGTTAAAAGGACCATATTCAAGCTTAAATGCAACTGGGCCCAACGGGGAACGGTTCCAATTCATATACCATTCGAAAGCCCGTAAAAACGTAAGCAAAAAAGTCAATGCGCACAACTCCGTCACGGCATGCACAAGACCTGTTATGGCGGTCTCAAGATTACACGGAAGCCCATTATAAAAAACAGGGTTGCCTAATACGTAACGAACCGAACTTCTACACAAAGAGCGGAACGGTTACAGTTTATAGCTCATTCGAAAGGGCTTTTAACGCGCTTTCATACACACACTCCAGCAGTACCAAAACCCGTTGCACACGGATAGTTATTAATAGAAGTTGGTGGACTAGTCCGTGAAAATGACCTTCCACGGAAACACTTAACGAACCGAACTTCTACACAAAGAGCGGAACGGTTACAGTTTATAGCTCATTCGAAAGGGCTTTTAACGCGCTTTCATACACACACTCCAGCAGTACCAAAATCCGTTGCACACGGATAGTTATTAATAGAAGCTTGTGGACTAGTCCGTGAAAATGACCTTCCACGGAAACACTTAACGAACCGAACTTTTGCACAAAGAGCGGAACGGTTACAGTTTATAGCTCATTCGAAAGGGCTTTTAACGCGCTTTCATACACACACTAGCAATACCAAAATCCGTTGCACACGGTCCCCGCTCTGGTGCGCCTAGCCACGCTTGACCGAGAGAGTGTCACCGACACCATCACCGGGAATACCCTACCGTTGCCAAGCCTGACAACGCATAGGTTGAGGATAGCATTGGCTTTTACCCTCGCTTGCTGACGGTCGTCGCACAAGCGAGAAACCAACCCTCTGCCTTCTTGGGCCTTCCGCTTATCTCTTTGCGGAATATGCGGGTTTGGAACCCCTACCTGATTCCGGGGGTGCATCTCCGGAGTCACCCGTTACCCGATGAACCCCGGGCACCCCAGGTTAGGTTCCTTCCTGGCACACCTCCGTAGGGACACGAGAAGAAACCCCAGGCCTCCTCCCCGTCAGCCCACGGCGGCGGATCCACTATGCGCCAGGCTCCACTGAAGCCACTGCTTGGCACGTCCACCATCACAGTAGCCACTGGAGAAAACACCCAAGCGTTACCCACCCTTCATTTCACCTGCTATGGACATGTGCTCACAAACATGCACAACTGGCAAGCGGTCAAGGAAATCTTACTTTTCAATCAGTTTGAGCTGCTCACAAATCAGCATATGCCTCCCGTTAAAATATGAGTGCTATAAAAGCAATATCCATGTAAACGGATATACAATAAACTAACTGAAAAAAGGATCCACGCAAAGTCAGCGAGGAACAACATTACGTCAACGTACAACAGCACTAAGTCAACATAGAACCACAATAAGTCAACATAGAACCACAATAAGTCAACATAGAACCACAATAAGTCAACATTGAACCACAATAAGTCAACATAGAACCGCAATAAGTCAACATAGAACCACAATAAGTCAACATAGAACCACAATAAGTCAACATAGAACAACAATAAGTCAACATAGTCATTTTCACGGACTAGTCCACCAACTTCTATTAATAACTATCCGTGTGCAACGGATTTTGGTACTGCTAGAGTGTGTCTAAGAAAGCGCGTTAAAAGCCCTTTCGAATGAGCTATAACCTGTAACCGTTCCGCTCTTTGTGCAAAAGTTCGGTTCGTTAAGTGTTTCCGTGGAAGGTCATTTTCACGGACTAGTCCACCAACTTCTATTAATAACTATCCGTGTGCAACGGATTTTGGTACTGCTAGAGTGTGTCTAAGAAAGCGAGTTAAAAGCCCTTTCGAATGAGCTATAAACTGTAACCGTTCCGTTCTTTGTGCAAAAGTTCGGTTCGTTAAGTGTTTCCGTGGAAGGTCATTTTCACGGACTAGTCCACCAACTTCTATTAATAACTATCCGTGTGCAACGGGTTTTGGTATTGCTGGAGTGTGTGTATGAAAGCGCGTTAAAAGCCCTTTCGAATGAGCTATAAACTGTAACCGTTCCGCTCTTTGTGTAGAAGTTCGGTTCGTTACGTATTAGGCAACCCTGTTTTTTATAATGGGCTTCCGTGTAATCTTGAGACCGCCATAACAGGTCTTGTGCATGCCGTGACGGAGTTGTGCGCATTGACTTTTTTGCTTACGTTTTTACGGGCTTTCGAATGGTATATGAATTGGAACCGTTCCCCGTTGGGCCCAGTTGCATTTAAGCTTGAATATGGTCCTTTAAAGTAGTGCAGAAAAATTGATTTGTAACTTGTGGATTTTGTAAAAGAAACCAGTAAAATCCGAGCTGAAGTGGAAGCCCAACTCCAGCCTTAATAAAAATTAAATAAATCTATAAAAAGTTGTAACTCAGCAAATAACATTTTGCATGTAATATACAATTTTGCACGCGAAAACATATTATTTTAGCAGTTAGGCTTTACATTAACCCAAGCTAACATCTTTACAAAATATAAAGAAATTACTTATATGAGATAAAAGAAACTATAACCACATTTTAACGTTAATTTGATGAACACAGCTAGACAGTCCAATTCACCCCAAATCCAACTTAAATTGATAGTTTTGTTCCATCACATTATTTGTAGTAGGTCAATCTTGTGAATGGGCTGAACCTGAAGCAATAGACAATGAAATCAAACCAATTAGTTCAAATGGCTTACATGATAACTTTGAAACACGATGACTTCAATCCAATAAATTATTTAGCTAATTTCTGAACTGAGATCAGACCTGCCATGTTGTCCACGTGTGGTGCCCACCCATTTGTCCATAAAAAGGCTGAGAAGCGCTAACTATACAATTAATAGCCAGCAAATTAATTCCCTTAAAAACTAACCATATCAACTCAAACAATTCACTGACTTTTTTGAATCTGGAACAATTTTAAAATAGAAACTTACAGATGTTGCGAAAGTCGCAGCTCACCCCGAGCCACTTCAAGGTCAGAAAATGTGTAAAGTTTAGTAAAAGTCAGGCACGGCGAATTGTTCACCTACATTGTGACATCCGCCATCTTGTGCATTAAAACACCTCCTCCTGTTAATTAACTATAAAAAACGACAATAAATAGCAGCTATTTAATAGCTGATTAATTTATTCAAACATTTTAAAGGAGCAAAACCGTTAAACCGTGTCCACATCCAGGGAACAAAACTGTTCAAACTTATAAAGTTGTAGTTACAGTTAACGTTCTAACTGATCAACTATCAACTTACTTAAAAACTGATAATGGTCGTTCGTCGGTCTGGGGGACTCCACGGGAAACAAAATCATGGGGGAAGGCTGCTCATCTGGAAATTTACAAAATGATCACGATTTTTAAACCTAATAAGCCATCTTAGTAACTAAAAGAAGCCCAAATTTCCATAACCATACCTTTGGAGTGGTCATCTTCCACCTCAGGAATGGCAACAAGTCCTCCAGGTCAAGGTCAAGTTGGGTTACTTCCGTTCACCACGTACATTGTGGCGTCCGGCTTCAATCCGCATGGTCCAGGAATAAAAAAGGTTTTGCCCTGTCACCAGGGGCAAACAGGAACTAATAAAAAATATAATCAAATCCAACCTTCTTAAAAGTCATTTAAGAGGAGAACAGAAAGTCTATTAATTATTCTTTAATGGTAAACATAACTTACAGAAAAGCCCTAACGTGGGAATAGTCGAAATCCACCTTGATTACGAATGACACCAGTCACCAGAGGGGCAGCTACAATGGCAAACAGGTCATCTAGGTCATTAAGAAAACGTCGGATTGTCCACTACAACGTGACACCCGGCGCCCATTGCATAAAAAATTGTAAGCTTACAATCTTGACAATTTGTAAAGTTCTCTATGGTGACCGAAATTTTCCCCATAAGGAATACATTAGCTTACATTGTTAACAAAAAATCGTAACTTTTATGCAATGGGCGCCCGGTTTCCATCCTATTTTACACGAGCATAAAACCACAACAATACAGATAATTAATTAACTATGAAATTAACTTTTAAATGGTCACTTGAAGTTTCATGTGACATGAATCATGTCAGCATAACAACCTTTGGAGCCGTACCTCCCTATGGCATGGCTATGAAACTGAACTCCTGAAAATGAATGAATACCAAAGTGATACCAATTTAGCCAATTTACAAGTTTAAATTACAACTGCTGAGGTGACAGCTCTTAAAATTAATTACTTATTAATTACCCTGCTAATTATCAAAATGCACCTTGTTTCCCAAAGGCACACCAGGGGGTAAATCGACAATGGCAACAAGTCATCCAGGTCATGTTAAAGTCTGGCGGATTACCCGCTACATTGGGGCGTCCACCCGTCTTGTCCAGTAATCCAATACGTCTTAAAAAATTTAAAGAAGATACGGTTTACCGTCTTCACTCCTCTTAACAGATTTCCCTATACTACTGCTATACCTAATTATTAGTACCTAACTACTTGTCATTCAAAAATTTTCAAGTAGAGACAGTAGAACTATTAAGTTATTCCTACAATGCCCCAGCACGAAAGTCAAGTTGGCCATTTTTTCGGTGATTAAACTCATCGCAGGTCTTTCAGTTTATTTAGAAACTCGGAAGATTTAACACCTGAAACAATAGAAAACGTAACAAAGCCCATTAATTCACATAAATTGCATGATATTGATAAGCAACTTTGAAAGAAAATAACTTGAATCCAATTTATTGCTAACTTACGGTTAAAAGTTCGGATTTAGAGTAAGATTTGATTTGGCGTGTTGTCCACGTACATTGTGGTCCCTAGTCCCTGCTCCGTTGTCCATTTAACATGAAAACTTCTGAATAACGACAAAAACCACAGAACAAAACCAGCTAATTAATTCATTTAAAAAATAACCATGAATTCCACACAAAAAAACCATTCCAACCAATTAACAAAGTAGTAGTGGGTGTCTCTACTACCCAGACTCCGGCTGGCGTCTTAATCTTAAGAAAGTCATTTCGAGCCCATAATCCATGAAGCAGTAACGCACGCACGCACGTGCGTAACCTGGCCACCCCTTCACACATTTCATTTCTCGGAGCATCTCTCCCCTATTTTAGGGTAAAAGCTCACAAAAAAGGGTCTACCCGTCTGTCTATGAAAAGGGTCCCCTAATCAAAAGATGCTTTTGTAAAAAAAGGGTTCCCCACTCCAAAACCGGAAAAATTCCATAAAGCAAACGCGTTTGCTACGACGACCCAAGCTCACAATATGTATATAGCCTTTATTAAGCCTTTGTAGAGGGGGATATCTATTGCATATTATATAGTAATATCAAATAAGTGTATATGTAGGGAAGATAAATATACGTCTACATTGTAGAAGATAGTGTATATTTAGGGACAAATATGGATATAACGTACTATAGTGTTTATAAAGTAGTAAATAGGGAAAATCTTGGCGGGTAGCTAATTTTTAAGAGTAAATAGGGGAAAAATCATAGTAAAGTAATCATATAAGAGTAAGTAGGGAAAACGCATAGTAAAGTAATCATATAAGAGTAAGTAGGGAAAAAGCATAGTAAAGTAGTCATATAGAAGTAAATAGGTATATCAGGAGAAAAGTGTTTGTATAAGTAAATAGGAAAAAGGCACATGATAGTGTTTGTGTAGGAGTAAATAGGTGTATAACATAGCATAGTGTTTGTATAGGGGTAAATAGATAAATAACACTAAATAGTGATTGTATAGGGGTAAATAGAGAAATAACGCTAAATAATGATTATATAGGGGTAAATAGAGAAATAACTAAGAATAAACGTAGTATAGGGCATTTGGTGAAAAAAATACATAACCATGGCGGTATACTACTTATATATGGCAAATAGGGAAATAACTTAGTATTGTATTTGTATAGTGGTAAATAGGAAAATTACACATAATAGTGTATGTAAAGGGGTAAATAGAAAAATTGTGCATAATAGTGTATGTAAAGGGGTAAATTGGAAAATTGTACACAATTAAGTTTGTATAGGGACACATAGGGGCACATGATAGGGTTTTAAACGAGGGTCATTAGGAAAATATCATTGTATGGTGCTTACATAGGACTCCTATGATAGTAGTAAATAGGGAATATCATGGGGTTGCATATAGCTAAATAGAAATCTTTTAGAGTTTTAAGTTATACAATAAGAAACATGTAGGGATATAATGAGATAAACATGTAATATAGGGAACTGCAACACGATTTAAGGATCACCATAGATGTGACGTACACCTGTTATATAGGATCACGAGCTAAGGAAAGGAAATAGTATAATTGTTATTAGACATTCGAAAGTTTTATCATAGGTTTAGGATACATTGCAAGAATAACATGGACAGGATAGGAAATATCAAAACAAGTAACGTAGACAAGATAGGGTTGATCAAAAGAATTAACATAGACAGGATAGAGATGATCAAAATAGGTAACGTAGGCTGGATAGGAAATATTAATATAACTAACATAGAGAGGACATATCTATTTGCATATCTTATGAATAGGATGGACCATTTGAATAAATAGTGCTTACTAGTTCGAACGTGTGATATGATATCAATAACACATATATGTGTTAGGGAAACCCTGTTTTAACATATTATGCATGGATAATTTTACATACATATGACAAATGAATTACATATCTAATCATACATTCAAGTGAGGTGTACTTTTATTACTTTTTACATATAAATATATTACATTAAACCTTATACATTTTACACCAACCCCAAGATTTATACATACAAACATAAGATTAATGAAGCCATAATTTCTCCGACTGTCTTAGTCCAGGTTTGAATTTCTTAATTACAACTTTGGAGATTTCTTCACAGGCCCATGGTATTGCTGAAAGGACTTCATGCATGCCGAGCTGGTATCCTAGCTTATGATCCTGTAACCCGTGGATAAGTAGTGGATAGATGCTGTGGGCAACCGCCTTTCCATTTACGACAACCTCGTTTAGTTGGTTGTGTGTGATGTTGTTTGTCGATAGAAATCCATGTATTGCATGGCTTTTGGCATTGTTCAAATGTCGTAACATTGTGTCAGGCTGGCAACGCCTTTGTTTAACCATCTTTTGCTCCATTTTGGCTTTAAGCTTGTCCTGCTCAACTACCTTAGGGTTAAAGCAGCTGTATTTGAGGTGCTCTGGCTCCCTTTTTTCATTGTATTGCTTAACACCTGTTGGGGAAAAGCAGGTGTATCTGAGGTGCTCAGGCTCCATTTTTGTGTCCTCAGTTAGCTTAAATGTGTGTATACGTATTTTAAGCGTCTGTTTTGTATTTGCTGTGCTTATTGCTTGACAAATTCAATAATGTGGTCGGTAATGTATACCAGTGTAGCAGGAATAATATGCTTTAGCAAACCACTATGCCTTAAAATATATTTGCGCTTAGTTTCAAGACTTCCCTTTGTTTTTCCAATCACTGTTATATGTTTATTGTACTTTCCGGTTGTTAGCTGTTTTACAACCTCCGATGTTAAAACAATTTTTCCACTGGAAACGACTCGAGCAATTCCACACAATATTGCAATTTGATGACGATTGGCTTCCCTTAAAAGTTCTCTCAATCTGTAGCGTTTAGCATTTACAAGGGCCTGTAAAAACTCTTGGTGTTTGAGTATTTCAATTCCAACCATTGTGACAGCACATGTTTACGCTTCAAGATAAAAAATGCAACTGAGACATTAAGGACCTGCTCTGTCCTTTTATACTCTTTACCAGAGTTGTAGCAGTCACACATTTAGGTTGCAGCATCTAATATACAACTTTTAAAGATTTTTTAGGTATGAATATAGTGGATTACTGTTAATACAGTTATAACAAGGCATTTTCAAAGGACATACGGCAAACGGTCTCCGAAATGAAAAGTCTTGAAGTAATTTATGTCCACTACAAATTCTTTCGACAATACACGTGTGTTTTTGGCAGATTCTAATACCACCTACACATACTTTTTCCCACCACACAAAGTCATATTTCCACGGTTGATCACAAAGAGCAGTTGAAGCCAGGTAATTGAAAACTAACTAATTACCTAATTATTCAGGTAATTAGGGTGTCTTAAGGCTTCTTGGGACCTATCTTAAAAGAAAAAAACATCTGGTGCGTGCATTTTTACATGGCGGAATGTCAAAAATTAGCTATATATGTTTAGATGTGCAGATGAAATAGGTACTTGTGTAGAGATAAATTAGTGACTACAAGTTTTGTTATAAGTGTGGGTCAGTATACTTCGTTTTGTCCAAAATGTGGGTTTACAAACCTATGATTTGTTGAAAAACTGACTTTGCAGACTTTACATTGTCCTGAAACCTTAGTTTGCAGACATTGCATGTGTCATTTTTTGTGTGATGCAGATAAGATTTTAACTTATGTATTAGGTTTTTTGTTTGATATACACAGAAAACCGTATTCGTAGGGTAGAAACAAATATGAACTTACAATACACGTAAGCAGTATTTTAATTGTAGCAATAAAACTACCTATTTAGTATTAATGCTGCAAAAGTGGTTAAAAGTGCAGCATTTTATGATATTGCCTATTAGGAAAATGAAATAAGTGATTTTAATGTGTCACTGAAAATACTTATAGTTTTCTAGATGTGTCACTGAAAACGCTTAACAAAAAATAAGGTCGTTTGAGTGGCAACTTGAATGAGTTAATATATTTAAGAGTGTCTGAGTGACACTTGAGACTCCGTAATTCAAGCAAAGTAGCTAAATGTAAAATCACTATGTTCAAAAAAGTACAAATATAATGGGGAACCTAGATCAGTGGTTCATTGTTAGTTGAGTTTTACACCGATAAACAACAAGCAATGCGTATAAGCATTACATTATAACCGGACACACCATTGCTTAAAATCATGGATATCAATAGTCAAACTCACGGAATGGATGTATTTCCACCAGAGGTAAGACCAATGTTAAATTGCGGTTGATGGAACAAAACACATTAGGGCTTAGACATGTTTGGGGTATCCTGAGATATTTTGGGTATGTTAAGGCAATTGGGATATCTTAAGACATTTGTGGGTATCTTAAGACATTTGTGGGTATCTTAAGACATTTGGGATATCTTAAGACATTTGGGATATCTTAAGACATTTGTGGGTATCTTAAGACATTTGGGATATCTTTTTGTCTTTCAGATATGGGAAGTCATTATTGGACAGCTGGATACAATATTTGACGTTGTGAGTGTAAAACAAGCTCTTCCAGATATATCTAGTTTAACCCATAAGCAAAGTAATTACACTATCCCAACATATATATCTACTAAATGCAATTACACTACATATGTCCATACGTGAGAATAAGTAATTACTTTGCTTATGGGTTAAACTAGATATATCTGGAAGAGCTTGTTTTACACTCACAACGTCAAATATTGTATCCAGCTGTCCAATAATGACTTCCCATATCTGAAAGACAAAAAGATATCCCAAATGTCTTAAGATACCCACAAATGTCTTAAGATATCCCAAATGTCTTAAGATATCCCAAATGTCTTAAGATACCCACAAATGTCTTAAGATATCCCAAATGTCTTAAGATATCCCAAATGTCTTAAGATACCCACAAATGTCTTAAGATACCCACAAATGTCTTAAGATATCCCAATTGCCTTAACATACCCAAAATATCTCAGGATACCCCAAACATGTCTAAGCCCTAATGTGTTTTGTTCCATCAACCGCAATTTAACATTGGTCTTACCTCTGGTGGAAATACATCCATTCCGTGAGTTTGACTATTGATATCCATGATTTTAAGCAATGGTGTGTCCGGTTATAATGTAATGCTTATACGCATTGCTTGTTGTTTATCGGTGTAAAACTCAACTAACAATGAACCACTGATCTAGGTTCCCCATTATATTTGTACTTTTTTGAACATAGTGATTTTACATTTAGCTACTTTGCTTGAATTACGGAGTCTCAAGTGTCACTCAGACACTCTTAAATATATTAACTCATTCAAGTTGCCACTCAAACGACCTTATTTTTTGTTAAGCGTTTTCAGTGACACATCTAGAAAACTATAAGTATTTTCAGTGACACATTAAAATCACTTATTTCATTTTCCTAATAGGCAATATCATAAAATGCTGCACTTTTAACCACTTTTGCAGCATTAATACTAAATAGGTAGTTTTATTGCTACAATTAAAATACTGCTTACGTGTATTGTAAGTTCATATTTGTTTCTACCCTACGAATACGGTTTTCTGTGTATATCAAACAAAAAACCTAATACATAAGTTAAAATCTTATCTGCATCACACAAAAAATGACACATGCAATGTCTGCAAACTAAGGTTTCAGGACAATGTAAAGTCTGCAAAGTCAGTTTTTCAACAAATCATAGGTTTGTAAACCCACATTTTGGACAAAACGAAGTATACTGACCCACACTTATAACAAAACTTGTAGTCACTAATTTATCTCTACACAAGTACCTATTTCATCTGCACATCTAAACATATATAGCTAATTTTTGACATTCCGCCATGTAAAAATGCACGCACCAGATGTTTTTTTCTTTTAAGATAGGTCCCAAGAAGCCTTAAGACACCCTAATTACCTGAATAATTAGGTAATTAGTTAGTTTTCAATTACCTGGCTTCAACTGCTCTTTGTGATCAACCGTGGAAATATGACTTTGTGTGGTGGGAAAAAGTATGTGTAGGTGGTATTAGAATCTGCCAAAAACACACGTGTATTGTCGAAAGAATTTGTAGTGGACATAAATTACTTCAAGACTTTTCATTTCGGAGACCGTTTGCCGTATGTCCTTTGAAAATGCCTTGTTATAACTGTATTAACAGTAATCCACTATATTCATACCTAAAAAATCTTTAAAAGTTGTATATTAGATGCTGCAACCTAAATGTGTGACTGCTACAACTCTGGTAAAGAGTATAAAAGGACAGAGCAGGTCCTTAATGTCTCAGTTGCATTTTTTATCTTGAAGCGTAAACATGTGCTGTCACAATGGTTGGAATTGAAATACTCAAACACCAAGAGTTTTTACAGGCCCTTGTAAATGCTAAACGCTACAGATTGAGAGAACTTTTAAGGGAAGCCAATCGTCATCAAATTGCAATATTGTGTGGAATTGCTCGAGTCGTTTCCAGTGGAAAAATTGTTTTAACATCGGAGGTTGTAAAACAGCTAACAACCGGAAAGTACAATAAACATATAACAGTGATTGGAAAAACAAAGGGAAGTCTTGAAACTAAGCGCAAATATATTTTAAGGCATAGTGGTTTGCTAAAGCATATTATTCCTGCTACACTGGTATACATTACCGACCACATTATTGAATTTGTCAAGCAATAAGCACAGCAAATACAAAACAGACGCTTAAAATACGTATACACACATTTAAGCTAACTGAGGACACAAAAATGGAGCCTGAGCACCTCAGATACACCTGCTTTTCCCCAACAGGTGTTAAGCAATACAATGATAAAAGGGAGCCAGAGCACCTCAAATACAGCTGCTTTAACCCTAAGGTAGTTGAGCAGGACAAGCTTAAAGCCAAAATGGAGCAAAAGATGGTTAAACAAAGGCGTTGCCAGCCTGACACAATGTTACGACATTTGAACAATGCCAAAAGCCATGCAATACATGGATTTCTATCGACAAACAACATCACACACAACCAACTAAACGAGGTTGTCGTAAATGGAAAGGCGGTTGCCCACAGCATCTATCCACTACTTATCCACGGGTTACAGGATCATAAGCTAGGATACCAGCTCGGCATGCATGAAGTCCTTTCAGCAATACCATGGGCCTGTGAAGAAATCTCCAAAGTTGTAATTAAGAAATTCAAACCTGGACTAAGACAGTCGGAGAAATTATGGCTTCATTAATCTTATGTTTGTATGTATAAATCTTGGGGTTGGTGTAAAATGTATAAGGTTTAATGTAATATATTTATATGTAAAAAGTAATAAAAGTACACCTCACTTGAATGTATGATTAGATATGTAATTCATTTGTCATATGTATGTAAAATTATCCATGCATAATATGTTAAAACAGGGTTTCCCTAACACATATATGTGTTATTGATATCATATCACACGTTCGAACTAGTAAGCACTATTTATTCAAATGGTCCATCCTATTCATAAGATATGCAAATAGATATGTCCTCTCTATGTTAGTTATATTAATATTTCCTATCCAGCCTACGTTACCTATTTTGATCATCTCTATCCTGTCTATGTTAATTCTTTTGATCAACCCTATCTTGTCTACGTTACTTGTTTTGATATTTCCTATCCTGTCCATGTTATTCTTGCAATGTATCCTAAACCTATGATAAAACTTTCGAATGTCTAATAACAATTATACTATTTCCTTTCCTTAGCTCGTGATCCTATATAACAGGTGTACGTCACATCTATGGTGATCCTTAAATCGTGTTGCAGTTCCCTATATTACATGTTTATCTCATTATATCCCTACATGTTTCTTATTGTATAACTTAAAACTCTAAAAGATTTCTATTTAGCTATATGCAACCCCATGATATTCCCTATTTACTACTATCATAGGAGTCCTATGTAAGCACCATACAATGATATTTTCCTAATGACCCTCGTTTAAAACCCTATCATGTGCCCCTATGTGTCCCTATACAAACTTAATTGTGTACAATTTTCCAATTTACCCCTTTACATACACTATTATGCACAATTTTTCTATTTACCCCTTTACATACACTATTATGTGTAATTTTCCTATTTACCACTATACAAATACAATACTAAGTTATTTCCCTATTTGCCATATATAAGTAGTATACCGCCATGGTTATGTATTTTTTTCACCAAATGCCCTATACTACGTTTATTCTTAGTTATTTCTCTATTTACCCCTATATAATCATTATTTAGCGTTATTTCTCTATTTACCCCTATACAATCACTATTTAGTGTTATTTATCTATTTACCCCTATACAAACACTATGCTATGTTATACACCTATTTACTCCTACACAAACACTATCATGTGCCTTTTTCCTATTTACTTATACAAACACTTTTCTCCTGATATACCTATTTACTTCTATATGACTACTTTACTATGCTTTTTCCCTACTTACTCTTATATGATTACTTTACTATGCGTTTTCCCTACTTACTCTTATATGATTACTTTACTATGATTTTTCCCCTATTTACTCTTAAAAATTAGCTACCCGCCAAGATTTTCCCTATTTACTACTTTATAAACACTATAGTACGTTATATCCATATTTGTCCCTAAATATACACTATCTTCTACAATGTAGACGTATATTTATCTTCCCTACATATACACTTATTTGATATTACTATATAATATGCAATAGATATCCCCCTCTACAAAGGCTTAATAAAGGCTATATACATATTGTGAGCTTGGGTCGTCGTAGCAAACGCGTTTGCTTTATGGAATTTTTCCGGTTTTGGAGTGGGGAACCCTTTTTTTACAAAAGCATCTTTTGATTAGGGGACCCTTTTCATAGACAGACGGGTAGACCCTTTTTTGTGAGCTTTTACCCTAAAATAGGGGAGAGATGCTCCGAGAAATGAAATGTGTGAAGGGGTGGCCAGGTTACGCACGTGCGTGCGTGCGTTACTGCTTCATGGATTATGGGCTCGAAATGACTTTCTTAAGATTAAGACGCCAGCCGGAGTCTGGGTAGTAGAGACACCCACTACTCAAAGTATTTTCAAAAATCATACCTACTAAGCCAGTTTACAATTCTTTACGAGAACTGTAGTTATATTAACTTTTTAGTTACAAACCTACTTAAGAAAGAATCATCGAAATCCACTTTGCATACCAAAGACATAAGACGACCAAAAATGGTGACAACATGTCATGAAACATGACCCAGGTTAAAGTCCGAGAAATGGCGGAGTGCCCACTACATTGTGACATCCACCCGTCTTGTCCATCAAAAAGCCTCTTGCCCTTTCGAATCACTATGGAAACAAGAATAAATAGCCAGGTAATTAATTCACAGCTTTACAACTTGTAAGCCTCACGTAAAGTTAATATTAGACAATTATTAAAGTCTAAAAACTGATTTATCGACAGTTATAGTTGTAACTGATAAACTGTTAAACTATCAACTTACTTTAATAACTGGTAAACTGACGATCCTCCAGTTACCAAATGGGTTGCGAATTTTAGTGACTGCAAATTCATAAAATTATTCAGAAAGTTAAACCTAATATTTAAGCCAGTTTACAATTGGTTAACCAACAAAGCCCAAATTTCCATACCCGGTGGGACTTGTCATCTTCCACCACAAGAAATTGGAATACGTAATCCGTCCAGTCTAGATAAAGTTGGGGTTTCTCCGTCAACCACTTACATTGTGGCATTCGGCCGTTATCCTCAATGATCCTTTAATAAGGACCCCTTCCTGTTATGTCACCACAGGCCAGCTTCATAAACCCAAACCTAATTTTAAAAATTATAATAAATCTCAATCAATCAATCCTTTTTAAAAGTCACTTCAGAGGAGAAACAGCACTCGGCACTGGCACTGTAGCTGTTAATTAGCTACCGACTTAACCTACCATTTCTTCATCCTATAATCGTAATCCACCTTGATTACAACAGACACCAGACCAGAGAGGCGACAATGGCAAACAGGTCATCCAGGCCATTAAACAATTTATAACAAAATGGTAGCTTGTCCACTACATTGGGACATCCACCCTCCATCCTATTTTTCGTGAACACAAACCACAGCAAAGCAGTTCATTAGCTAACTATTTTTAAATGGTTACCACCCACCATTCACCGTTAAAAATTTACCTTACAATGGGCAAACACCAGCCATTTAGCTTTTAGTACAAAAAAAAACTGGCAAATATTTTTAGCAATTTAATATTTTTAAACTGGTTAATTAGGTTTAAAAATCCATTATGAGCAGCAGTGCCAAGACATGTTGACCATGCCTAACCTGAACCAGAAATGGGAGTCTCCACAAGGCCAAGGAACACGTTGTCTTCATTGAAACCTGACACTGAGGGTATCTTGAGATACCTCTGCAAAATGTGTGTATTCCGGAATTCATGTCCAAGATTGAGTATCTTCCGTGTTCATTTCAGGTGAAGAGTATACATTTTGTTAAGATACCCACACATGCTTTAAAACAATCTTGGATTTTAAACTACCATCCCATTACAATGCCCAAGGAATCCAGTCCGTTTTAAAAATTAAAAGCTAAAGAAGATGCGGTTTACCGTCTTCACTCCTCCTCCTACTGATCTCTATACTGCTCCATAATATTCCATGTTTCCACCCGTACTCTACTGACTCAAACAAAGTACACCTATCAATCAAAAAGTTTTTCAGCTACAAGCTTTATAAATTAAGTACCTAATTATTTTGCAAGCACAAGACAACGGAGATAAATAGCTATTCCACGTTGCCCCAGAGAAACCCAACTTATGAAAAGAACTATCGAACACACTTTAAAGCAATCAATCAATTAAATAACCAGAACGCAATAAAATATCAATTTTGATTTAATCTGTATTAGAGCAACCATTGACAATTTACTAATTACGTTTCTCAATGAAAATGGCCGACATAATAACAATCATTTAATGAAATGCAGTATAAGTGGGTGTACTTATAACGAGGACAGTGTGTATTTAATTAACAGTTAATCAGAAAATTATGAAAAATAAAACCTTAGGTTTATACTTAAAAATCTATTTTAATTTGTTTAAAACTTTAACCAAAATATTTAACATGAGTAAAGAGAAATTTTAAAATGAATGCTATTGCATTTCACATCATTTTTTTTTCTTTTTAATTTTTAACAACTTTAGAATAAATGCAGCTACATCTACCAGACCTGTCTCTATTGCTGTTGCTGCTATTATCATCACCAAACAAAAAAATCGTTAAAATCCCTAATCCTTAAAATTATCACTTAATCTAGATTAATACATCTCTGACACCCAAAATAGTTCAATTACTTTGAGGAAGAAGACGCGAGACACGTCTAGAAGAACTAGTTTTGTATTCTGTTAGTTAGTAAGACAAAAAAGAAAGTACATTTTCCATTCTTGCACTATCAAAAAACTATCTACACTTTTAAATATAACAATTAATTTTATTGTATAGAGCTTGGGAAATGGTCATCTCAAACCAATTTTTAAATCTAAGCTTAAATACTTGTTTTTAAATAAAAAAAATTGAAAACAAGAGTTTTCATGAATACTATTTTAGCTTTTACATATTATTTTAGCAATTAGGTTTCACATTAAACACAAACTGACATTTTTACAAAAAAAATATAAATAAATTCATATCTGACTTGTGACATAAAAGTAACTATAACCACAGTTAAACATTTAATTGATAAACACAGCACAACAACGACAGTCCACTTCGCCCCAAATCCAAATTGCTCTAGTCCTGTTCCATCACACATATCGCAAGTCAACTTTGTCAGCTTATTTAGAAACTTGAAAATTTCTGAAACAATAGAACGAACTACAACCAATTAATTAAACTCGATAGCATGATAACTTATCATTGATAAGTAGATATGAAACAAGATCTATTTCAATCCAAGCAATTATTTGCTAACTTACCAAAAAAATTTCAGATCAGACCAGAGAGTCAGAATTGTGTGGTTGCCACCCTTTTGTCCATATAAAGCCTGGATGGTGATTGATGGACCATAGAGCCACAAGCAGACACTGTAAATGATTCATTCAAAATTAACCATTAACTGAACCAAACACTGACCATATTCAATCTGACACGATTTTAAAGTTAGAAACTTACAAAATCAAAAAAGTATCACAGCTCACCACTCATCGTCTCATTGTAAAAAAGGGACAAAGTTTTTAGTAAAAATCATACAATGCGGATTGCCCACGTACATTGTGACATCCACTATCCACCCTCCTGTCCATTAAAAAGCCTCCTCCTGATCAACTGAAAAACCATGAATAAACAGCAAACAAATTAATTGCCAGTTTTAAAACTAAATTTTAATCACCCATCATCTTTAAAAGTTCTGCATACTCAAAACAGAACTGATTAGATTTACAAATGATTAAAGTTGCAACTTATAACGGATAAACTTACTTTGAAACTGAATTGGGTTGGGTCATTCCATTCCACTACAAACAGAATCCCAGTCCTTCCTTTCCCCACGGTCATGAAAACAAAGGATATTGTTAGCTGAAAATTAACAAAGTATTCCAAATAAATCATATCTACTAAGTCAGTAGTATACAGTAGTGTTGAGGAAACAAGAAGCTCTATTAATTATTCCTTAATTACTTACGATTGAAATAGACATAATCATAATCCACCTTGAAGAAAGACACCAGAGGATCGACAATAGAAACGGGTTATGTTAAAGTTTGAGAAATCGGGGAGTGTCCACTACATTGTGCCTCTCACCTTCCTGTCCATTAAAACTCAAAATGGTTAACTATGAAAACCACATAATACATACAACATATAATGTATAATTAATTCACTCACTCCAAATAATTAGCAGACCAACTATTATAAAGTCTCAAAACCCAGATAACAAAAATTACCAAAATTAAATACATAAATTGTTTGTAAATGGTCAACTTACTTTAAAAACTGTTAATGTGTTTTCCTCTCCGTATCAACCTAAACTAAGACACAGAAACGGAATGAATTCTTCCTGAAAATTTGCAAAATGATTCAGAAATTAAAACCCCATAATAAGCTTGTTCACGGTTAAGTTACTTAAAAGAGTCGTAGTTTCTATAAGCATACAAGTGGTCATCTTCCACCTCAGGAATGGGAATATGTCCTCCAGGTCAAGATTACGTTAAGGTTTCTCCGTCCACCACTTACATTGTGACATTCGGCCTTCATCCTCATACTTTCGTGAAAAGCTAATAAAATTTACAATAACAGTTCATAACTTAACACGAGAACTGATGCTCTGTTGAAACTATTCCTGTATAAACTCACGATTGCAAATTACGGAGAATGATCAAAATTAACCTTGAAGGGACACCAGAGGGGCGACGGGCGTCAATAGCAGCAGGTCATCCAAAGTTAGGTTAAAGTTTGACAAATGGTAGATTTCCCACTACATTGTGACATCCACCTCACTTTCCATCCTATTTTACAGGAAAACAGTTCATTAATTAACGTTTTCGCATGGCAATTAAATACGACTATTTTGTGGTTAAAGTGGCGTTAAAATTATCGTGTTTCCAAAGCTTACATGGCAATTAAAGTGGGGAAGCCAAGCAAAGAACCTGGGAATTCTTTTGAAGCAGGTATCAGCTGGAATGGGAATTTAAAAAATATGGTTCAACCCTTGACGTGGGAATTGTTTGTAATACAAGGGATACGAACGTAATATTACGTTTTCCCACCGGCCCGCAACGGCAACCGAGAACGGAATAATCCGTTTCACAGCTCAGCTGATTGAAAAGGGGATACGGATAAACACGTTTTTCCGCTCACAAAACGTCTTTGAGTAAACGGAATAGTACGTTTTCCCACTCAGCCAATCAGATTGCAAGAACGGAATTTTCCGTTTTCCCGCGTTAGAAAACGGACTCGATGAACGTATTATTACGTTTTACCAAACGTAAACATTAAACAATTTTTAAAATGGTCCCCACCCATCGTTGACTAAAAGCGTCATTTCAGAACAACTGCCACGTACATTGTGACAACTAATTAATTCAAAGTTTAAACCCTAACCCACCAACCCACACTTAAAGAATTGCGAACACATTCCTCTGATTTACTATAAAACTAGAAATAAATAGCCGGCTAATTAATTCCGTTTTAAAAACTTGTCACCCCGCTCAAAATTACATAATTATCATTTACTGATATCAACTTACTTAAAAAACTAGGGATGGTCGTCTTTCGGCCTGGGTCACTCCAGGAAAAACAGACTCCAATTCGACGTCCTACCCTTCCCCCTCACCAAAATTAAAATAGAGAACTGAAATTTCAAAACTGCTTTCAGGCTGAAAGTTTACAAAATTAGAATGAAATTTAAACTTGATAAGCCATTTCAATTCAAATTCAATAATAGTTACTAAAACCATTCCATCCTTCCTTACTTTTCAGCAGTGGTCATCTCCAAACTCAGGAATGGAAATGGCTCCTCCGAAGTTTTAAAGTTTGGGTTTCACCGTCCACCGCTTACATTGTGGCGTCCGGTCTCTATCTTCAATGATGCCTTAAAATGACTCCTTTCTTGTCATGTCACCAAAGGCCAATTTCCAAACCAACGTATCAGACTGATAAAAAAATAATATAAGTTCCATTCTTTAAGTCGGGTCAGGCGATAGGTCTAGAGCTGGTAATTATAATTTCTTAATTATGAACTTACATCAAGTGACTATGATAGTCAGAATCCACCTTGAAGGAGACCAGCGAGGTGACAATGGCAACTGGTCATCCAGGTCAGGTTAAAGTTTCAGAAACAGAAGATTGTCCACTACATTGTGACATCCGCCCTCCATCCTATTTTACATGAACACAAACCACAATATAGTTCATTAACTAATTATTTTTTAAATGGTCACCGCACACTGTTCTTTGGTAGCATGTCTAGTTCAATTTGTGGCTAAAAAATACCTTTTTGGATTGGTACACACCAGCCATTTAGCTTTTAGCCCAAAAATCTTGGCAAATGTTTTTAGAAACTTAAATAATTTTTTAAACTGGTAATTAATTTTTAAAAAGTATCATCATCAGCAACAGCAGTGCCAAGACAGGGGGGAGTCACCACAAGGCCAAGGAGCACGTTGTCTCCATTTAAAATGAACACTGAGGGTAATCTGTGACACTCCAGGAAAACCTCTTGTATTCTTGTTCATTATCCCTGGACATGTAGACATGTTCATGATTGAAGGGGAATACCTTCAGTGTTCAGGTGAAGAATGTACAATTGTCAAGATGCACAGACGTGATATAAGGAAATTCGGATTTTTAACTATCTTTCCATCATCATGCCCAAGTAATCCAGTCCATCTAAAAAAATCTAAAGCTAAGAAGATTCTTCGGTTTACCGTGTTTACTCCTTCTTAACAAATCTCTATACTGCTCCATTCTAAATTTTATATTCCAAATTCAGAAAGTACACCTAACAATCAAGAGGCTTTTTATAAGCTCAGCTATAAGCTTTATAATTTAGGTACCTAATTACTTTTCAAGCTGAAAAGACAATGGAAGTAAATAGCTACTTTCACGTTGCCCCAGAAAAACTCAACTTATGAAAAAAATGCTTTGTTGTAAAGATAAAGTTCCACATAGGTAACCATGAGCCAATCATCCATTGATACAAAGTGGTATATAAATTCATTTATTTTGCAATAGAGCGATCATTGACTATTCATTAATAATTATTGTCCTTTAAAATGCCAAATTAATTAAGCAATTAGTACAAATCATATAAAAAGACTCGAAAAGTTTTATCGCATAGTTCCCATTTTAACACATTTTTAATTTGCTAAACGGAAAAATAATAAATTCTCAATAAATCTTAATCATTCTTATGCATTATACATATTATGTTATGAGTATTTGTAGGCAGTAGGGCCACAATGAAATTACAACAGTCGATTAAAATAATTAAGATTAAAAAAGAATACAAAGGATTCGTTTTATAATTCATAATCTTTTATAATTTGTTAACATTTTAAACAAAACACGAAGCTTGATATGACATGAATATTTTTAAAATCTAAGAACGGATGCAGTTACATTTTACATCATTCTTTTTGTTTTAGTTCTTAAAACTTTAAAATAAATGTAGCTACCAGGCTACCTACTAATTTTGCAAATGAAATTGCTGTAGCTGTATTCGTAGCAATTTTTGGACAAATTCTGCTCCAAACAGACAACAGAGAAATAAGTGAATCTTTAAATTGTCATATAATTTAAGATTTAAAATATATCCTTAAAACAAAACAAAATTCAATTAGTTCGAGGCAAAGGGTATGTAAATCTACGAACTAGTTTTTATTCTGACAGTTTAAGCAAGAAAGGAAGTACATTTTCTATTCATACAAAAGTTGCAAGTAAAAATATTTACGATTTAGAAAGCGTGTTCAGTCCCATTCTAAAAATTAATTTCGAAATCACAGAGAGGGATGGATGGATTGCTAAACATCACTTCATACCAATGTTGAATTCTAAACGTTAATAGCTTTCTTTTAAAATGAAAACCAATTACATTTTACATTAATGCAAAGCTTTCTAAATTCAGGACATAATTATTCTTCAAGCAGAAAAACAGCAGTCTACATTGCTTCTAACATTTGTGCCAGAAGTTATCATTCTGCATACAAATTTTCACACTTAATACTACCACTCGGTTTAGAATTGCTATTGAGAAAGTTGTACCAAAATCATCAAAATGTGTGAGCTGCTGCAATAATCGCAACACAACTTCAACACGCATGCATGCATTTTCTCATAAGTCTAATTTTACAAAATAATCTATCATAAAGTTTTACAAGTTGAACATCAAACTTATTTTAGAAATTAGGCTCTACATTGAACCCAACTGATCTGTTTACAAAATAATTAAAAGTACATTGTTACAAGAAGCTGTAACCATATTTTGATGTTTAATTGATGAACCCAGCACGACCGTCCTCTCCACTTCACCCCGATTCATGGCAAGCAATCTACCAATTTGTACCAATTTCATCGCAGGTCAACCTTGTCAACTTATTCAAAAACTCCGGGATACAAATCTAAATGAATAGATAATGTAACAAAACCAATTAATTCAATTACACAGCATGCTAAATAGATTTAAAACAAGGTCCATTTGAATCTAACCAATTGTTTGCTAACTTACGTTAAAAAATTCAGGTCAGGTTCAGAATCGGCGTGTTGTCCACGTACATTGTCGTCTCAACTTTTCCATAAAACAGTCGTGCTGATAAACCATAAAACCACAATAAATTGCCAGTTAATTAATTCTTTTAAAAGCTAAGCCTCAACTTCACCAATACAGTTATTTTTCTGAATCTAAAGCAATTTTTAAATTAAATGGATGGGTAACTTACATGGACGAGGAAATTCGCAGCTCACCACCACTCATCATCACCTCAAGGCCAGAATAAAAGTGGCCAGTTTTATAGTAAAAGTTATACACTGCGGATTGTGCACCTACATTGTGACATCCGCATCCACCTGCTTGTCAATCTTCCTGATTAATTATAAATTTTTAAAAACAGCATTAATTAATTAGCATTTTGAAACTTACTTTCAATCAAACTTAAAAAACTGCACACACAAAGCAGAACTGATCTGATGATTGTTTTAAGTTGTAACTGATCAACTGTTAAAGGACCGTTCCTCAGCTTGGGTCATTCCAGGAGAAACAGAATCCCGCAGTTAGCGTCCCAAATACCTGAAAGCGTTGACAATGTAATCCCAAAATCAAATATACTAAAGTGTACTAAGTCAGTTTACTATGTTATTGAGGAAAACAACAGCTCCATTAATTACTTATGACTTACAACAAGCTTACAAGCTCATAATCCACCTTGATTAATATGAAATTAAACAGGAGGATCGACAATGGAAACATGTTTAATATTAAAGTTTGAGAAATCCGGGATTGTCCACTACATTGTGCCAGTCACCCTGGCCATACCATTAAAACTCCACTTGCTTAACTATAAAAGGAAAAACCACATATAAATAGCTAATTATTTAACTCACATTCATTTAAGATAATATTAAGACAACTATTAAAGTTTCAAACCACCGGAGAACAAAACTGTTAAGGTTTGTAACAAGTAACTGATTAGCTTACTTTGAAAACTGGTAATGGTCGTCCTTCTGCCTGTCAGTCAGTTTAGGAGAAACCGAGAGTCCGAGTGGACATCCTTCCGCCACCCTATGCATCAAGCTGGAAATGACAGTGGTTATGGATGGAACTGTGAAAATTTTCAAAATTAAATCCAGACATTTAAATCAAATCAGCCATTTTACTATCCTAATATAATAGTAATACTTTTTTAAGTTGTAACTTATAACTGATCAACTTACAACTTTAAAACTGGTAATGGTCGTCCTTCCACCATAGTCAGTTTGTTTAAAAGGAACCCAGTTCGAGTGGTTATCCTTCCCTCCTCTCTGCACCTAGCCAGAAATGACTAAAAAACTTGGTTGAGTCTGTGAAAATTTACAAAATTATTCAAGAAGTTAAACTAAATCACTATAGTAGTAACATAACATAACTTTCCATACCTCCGGTAAGCAGTGGTCATCTTCCACCAGAGGAAAAGTCAACCAGGACATGGAAACAGGTCATGTTAAAGTTTGGGAAATTGGGGATTGTCCACTACATTGGGCCATTCTCCCTGGTCCTATCCATTAAAACTTAATTACCTTTAAAAAGAAAAACCACATATAAATGGCTAATTAATTCACTCACCAACATCTAAGATAATATTAACCCAACTATTAAGGTTTCATAACCCAGAGAACAAAACTGATAAAATTTACAAACTGTTAAAGGTTGCAACATGTAACTGATTAGCTTACTTTGAAAACTGGTAATGGTTATCCTTCGCCCTGTCAGTCAGTTCAGGAGAAACCGAGAGTCCGAGTGGACATCCTTCCGCCGCCCTATGCATCAAGCTGGAAATGACTACAGCGGTCGGATAGAACTGAAAATTTACAAAATTATTCAGAAATTTAAACCAAATCAGATATTTCAATATAACAGAAAAGTAACATAGCTTTGCATACCAACGCCTTTGAATGGTCATCGTCCACCGCAGGTGGGAATACATCCTCAAGGTCAAGATTAAGTTGGGGGTTCTTCTTGCACCACGTACATTGTGGCTTCCCGTCTTCATCCTCAATCCTCATTAAACAAAGACGCCTTCTTGTCAGGTCACCAAAGATGGATTTCCAGTGAAGCCCTTGAATTGAAACAAATTGTCTGAACTAATAACTTTTAAAAATAAATCCCTATTTCACGGAACAGAAGCACTGTTAGTTATCCCAAGGCAAACTTAACTTACAGGATCTTACTTACTCTTATCTAGGATCAAAATCAACCTTTATTACAAAGGAAACCAGAGGGCGTCAATGGCAACATGTCATCCAGGTCGGGTCATCAGAGAAATGGCGGATTGTCCACTACATTGTGACATCCACCTCAACCTCCATCCTATTTTACGCAAACACAAAACAAAGCAAAACGGTTCATTAATTAAATAATTTTTTAAATGGTTACCACCCACCATTCACCGAATGCCTTAAATCAACACAAATAATAACTTAATTTTTGGTTACAAATTCACCTTTTGGATGGGTACAAAACAGCCATTTGGCTATTAGCACAAAAAAGCTTGCAAATATTTTTAGCAATTTAATTAACTAAAAGTGGTTAATTAGTTTTTAAAACTGTTATGATTTTAATAGGTAGCAGCAGTGCCATGTTGATCATGCCTAACCACAAAAATTGGAATGGGAGTCACCACACAGGGCTAAAGAGCACGTTGTCTCCATCTGAAATGAACACTGAGGGTAACACGAGACAGGTCTGGAAAATGTCGGGTCTTCCTGGTCATGTGCAAGATTACCTATAGACCTGTTTCGGTGAAGAATGTACAGGCTATACAATTTTGGAGGATTTTTAACTACCCTTCCATGATCATGATCATCATCATGCCCAGTAATCCAGTCCTTCTTAAAAATCAAAAGCTTGGAGAAGGTACGGTTTACCGTCTTCTACTGTTCACTTCTTTAAAGATCCCTATCCTGCTCCATTCTAAATTACGTATATATTCCAACCCAACCGTACACGTACTTTCAGTCATTGACAAAGTACACCTATTAATCAAAAAATCTTTTTAGAAGCTCAGCTGAAGCTTTAGAAATTAAGTACCTAATTATTTTCCAGACACAAGACAATGGAACTAAATAGCTAGTTCTACATTGCCCCAGAAAACTCAAATTATGAAAAAGACTACCGAACAATCTATGAAATAACCAAACGCAATATAATATTAATTATTAGACTAACTATTTACTATTAACTATGCCAAAGTAATCATGTAACTGAAAAGCACCCAACCATCCTGTTTACCAGTTTTACAAATCAGAAGACTCAAAATAAAATGAAATATGGGACGGGTCATTATTGTCAACTTTCTTTTGAAATAGCTCGAGTAAAACTAGCTTAATGAAATGCAGCCTGAGTGAGGCATGGATAACTGGGCCACTATAGGCATTATGAATTTAACAGTCATTCAGAAAATTAAAACTGATGAGAAAATACAATAGATTTATTTTAAAGTTGAAAATCCATTTTAATTTGTTTTAAATTTAATGCAACATTTAGCTCAGTAATCTAAGAATTGAGAAGTTGGATAATATTTCGAAATTTACAAATGAATGTAGTTACATTCTTTTCATTTTAATTCTTAAAAACTTTAAAATAAATGCTGCTACCTTCTTAATTCTTAATCATAAGTAATTTTGGCAGTTGCCGCTGTTTTGTGCTCCAAGCAGACAAGCATTTAAATTATAATAAGCTATCAACTAATTTAGATTAATTAATACATCATTAAAACCTACACAATTCAATTAGTTCGAGGAATAGGGCACGTCTAACACTATGAACTAGTATTTTATTTTGGCAAGAATGAAAGTACATTTTCCATTCATGCACAAAAGTAAAAATATTTACAATTTTGAAAAGTGTGTACATACCCATTTTAAAAATTAATTCGTAGCGTTTAGGTAATGTCAAAACATCACTTCAAACCTATTTATAAATCTAAACGTAATAGCTTTTTTAAATGGAAAACAATTGCATTTTACATTATTGCAAAGTTCTATAAATTCAGTACATAATTATTCATCAAGCAAAAAGCAGAAATAGAAAAGGTGTACAAAATAACATCCACTCCAACCTCAATGAAAATTTGACAAATCTTAAAAAGGATTGATATAGTATCTAATTCACAATTGTCCCAAAATAATCTACCATACAGTTTAACAAGTGAAACATATTAGCAACTAGGCTCTACATTGAACCCAACGTAACCTATTTGCATAAACATACATTTAAAATTGGCTTAAATCAATAAATTTTAAAGTAATTACAATCAGAAATTAATTTTTTAAATGCACAGCACAATTTAATAGCACAGCAGTTACATTTGTCCCAAATCCAATGTTTCCCCGTTTAGCATTTCCGTATAGCATGTCAGTTATCGCAGGTCAAAACCTTCAGCTCATTTTTAAGGCTCTGGTGTTGGTTAACTGAAACAATAGAAAAAATACCAGTTAATTTAATTAGATAGCATTATAAGTATATCCGAAACAAGATCCACTTGAAATACTTTAATATAATGTATAATCAAATGTTTGCTAACTTACCGTCAGAAAAAATTTCAGTTCAGACCTAAGAGTGAGAATAGTACATTGTGGTTCCTTTCCTTTGTCCAATGAAACTAACAAAGACAAAAACCATGGAACACATAGTCAGCTAATTATTTCACTTAAAAATTATAGCCATCAATCCCACCAAAAAATTTTTCTCATTCTATAACCATTTTAAAGTAGAAACTTACATGAAACAAAGGTAGACGGTTAGGTAAAATCACGCACGGCGGATTGTCCACTTACATTGTGACATCCGTCATCTTTCCAATCGGAAAAGTCATCTGCTAAAAAAACCAGAATAAATTGCAAAATTAATTAACAGTTTTTAAACTTTAAAGCACTGATAACTCCTAAAAACTTATAACTGATAAACTTACTGTAAAATTGGCCATTGGCCAAAGTCCATCCTTCGGCCGGGGTCGCTCTAAAGGAAACGAGGAAGAAGTATTAAAGTAAATGGACTGAAAATGCACAAAGTATTTCCAAAATCACGCCTAATTTACTGTTTCGTTGAGGATAACGGCAGCTCTATTAGTATTAATTATTTCTTAATTGCAAACTTACAGCGACTAGTCATAATCAACCTTGATTAAGACCAAAATGGCAATAGGTCATCCAGACCATTAAGAAATCTGAGAAACAGCGGAATGTCCACTACATTGTGACATCCACCCACTTGTCCATTCTCCGTTCACCACCTCCGTTCACTAATAGCGTTATGTCAGCAGTAGCATTTAATTAAGTTTTTGGTTAAAAATGTACCATTTAGAATTAAATTTTTAAAATCTATTACCAAAAGCAGCAACAGTGCCAAGTCATGTTGGTCATGCCACTCATGCCTCAGCAGAACAGAAAATTGGAGTGGGAGTCACCAGCAGAAGTCCGAGCACGTTGTCTCCACTTGAAATGGATACTGAGGGTAAAGTGAAACACGTCTGGAAAAATTAATCGAAAATTCACAAAGTATTCTTAAAATCACACCTACTACTATTAAGCCAGTTTACTATTTTTGAAGAGAACCCCAGCTCTATTAATTATTTCTTAATTGCAAACTTACTGTTACGATTAAAAATCATAATCCACCTTGATTAAGTCTAAGAAATATGGCGGAATGTCCGCTACATTGTGACATCCACCCGCCTTGTCCCTCAAAAAGTCTGTGAAGCTTTCTTTCGATCCAATAATTCCTTCCCTCCGTCACACAGTACAAAATGGAGCTAATCCAGGAAAAATGAAACAAAATTAATTAGAAATTTAATCCTGATAAATTAGCTCAATATTAGTTACTAAATAACCATATCTCGGACTCCATGGCAAGTGGTGGTCATCTTCCACCTCAGAAATGGGAATATAAGTCCTTCAGGTCAAGATTAAGTTGGGGATTCTGGTTTTGTGATTGTCCTCGTCACAATCATAATCCAACTTGGAAAACACCAGAGGGGTGAGAAGACAATGACAGCAGGTCATTCTGGTCATTAAAAAAGTTGAGAGAAAGGGCAGATTGTCCACTACATTGAGACATCCAGCCTCCATTCCATCCTATTTGATAGGAACACAAACCACAGCAATTTTATTAACATAAATTTTTTAAATTGTCACATTTCACTGTTCACTGAAACGTCATGTCATCACAACCATGTACTTCATTAATTTCGTTTAAAAATTTACCTTTTAGATGGACAGGGGTACACATATCAGCCATTTGGCTTTTAGCCACTAAAATTGGCAAATATTTTTTAGCAAATTATTTAATTTAAAAAGAACTGGCCATTAAAATTTTGTAAATGGGCAGCAGCACGACCTGCTGACCATGCCTAACTTGGACAGAAAGTGAAATGGAAGTGACCACAAGGCCAAGGAACACGTTGTCTCCATTTGAAATGAACACTGAGGGTAAAGTGAGACACTTCTGGAAAAGCTGGTGTTTCCCTCAGGTTATTTCCAAAGGACTGAAGAATCCGAATAGGTGGTCTCACCTCGGCACAAGCCCCATTTAACATTTAAACGTACACGGATACTCCCCCAAAAAAATGGAGCTAATCAAGGGAAAATGAAACAAAATTATTTGGAAATTTAATCCTGATAAGCCAACTCAATATTAGTTACTAAAAAGAATCCAAGTTTCCATAAGCATACGTTGGAGTGATCATCTTCCACCTCAGGAATGAGAATAAGTCCTTCAGGTCAAGATTAAGTTGGGGTTTATCCATTCACCTCTTACATTGTGTTGTCCGACCTATATCCTTATGGTCCAGTTAGGTGGAATTATTCTTGTCATGTCATCACAAGCCGACTTCCAAACCGAAATGGAGGCAACGCTAATAGAAAATTGTGAAATTAAATGATAAATCCTAACTCTTTTAAGACACTTAACAGTAGAACGGTTGCTCTAAAAATTATTTCTTAATTATGAACTTACAACAATAAAACATGATAATCATAATGCAACTTGGTAAACACCAGAGGGGCGACAATGGCAGCAAGTCATCCAATGTCTAAACTTTAACTTCGAGAAATGGCTGATGGTCCACCTACATTGTGACATCCGCCCTGTTGTCCATTAAAAATTCTGCTGGTGATCAACTAAAAAACCAGAATAAATAGCGAACTATTTAATTCAGTTTAGATTTTTAAAATTCACATATTATATCCCCTCTACAAACTGATACATGATAAACTTACTTTAAATTTGGCGAAGGTTCATACTTCGGCCAAGGAGACCAAAAAACCACCGAAGGTTTGGGTCTAATCCAAGCAAGGGAAACGAAAAATTTACAAAATTATTCAGCAATTTAATTATACCTGTTAAGCCATTGCATTTAGTAATTAATAATTACCTAGTGCACATACAAAGAGGATGTGGGAGTGAGCAAAAATCATCTTCCACCTCAGGAATATGGCAAAAGGTCCTTTAGGTTAAGATTAAGTTGGGCTTTCTCCGTTCACCACGTACATTATGGCGTCTGGTCTCTGTATCTTAACGGTAAAAGGTACTTCTTCTTGTCATGTCATCACAAGCCGACTTCCAAACCGAAATGGACACTAATGTTTTTTTAAAAAATTGCCAAAATAAATGTTAACTCTTTTCAGACACTAAACAATAGAACGGTTGCTCTAAAAATTATTTCTTCTTACATTGCAAGAAAGCCTGACAATCATAATCCAACTTGGAAAACACCAGAGGGCCGAGAAGACAATGAGAGCAGGTCATTCTGGTCATTAAAAAACTTGAGAAAGAAGAGGCAGATTGTCCACTACATTGTGACATCCTATTTGATAGGAACACAAATCACAGCAATATAGTTTATTAACATAAATTTTTTAAATGGTCACATTTCCTTGTTCACTGAAAGTGTCATGTCAGCACAACCATCCACTTTATTAATTTCTGTTAAAAATTTACCTATTAGAGGGACACGGGTACACATCAGACATTTGGCTTTTAGCACACTAAACTTGGCAAATATTTTCAAATTATTTAATTTAAAAAACTGGCTATTAATTAAAATTTTGTAAATGGGCAGCAGCACCACGACCTACTGACCATGCCTAACTTGGACAGAAAGTGAAATAGGAGCGACCACAAGGCCAAGGAACACGTTGTCTCCATTAAAATGAACACTGAGGGTAACTTGAAACACCTTTGGGAAACCTAGAGTGTATCCTGTCATGTCCAAAAGACTTTTGAAGATGAAGAACGAGGATGTTCAGTTTTGGTGAAGAATGTACATCCCCCATGATACACAGACAGACTAAAAAATCCCTGATTTTTAACTACCTTACCATGTCCCATGATCACGATAATGCCCAGTAATCCAGTCCGTTTTGTAAACGCAAAGAAAGATTTACCGTGACCGTGTTCATTTCTCCATACTCATCCATTATAAATTGTATATTATTCCAAATTCCATCACAAGCAGAGTACACCTATCAATCTGCCTTTAGAAATAGGCTCAGCTAGAAGCTTTATAAATTAGGTACCTAATTATTTGTCTGGCAGGAGACAACAGTACAATAAATAGATACTTTCACGTTGCCCCAATAAGCTCAACTTATGAAGAAGAAAAAACTCCCGAAAACATTAAGAAATGAATCAATAAAATAACCAAGCCGATCAAGCGCATTAAATAAATACAAACGAATTTATTCTTTATAAGAGCAACCAAATCAATTAACTAATACTTCCGGTTTACCAGTTTTGAGATACTGATAGATATTTCTTTATCAATGGTCACCGTTGTCCATTTCACTTCTGCTCTGGTATCGTCAATCGTCAACTGGCTGATTCCCCATTATATCACGTTTACTTCCTTCCTCTTTCTTTTTCTAACCTTTCCACTTCCAACCTAGCCAAACTTTTATCCGACAAATACCCAACACTCAAATTTTTCTTTATTAATTCATCTTCCAAAATGATACTATACATTGGTCGCTTTCCTTGGCTTTGAAGCTCATCCCTCACTTGCTCCACTTTCTCCATCACTCGAATAATATTAGTAAAGCTCAACTTTCTCAGTTCATCCAATTTCCATCCTCGTTTTACAAATGTAGCAAACAAATTCGGGTATTTGCTTACATCCTCAAGACCTCTCGGCATACTAAAAGATTCAATTTCAAATTTTAAAGAAGAAATCATGTCACAATTCAAAATCCAAATCAAGTTTAAATCCAAATACCTATCAACCCCATCATAATCTCCACCCAATCCAATATAATCCACCCCAATTAAATCCCGAATGTGCTCAATATGCTTTATCACATCCAGCAAAACGGCTCTTCTGTCAATACCCGGCTCACAATAGACAAACTCACTATAGAAATTTATCATAATAATCCCACCATTCGCTTTCTGCAAATTTTCATTTCAAAATAAATCTTTCTTTTATTTCAAATTTTCATGCAATTTCTTAAACATTCATAATTTTACCAGCATCTTCAACACATTGTCTCCCACATTTCTATGCAAATCACAAACCGCCTTAGCTCCACTATGACTAAATATCACCGGTGCTTTACTTCGATTCAAGGCAGCAATCATAGTCGCTTCACTCACGTGACTTAAATCAATCATCATTCCAATTCGATTCATTTCATCAATTAGTTCCAATCCCCAATCACTCAGCCCATTGTTCAAAGCGGTTACATTTTTCGTGGGATCGTCTACAGGACTGGCGTCCGCCCACGCTGTATTACACATGTGTGTTAAGGTCAGATATCTTACACCCAATTTGTAAAGCTGTCTTAGAACGCCCACACTATTTTGAATTAAGTGTCCACCTTCAACGCCAATCAAACTGGCTATTTTATTGCCTTTTGTTCTATTTGGATTAAAACTGGTTTCCAGAATGCATCGAGCACTAGAACAGAATTTGAGTGTTTCGTTGTAATCCTGAATAAGTTGGTGGATTACGTCAATCTGTTCTAAAGTTTGGGCTATTGTTTAGTATACGGGACCGCGCCGAAGGCGCGGGACCGGGTGCTAAACAATAGCCCTTGACCTGGGGAGTCGAATGGTACCACTCCCAAGTGGCGCAGATGAGGGGTTCGCCCCCCAGGGGTAATTTTTCAAATTGCCCCAAAACGTCATTTTTACATGCATTTGAGGCGTCTCACATTGCCCCGGAGGAGGCCAGAAAAACGCGGTTTCCAGCGGCCTCAAAAAACCTCCGGATGCGGCCTCAAAAAACCCCGGAAGTGGCCTCAAACAAACCTCCGGAGGTGGCCTCAAAACAACCCTCACGATTGGCCTAAGAAAACAATGGAGCATTCTCAAAAACGTAAGAAATAAGTACAAGTTAAAATATCACTTCATTTGGTTGTGGCATGGTAGCGCAGCTGGTTAGCTGTCTAACCTTCTGCGCTTCTGATCACGGGTTCGATTCCCGGCCCAACCAAGCAAAAATTGGGTTTTTTCAATATGTTTCATATGTTTCTTTGTTGTCCGTAGGTAAATATGAACTTGTACGCACTCAGCCATTCATGGAGAAGTAAGGAGGACGCCGTCAGCTGGATGATGGATCGTAGGTTGCTGCCAAAAAGTAAGCATTGTCCCAAGCACAAGAAGGAGTACACCCTCGCACTAGAAGACGATCGTATGGGCAGATTCCTGTGCAGAAGCCGTGTAAGTGGGCACGAGTATGTTCACAGGCAGAGCGTGACTGACGGAACGTTCTTCGAGAATGTCAAACTCGGTCCAGTTCGCGCGCTCATTCTACTGTATGCCTTCGCCAGTCGAATGGACTACACTAGTGCCATCAGAGAAAGTTCTATTGGGGAAGAGACTACCAGCAAGGCGACTGTAGCAGACTGGTATAACTACTGCAGGGAGGTATGTACTATTTCACTAGATGCTAAGTATGAAAGAGAAGGCAAGATTGGAGGTCAAGGCCATGTTATCGAGATTGACGAGGCGAAATTCGGTAAGCGAAAATACAATAGAGGACGTGTTATTGATGGCAGTTGGGTGCTAGCAATGGTTGATGTACACACCCGTGAGTATCGACTCGAAATCTGTCCTGGAAACAAGAGAAGCTCTGAAGTCCTAACCCAGCTGATTGAGAAGCACGTGAAGAAAGGCAGCACCATCCATACCGACTTGTGGAAAGGCTACTCGCGGCTGGATGAGATCGGCTACAATCATCTCACTGTCAACCATTCAATGAACTTCGTCGATCCTGACACGTGGTGCAATACTCAGCTAGTTGAATCGATGTGGCGACCACTGAAAGCTCGCTTGAACCGTGGAGGGGTTCATAAGGATCAATTCGCAGATCATTTGTGTGAGTATCTCTGGAGGTTAGACTGCAAAGTACGCAATCAAGATCCATTTGAAGCACTGATTAATGATATAGCTAGTCAATTCCCTGTATAAGTCAATGTTAATGTGAAATTTGAATAAATAAAAAAATTTTTTTGCACGTCTCCTTTTATTTTGTGCGAGTTAGGTAATGTTAGGTTACGATAAAACATGTGGATAAAGCAATGGTACGAAGTCTACTTGACCAAACGTGTGACGGGTAAACTGGAATTTCGAAGGCGGCGAAGCCGCCGAGAAAGGGCGCGCTTGGCTTGCCAACGGCAAGCGCGCAACCTGTAACCTGCTACCCTTCAATTATGTTTGCAATAATTGAGGTCCGCGCGTTAGCGCGGACCGAGGGGGTCTGGGGGCGAAGCCCCCAGCTAGCGGACGAGCAGGGCCCGAAGGGCCCGTAGCGAGGCCCGCGCCCTTTACTGTTACCGCTCTTGCGCAGGGCAATGTGAGACGCCTCAAATGCATGTAAAATGACGTTTTGGGGCAATTTGAAAAATTACCCCTGGGGGGCGAACCCCTCATCTGCGCCACTTGGGAGTGGTACCATTCGACTCCCCAGGTCAAGGGCTTTCGATTTATATAGGTTTCATCCCAAAATTCGCGGTCCCGTATACTAAACAATTTCCAAAGTTTGCACCAGAGCGTCTTTTCCCTGACTGGCGCAATTTGCATGAGCCACCCAAAACTGGGCGCCGACATGACCTTTTCGCAAACGCGGAATGTCGGTAAAGCTCTCGTTGGTACTAGCCCAAGGGTCAACTTTAGTTAGGTCAGCACTAAAGTTAAACTGGTTTAAATTAGTTCTTAAAAGATGACGAATGTTTTGGGGTAAATCATTATGACCGTCTATTACTGGAAAGATCTGTAACAAAATTTCCGCTTTTTCGGTATAATTTAATGAGTCGTTTGTCTCTATACGATCAAGAATAAAATGAACTTGAGAATGATTTAGAGCTTCATCTAGAGTAGAAACTGGATAGAAGTTTATTTCTGGTTTGCTGGAGATCCAAGGAAACTTAAAGAATATTGCTACACCGAATAAAATGGCAAGGCAAATGCACAAGCCCATAGCAAGCAAGACCGAAACCTTGGAACGTTTCTCTTCTGCTGAAAATAGACAAAAAATGAAAAATGATTTTGGCATATTGATTGATTGCTACCGGCTAATTTCCAGTTAGTTAATGAGCATGAACAACAGTTTTCCCTTTCCAAGTACATGTAGTGTTTCACATTTCCCCATCCTTATCATCCTGACTTTTTCACTTTATTGTAGATATGCCGTAAGGAAAATTAACAAAATTGGTGAAGATAACTGAAGATCTCTAAAGGTCACAAGGAGGAAATAAAGCATAATTATTGACTCATGCCCAAAAGTGGGTTATAATTTAGAATCAATTAGTGCACAAAGTGATTGTTTTTTTCGCACAGAAGAAAAAAGTATTTAACAATTCAGCTTACCAATTCCACAAACTGCTTTTACTAATAATATTTTTATTAAGACATTTCTAATGAATTGTCTGAAAGCTTATTAGCTTTTGTTTTTTAACGTCCAAAAATACTGTATTTTTATGGCTTATGTTGATGTTCAAGATTTCTTTATTTTTTCAAAACATCGTAAAATGGGAATAAAACGAAAAATCCTGTATCTATTTTATTTATTAAGTAACGCGTGTGCTCTTTATACTTTTTATTGTCCCAAGAACATGGACATCATTACAAACTTCCAACTTATTATGCAAACGATATGGATATACAGGTCGTAGGTGGCATCATAATCACAAACACACGCTGGCACAAAAGCACACATAAAAAACCACAGCTTATAAAAAATTTCGGAATGTTAAGCAAACGCGTAGAAAAAACGGTCAGTGCTCGAGCCACTGTCTGCAAATAAATATTCCTACGTAAATAGACGATAGGGGATAGACAGGGCCTAGGAGTGTTCGGGGAAAGTTGAGTACTGTTTGCGCTCTGATTCCATACGGATAACAGTTCTTGTTTAACTTTCAGTTAAATTGTACGTTTAGAATCAAGAGTGTGTGAACTTTACTAGGAAAAAGAGAAGGAGTGGATATTATAACTATTTAATTTTTTGTGACAATATTTACACAAGAAAATAATTACAAGGTTTTGGACCTGAAGCACTTTTCATATTTCTGTTTTTACTAAAAGAGGCAGTACCTTTTGACCGTTAACCGCTACAAGTTTATTTTTCCGTTGTAGTAAATATTGTCTATTGTCTATATATTGACAATAGTGACCACGCCCTGTGTTTGTTTGAATTTTAAACGTAAACATTTTAAAAGGGTAAGCTTTGCATTTTTAAACAAGTACTTTTCTGACGTTTCCAGAAACTCAGAGAAATATTTACCAACTTTACTTAAACTCTTTAAAGTTGTCTTTTGGGTTGATTAATTTGACCATGGACATAATACGCCAGTCAACTGTCACAAGTTTGAACTTTTCTGATTCTCATTTTTTAAATACATTTCCAGGAAGCCATCATCTTTTACCAAAGCAAAACTGTGAAAGCAAACTGGAGCAACTTCTGCTTCTTCTCCTTTTCCTCCTCCTCCTCAGGTCATATTTCTCCATGCTCCTCTCAATCGATTTAATTTGGCTTGTATTCATACTCTACACATATTACTTATACCAAAGACTCCGATTACCCCATGCTCACCTACGACCGTTTCCTGCCCCACTTAATCCTCATCTCCCGGCCCGCTTCCCTCCTCCTCTGCATTAGTTTCTATTTTAACCCCTCCACTCACTCCTTCCACGCTTTATCCCCTCGTCCCCTCCATCTTCACTCATTTCTCACCTCCCTCCACTTTCTCTTCGTTTTCCTAATCCTCCTCCAATTCCTCCTGCTCACCCCCTCCACACTCCCCACCTCCATCCTCCTCATTTCCTTCTTCGCCCTAATCATCCTCCTCTTCTGCCACATCACCATCCAAGTCTACCACCATCACCTCCGCCGCATTATCTACCTTATCAACTCCCTCATCCACATGTCTCTCTCCCTCCAAACCTTCCATCACGCCAATCTACCCCTGGACACCAAAGAAAAATTCATCAAGATTCTTGCCCCAACCCTCCACTACTCCGCCATCCTAGTCCCTTTTGCCTTCACCTTCGGCATAATTTCCTCCATGCCCTGCATGCCTTCCAATCTCGGCTATCTCCTCCTTCCCACCTGCAATCCCTCACCTTTCCTTCCCCTCCCATTTCCCCTCTTCCTCCTTCTCAACCTATTCATCTGGAGTTTCGGTGTCCAATGCGCCGTCTTCGTGGTCATTGTCATCATGCTGGGCGCCACCAGCCTTCGTTCCTTTTTAAAATTCTACCTCCACAGCCTCCTCAACTCCACCTCCTCTCGTCACCTTGTCCACTTCACCCTAATCTACCGCCGCATTCAACTCTTAACCCATCTCTTCAACTCCATCCACCAAACCGCCATCCTCGTGCCCTTAATCTTCACCGTCACCTCGCACCAAGTATTTAGCGTCTATGCCGCCATCAAGTTCACCGGTCACCTAAATCTCGTCAGCTACGCCCTGTTCCTCATTCTCGGCTCTCAAGGCTTCCTGGTCATCATGGGCATGTTCACCGGTCTAGCTGACGTGTACACCATGTCACGCCAAGTAAAAGCCAAACTCCAGCAAGCCCATCGTCATCACCACTACTTGTCCAGATTTCATCGAAGCTGTCCCCTCATCAGGATAAGATTTGGAGCTTTAAATTTCATTGACAGCTTTACTCCCCTGGCGTTTGAAAACTTTGCTGTGGTTCAGACCACAAACATGTTAATGGTGGATTGAAATAAATAAATTATTGGGGCACTTTGAGAAATAAAATTTTATAACTTGGCATTTTCCTAGTTTTTATTACCGCTACAAAAACAAAAACAGGCTATTATCCTTAAGCAAACAAGCCATTAAGATAATGATCTACTTTTCATAATAAACTTGGCATTTGAATTTAAGTTGGGTGGAGTTGTCAATTGTGTGGGCAGTGGAAATCGTCACATTTTATTTTCCGTGACGATTCGGTTTTCAGTCCACTTAAAAATGTCGCTGAGTAAAGACGTCTACCTGCCTGCCTTAATCCAATTGTCCCGTCCCGCTAGCCTTCTTTGCTCCATTCCCTTTAAATGGAATCCAAGGCTCCACCAATTTGTCCCTTTATCCCCCCGGGGTAAACTCCAGCACCAAATTACCATTTACATACATCTTCTTGCCGTTTTAAGCATGCTTTTTCAAAGCTTAGTATTCTTTGAACAAGATAAGGTAGCGTCCATAAAATACGTAACGGTGTTCGGGGGAGGGGGGGAGGTAATGAGATTCGTTACGCTTTCGTACGGAGGGGGGAGGGGGGTCGTACGGCACCGTTACGTAACGGGCAAACAAAGTAAACTACTGGCAAAAATTCTTGTATCCTATGGTTTTGACACAGCTTATTACATATTATACAGCCAGATCCTGCATTCTACAGATCTATTTACTTAACTTTGCAACTCAGTTGACTTCAACAGTTACTGCTAGTCATTTGTTTGAGTTTGCTAGAAAGTTTTAACTTCAGGTCAACATTTAAACTGATAAAAAATGGCTGCCAAAAGTAAATTGCACAGTGATCTATTGAATGCATTGTGCGTGTGTGCCTGTGAAGTTCACTGAACACGATACAGGTCAGACAGACGCTTTATAAGAATCAAACCAAATATGGTACAGTAGTTCATGGGGTTATAAGGAGGAAACCTTTTGATTTTGAGCTAGATCGATTATCGCCTGGGTATAGGGGGAGGTAACTCCCCTGAACTTACGCTTTTGTCACAATCACACCAAATTTAGTAGTAATTTATTAGGTCATAATAAAGAATCTTATTGATTTTGAACTCCATTGGTCATCCCCCTGGAGTTCAGGGGGAGGTAACCCCCCTGATCTTTCAATTTTGTCATAATCGCACCAAATTTGCTACAGTGATTCATTGACTTTTAGCTTGATTTGTTAACTCCTTGGGGTAATATGGTGAAAGGAGTCAGAGAATCAGACAAACAACTGTGCATATGGCTCAACTTCTTATTTAAAATGATTCATTAATCGGTTTATTTTGATAATTACTACTTGCAAAACACTAACTACTCCATGATAACATTCAAGTTATTAAAATTTAACTTGTATTTGATGCATTTTGAAATTGTTCGGATAAAATTTTATATGGTTGCAATAAATACTATCAAATCTGCCTGCCGTTACGTTATGCATGAGGGGGAGGGGGGGTATAGGATCTCCGTTACGGCAGCGTTACGGACGGGGGGGAGGGGGTCGAAAAAATGGGGTTTTTGGCGTTACGTATTTTATGGACGGTACCTAACCACAAGCTACTTATTAGCTCGTTTGGGTTAATTGTGTTAACCTTCACATTGATAACCGTTTGGGTTTATCACCGAAAAGCCCCAGAAGTAATTTATTTGATAAACCAGCTAATTAAAACATCAGAAGAATTTCGGGGAGGAAATTTGGGGGAAGTTGAGTTGGAATTGGACGGAAGGGAGAAATTTATCAAATTTATGGCCCCATTTTTCCACTGGTCGGCTATGGCAGTGCCCTACGTCTTTGTTGGGGGCGTTGTGTGGTCGTTACCCTGTCTCAACTCCAGTTTTGCTTGGCAAATTTTCCCAGAATGCTTTGGAACCTCAAGATCACCTCCACCAATGTCCACCTCATTCATCCTCTTCATCTTGGTCAACTGCCTTCTCTGGAGCTATTCTATTCAATGTGCCGTTTTTGCGGTTATTGGAGTCACAATGCTGGGGGCTATGAGCATCCGAAGATTTCTAAAGATCTACCACCGATTAATGATCACCTCCAAAAACCCTCCAAAATCAATCCACCGTCAAATCCAACTGCTGACCTTCCACCTAAACCAAGTACACTCCAGTTGGATCCTAGTTCCTTTACTGTTCACCGTGTCCAGTCACCAAATCTTCAGTCTTTACGGCTTTATCAAATTTAACGGACAGTTAAACTTCCTAAGCTACTGTTTATTCACCCTGTTGGCAAGTCAAGGCGTGCTGGTCATTTTGGGAATGTTCACAAGTTTGGGGGACGTCTATAGAATGTCAAAACAGGTCAGAGGAGATCTGCAGAGACGCCACAGAGGATCCAAGTACCTTAACAAATGGCACAGGAGTTGTCCCTTGGTCAAGATCCAGTTTGGCAAGCTAAATTATATTGATTCAGTGACGCCCTTAATGTTTGAAAACTTTACGGTGGCCCAAACGGCTAACATGCTTCTAGTGGACTAAATCAGTTAGGAAATTTGGTCTTCTTGTAAAAAAATTGTAAATTTTATTTTAACTGCTTGAATAAATGATTGAATGATTGAAATTTGAACACAAGATTTACATTTCCCCGGCATTTAACAAATGATTGTGGTAATAAGCACTAACATCCTTTCTAACGGCATTGACCAGTGGACTAAGTACAGTGTCCATTGTCGTTAAAAGATATCCCGTGTTAGCCTCTTTTCCAGCCACCAGGGTGACCACCACAGGCAATTTATTAAACTGGATCACTTGATACTTTCCATAAATCGAGATAATCTTTTCATTTCTTCCCATTCCCAATTTTGAAGCTTGTTCCGTAGCGTGTCCAAAAGTGGAGAGGAAATTTAACCGAAGACAACTTTCGGGGAATAGACCAGAGGTTACGCCAGATCCAGGTCCTACTCCGGGACTGGTAACGGTGGAGGAGGAGGGGGGCTCTAGATGGGCTTTGATTATGGTGACGCCATCACGGTCCGTGAGGATGATGCCGTAGAGACCATCCACCTTAGAGAGGATTTGGTGGAGGGAACGACGCAGCTCTTCAGCCATTTTCTAAAAAAGGTCACAAGTAAATTAAAAGGTTATCAATTTCATTCCAGTACTGGCAAGCCCCCAAAAATCTTTAAAGAAATTTCACAAATTTCCCAGCTTACCTTTCAGTCTTCAGAAATTAAAAAGTTGACAAATTTACACCCTCCAAAACCCCCAGTTTGACCTTAACAGCTTAATAAACGTGTACTGCACAAAATTTCCCAAAATTAGCTTCAAATTTAATTAAAATTTACAAATTTCCCAAAAATTTTGTGGATTTGGCTGTGGCTGCCAAGCTAAATGCGTAGTAAGTTGGGTGGGTGTACGTACCAAAACAAGCCATCAGCTGTCAGCTGCTCGTCTGCTCCACTTCTACCTGCTCGGCTTTCAGTAAATTTGCTACGCTGAACTCAGGACGCTGGCAGCGTCCTACCCACAAATTTCCCAGCGATAAGTTAACCAGCTTATCATTCTTCTTTAACTGTTAGTTAACTACCCATTAAATTAGATAAACCATTTGCAAATTTGCTTGAAAATTGAAGAAGGTAGGAAATTTGCTGAAAACGCTGGGAAAATTTGCAGCGTTTACCTACCTTCAGCACCAGCAGCGCTGCAATAACGCTGCAAATTTCTTCATTTCTTCAGCTTTCCTTCAGATTCTAGAGTCTAGACTGCACACATGAGTCATTTTGTCATCTTGATGACCGTGCAAATTTGCTTGCAAGGTGGGCAATGGTCAATGGATAGCAGCGTAGTGGCTTGAGATTATTGGCAGCGTTTTCAGCAGCGTAGCTACAAGATATGATTGAATAATCATGATCACGTGACGTCAGTGAATGAGAAAGTGATTATTTTCTGAGAGCGATTGAATGATACTGCAATTCTGTGTAGCAGCTCAGCATAGATGAGTTTGCAAATTTATTTTGTAGGTTTTTAAAGCGCTGAAACGCTGCTGCAGCGTCAGTTTACTTGTGGATGTTGATGCAAGATCAACTTCAGCGTTTTGGGTTATCATAGGAACAAATTTACAGCATGAGATTTATTAACTGGTGGACACTTAGAAATTATTTTGAAATTAGTGACACGCGAGATTCTTGAGAAAATTTGGGGGATTGATTGATTGATTATTTGATTAAATTTGTGATTAAAAATGGCTCCTGTGCTGTTGTACGTGTACGATATGAGTCAAGGAATGGCTCGCCTTTTGTCGCCACAACTTTTAGGTATTTTGTGATTGAAAATTTGTGATTTTTTTAAATTGTGATTAAATTTATGATTAATTTTTTAAAGGAATGCAACTGGACGGCATTTGGCACACTGGCGTGGTGGTCTACGGCAAGGAATACTTTTTCGGAGGTGGCGGGGGTCAGATTAATAATGCGGTGGCTAGTCAACTGGGCACGCTGGGGGATCCACGACATAGTGGAGTAAAGTATTGTACACCGGTAATTATTCCAAAAATTAAGTTAATTATGATATCTGTTGAGTTAAATTGCTAATTTGGGTGATTTTTTAAAAGGGTACTACAATTCTTGGCAATCCCCAGCAAACACTGCCCATGGGTGAGACGGAAATACCCGAGGACATTTTAAACGACTTTTTAACGGAATTGGCCAACACCACGTTTCGTGCCAGTTCGTATAGCTTGTTTGAACATAATTGTAATCATTTTAGTAACGAGCTTTGCCAGTTTCTGACGGGGAATGGGATTCCGGATCATATTCTGAATTTGCCACAGGCTGTGCTAAATACGTAAGTTGTGAAATCGCAAACATATTCATACAAAAAAGTTGCGAAATGATTTGGTAAAGTAGCTCAATTAACTGGTTTTTTCTGTTTTAATAGGCCGTTGGGGGGTATGCTGCGTCAAATGTTTGGAAATGTGAATGTCATGTAGTTTGGTCCATGGTCGGAGTCTTCCAGAGTCAACTCCAGTGCCAGTGTAGAAGGTCAATGGTCCAGTTTTGTGTTCTGAAGACTAAGAAATCAATCAATCAATCGTATAATAAGCGCAATTAAAGAATGTAGTCAGAATGAGAAATTAAGTAGGTATTGCCAAAGGTTGAAATTGTTAGCCAGAAAGAGAGTAAAAAACTGGTACATAAAAAATGTAAATAGGTTATAATTTCTAGAATTCTAATTTATTAAAACCTTGTAAAATAATTATTTTGCACGTTTGTTATTCGGTTTAGCTACTAATTTATTGCATGCTTAATAGTAATTTTATGTATTTTTTTGTTTGGTTGTAAAACGGGAAGTAAATCACATTCTGGAAAAATACTTAGGTTTCGTTCGGGAATGGGTACAAGATTTTGTTTTGATAATTTAATTATAAACTGGTGCAAAAATAGTTTATAAATTGTTAGCAATCTTGAAGTAACCTGCCATAATCATAATTGCTACTGAATAAAGCAGTATTGTAGAAAAAAGTCAATAATTTTGCTAGTTTTAGTTTTGGGGCACTGTGATACACGCTGATGGTCATGATGTCTTCGTCTTTAGCAAATTTATATGCAAAATTGTTATCATCTTGTTTCTGGTTTTCTCAAGTGCAGACATTGTCACATGTGGAAGTTTATCTTCTTCTTCTTGAATGAAAACAAGGTTTATTAATTATTAGGATTGATAAAATTAATACAACCAAAAATAACTAATAGTTCATTAAAACTTAACACTGGCACCATCAATGATATTTTTTGCTGTTTTTTATGTTTTTATTACTGTTTAGTCACGGTGTACGCACTCATAATTGATTATATTATAGCACTAGCCTAAACACTTGATACAAAGTTAGTAATTTATAATGTGCTAAAATACAGCATGTCCAAGAAGTAGGATGACAAAATTCAATTTTCTATAAAAATTCACCAACACGTTTTTAACAAACAATCCTAGTACATTATGATTAAGCTTTCCTTTGAGTATAAGTGTAAAAAAACATCTTGATCCAGTGACCTTCCGTTTTCCCATGATGCCATTTTAAATTAAGTGACGCCATCTACGAAATTTTCCGGTACTAAAATTTTTGTGTACTGCGTGTACTTATTCTTATATTGCGGGTTCCAAGTAACTTTTGGCTACAAATCGATTTTTACATTGTATTCACAATACATTTCTCTACAATCGCAGACCAGAACATTAGTTTCATTTTCCTTGCATTTTTGAGCACACAAGATTTTTGACCAAGTGATCTTAAATTACGAGCTTTTGCTTATTGGTGGGATTTTTTCTACAATGCAATCACTACAATTACCTTGCTTTGCGCACTCTGGAAGCTAAGAAAATGGGCTACAAACAAGGCATAAACAAATATAATTTCATAACTTGTATGCTAAGTTTGACCACTTCAAACATTTGGAAGAACCTTTTTTTAAAAATTTAGTGTTCTTTCAAAAATGGCTAAAAATTGAATTTCTCATAATTTCCTTTGTACGTAGTTTCAAAGATAGCCTAATAGCTCGTTTGAATGCCCATCGTGTGGGGACTCTTTCATTGTCCATAACTGTGCAATTACTCTTACGAGAGAGAGTAGGCATAGGATTAAATATGATCATTCAAAGAAAAATCTGGAAAAATGAAAATCGACATTGCTGTATTCAACATCAAGCTACTCCACTATCGTAAAATTTTTAGAATAAACTTATATATCACAAAAATCTACTAAGTTTAGTGTACCCAAGCATAACTTTGTCTGCTTGAAATTGCCCTTATGTAAGTTATTATAAATGCATACATTTTGTCATCCTACTTCTTGGACATGCTGTATGTACCTATTAACCTTAGTAGATGAAGGTGTATCATGTACATGTTTTTGATGGTTATCAAAGCTTATCCAATACTTGTTCACCTTTTGACAAGGAATTAAATCAATTGTCTTAAATTTGCTATTAGCAATACAAACAGTATACCTATCACCACCAACTTGTTAATTATTTTTACAAATTGATTCAAAGATAAAAATAATTAAGCTTTTTGATGCAATGCCAAAAAGATGAATGAAGCTTACTACTTGGCTTTGACTTGTAATATTATACCAACTTCTGTCACTTTTAAGTCATCTTTTCTTCAATTAACATCTCATTTATAAAAACTATTAGCAATGGTAGCCGAATTAGCTCTCGGGGGTTTATCCGCCCTGGTTCAGCCAACATTTGTGCTGATTTTATACTGGATATTTGACTCTTTAGGAACCATATTTAGCCTGTGGGGTAAAGGTGATCGTCAACAGGACCAGCAAGATTTTGAAAATCTTTTAAGAAATAAAGAATCTTTTAAAACTTACGATTTTATAATAGGTAGGTACACAAGTTTCCTACAAATTTTCAAGAAATTTATAATTTTGCAAAATTATTCTAGTTGGCGGTGGCAGTGCGGGTGCTATTTTAGCCAACCGACTTACTCGACATCTTCACTCCGTTCTTTTACTGGAAGCAGGTGGAACTCCCATGCCTTTGCAATACATGCCCCAATTCCACCTTTTAAGTTTAAACCACCCCGAAACGGATTGGATGCACAGAACAGTACCACAAAAACGCGCTTGTCTGAACTCTATAAACGCCCAAAGCAGTTGGTCCGCTGGAAAGGTTTTGGGAGGCAGTGGCACCATTAACGCCCTAATTCATTTGAGAGGTCATCAAAACGATTTTGATAATTGGGCTAATCTCACAGGAGACCCGAGTTGGGGTTGGAGTGGCGTTTTACCCCATTTTAAAAGCTATGAGGATTATCACATCGGTGGCCAAGAAGATTTTCATGGCTATGGGGGCGATTTAAGAATTGAGTTAACTGATTCTTTGTCAGTGGCTCCGGAATTTTTGGAAGCTGGGAAAGAAATGGGGTATCCGAATTTGGACTTGAATGCGCCTTATCAAAATGCGGGTTTTGATTATATTCGGTATCCTATGAGAAATGGAAGAAGGATGGCTACTTACAAAGCGTTTTTGGAACCGATTAAATATAGTCCGTTGTTAACTATTATGAAGTATGCGCATGTGAATAAAGTGTTGTTTAAGGGGGATAAGGTGGCTTATGGAGTGGAGTTTGATAAGCAGGGGGATGGAAAGAGTAGAATGGCGTTTGCGAGAAAGGAGGTGATTTTAAGTGCGGGAACGGTGGGATCGGCAAAGTTGCTGATGTTGAGTGGGATTGGGCCGAGAGAGCATTTGGAAGCGTTAAATGTAAGAAATTATAAATTAATTATTGTGACATTTCTTTTAACAGTCTCTGTTTATAGTGACATTCTTTAAAACAGACTCTGTTTATAGTGGCATCTATTACAACGGACTCAGTTTATAGTGGCATCCATTATAACGGACTCTGCTTGTAGTGGCGTATGCTTTATTAGCTCGCTGCTTCAGCAGGAGAGCTATTTAAGATATCGTTGTCCGTTTGTCTGTCTTGTCTGTCCGTACACTTTATTTTTAAACCAGGCTAAATGGGCTCTAAACCAGCAAAATGGCTCTAAACTAGCAAAATGGGCTTTTAAGAAGCCCAGGTAGGATTAAATCAGCCAGAATGGGCTATTATTATACTTATTGTATCCATCAAGGATTTTATCGTAGGATCTTTTGACTACTTAGACACTCATCGCTGTTATCAGCGAGCATTTTTCAATGGCTTTCCATGGATGTTTATAAGGGTCTCTGTCCTTATAGTGACACTCATTATAACCGTTTTTGTTTATGGTTGAGTCGTTTATCTGTTTAAACAGGCATCCGTTATAACGGCTTTTGCTTATAATGGCATTTTTATACCAGTTTCCGTGTAAAGTGTCGTGTTCTATAAACGAATCTGTTAGAACTTCTGTGGTATCTGCTTGTAATGGCATAATGGCATCCTTTATAATGGCTCTTTTTTATAGTGGCCTATTTTACATAACGGACTTTCTTTCTTATAGATTCCTGTTATAAGTGCCCTTCCCGTTGGCCAAAATCTACAAGACCATCTGGCTGTCGGACTTGGTCCATTTTTCATCAACCCACCTCGTTCAGTAAATTTAGAACGAGATATTACACCGTCCGCTCTACTAAAATGGCTTACTTTAGGCAAAGGACCTATTTCCTCTGCCGGAGCGGTAGCCACAGGCTTATGGACTTCAAAGTACGCTATATCCAGAGGGGAACCAAATTGGCCTGATATCCAAATAATCTTTAGTTGCTACACAGCATTCAAAGACGCAGCCAAGTATAACGCTTATGCATTCAGCTTGAAACAGGATGAATTGATAAAATATTATAAGCACTCTATAGGCAAGGACGCTTGTCATTTTTTGGTTAGTGGAGCTAGGCCTTTTTCAAGGGGCTATTTGAAACTGGGTGGAAACAGTCCTTATGACAAGCCTGTAATTGACCCAAATTATTTAGGAGATGAGGACAATATCGATTTTAAAGTTTTACTAGATGCTGTAAAACAAGCCATTTATGTAATGGAGAATACTACTTCAATGGGAGTAAGAATCGGAGCTCGTTTTACTTCTGAAAAGCTACCAGGTTGTGAGCATCTTCAGTTTAGAACGGATGAATATTGGACTTGTTATATTAGAAGGTATACGTTAACATTACATCATCCAGTGGGAACGGTTGCCATGGGAAAAGTTGTAGATTCAAAGTTAAGAGTAATTGGAGTAAAGAATTTAAGAGTTGTAGATGCTTCTATTATGCCAGTTATACCAACAACGAATACACAGGCAAGTGCTATAATGATTGGGGAGAAAGGTGCGGATATGATTTTAAAATATTGGAATAAACAAGTTAAGAATTTGAAGAGAAAGCAGCATTCAGCTTAAAATTTCTTAAATCGCGTAAAAATTCCTGCAAAACTTCACGCATTTTGTCCAAAGCTCCATTAGAAAATACAAATTCGATTTTGTCAACATGTTACCAAACGACAAAACATTTTAAACATTTTCCCCATTTTTGTTCAAGCACTTAGTACAACGTGCTAACTTATATTACATCGAGTTTTCACCTAAAAACAGGCGCAGGTATTCAATTACTCAATTATCCAACTTTCCCCCTTCATTTCTCCCAGGTAATGAAACACTTCTGTGCGTATAGTCCGTGTAAAACATAATAAATCCTTTCTTTTCTTCCCAACACGAAATAAAAAATGTATACCTATAATAAAATGTATACTTATTACCTAAAAGCTGAAAAGCTACACAACATTTTTTCAGCACAAAAAGGTAACTGTACACCAGTTATTACACGGTCTCCCTGGTTATTAAAAGCAAAGCGTAGAAGTCACAAAAGACCTCTCTGGATGTATTTTTTTCTATAAAAGAACCTAATTTCATTTTCTCGTTAGTACTCCGCTCCTCTGGATAAAATAGAGCTTGAAGCACATTCTCTTTCAATACGTTTTTATACCTATATATTTCCCTGTTCATCTTGAGAGCCTCTTTGTTTTCATGGAAGCTAGGCTCTTAAAAAAGAGAGCTGCTCTACTCATCTTCGACCTTTTTCTGAAGTCTCTTAAGAGAGTACATTTTTCCATTCAAATAGAAATGATCATGTTGTTAACTGAACAAAAATATACGTGGGAGCGTGTCACTCCAGCTATATTTTTTTCCTAGAGACTTTTCTATTCAATTTGTTTCCGTAGTAGAAAATGTTAGAAAATGTGTGCTACTTTACCTATATATTTGTCAATGTGTATTTTTTGTTATTATGTGTGTTTTCAATCTAGTCTCGATGATGAGAAGAAAAAAGAGTATATTTTCCAACAAAACTGATTTTTCAGTTTAGTTGTGTGTCGTTGCTCAACCAGTGCAAAAGTTGGCAAAATTGTTAAGCAAAATTCCTTTACGCATAGACAATTAGATTGGAGTTATGCAAGAAATAAAGTGTAACGTGGAGTTATTGCTGTTTCCGGGAATATATTTTTAGAATTTGTTGGATTCAATAGCAATTTCCTTTGTGACAAAAGCAATAAATAAAATACAAGTTACACAATTGAAATTGAGAGATACGCAAAATCTAAAATTGTTTGCCAAGGCTGCTCGTAACAAGCGGAATAAACAAGTGACATAAGCACGCTCTCAGCTTTTTACGTGAGTGTTATTGTGTCAAATAGACAGGATAAAATGCATTAGATTACAACGTAGGTTTGAACCTACGACGTTGCACGCGCAATTTAGTGGGTTTAGAGACGCAAGCAAATAACAAAGCTGTAAAAAAGTATTAGCTTCAACCTACCAAACGAATCAGATAGCAAACAGTATTGGCACAAGAAAGCTAAGAAACACAGTGTTTTTATTTTATTCGCCAGACGACTTAATCAATCAATCAAAATATTTAAAATAGGCAGCAAAATATGTACATTTTTAATACTTTAACGTTTTCACGTCAATCATTTGTAACAAGTGTCAAAAATAAGTGTAAACTTGCAAATTTATTTAATAAGAAGCAGCAGATCTGGAATTTTGATTCATTGTCTAAAACTAAAACATATATGGGACTAGAATATGAAGCTTCACAGTTTTCAGTAAGCTGGTTATTTTTACACAAAATACAGTTTTGAAAAACAAGAAAACAATGTATTTTTTATAAAGTATCTGTTCCATTCAAAGTCATTAAAAACTCAAGGTTATACATTGAAAGGGCAATAAAAGCCCACACATCAAACAGAACGCATAAAAATGCATTGTAGCTTGTTTTGCACTTTCTCGCTATTCATTTATTACTTGGAAGCACGAAGTTCATTTGCATCACAGTAAAATTCAGATTTGACCCAGAAAAGCGATATTTTTTATGATGTGTGATTTGTGATTTCTATGTGGCCTGGTGTTTTTCACGTGCTATGCAGTTCACAAAGTGAGTGACTGGCTTCTGGAACTTGTCACACAACTTTACTTACAAAGTAAAATGAAAATCAATCAGTGTACTATGACCTGATATAATGTTTTGATAAGCCCACATATATTCGCATTCAGTTTCTTCTGGAAAATTGATAAGCAGTTTTAGCAGTCGTCTGCAATAAAAAGGACCAAAAATGACGCTTATAAATGGTAAGCTATATATAATACAACATACAACATTTGCTCCATCAGTTCAGACACCAAAATTTGGTGACCAAATCGCTTTTCTCATTTTGTCTGTTTTCAGCGGAAAACCGTTCCAAATTTTTGGTCTTTTTTGCCATGGGCTTGTGCATTGGACTTGCCATTTTATTAGGCGTTGCAATATTCGAATTACCATGGAGCAACAACAAACCGGAAATAAGATCCTATTCTACTTTAGACCAAGCTCTAAATCATTCCAAAGTCATGTTTCTTCTCGAAAATTTAGAGAAAAATACGTCATTAAGTTATTCCGAAAAAGCGGAAATTTTATTACAGATCTTTCCAGTAATAGACGGTCATAATGATTTGCCCTGGAATATTCGCAATCTCTTAAGAAATAATTTAAACCAGTTTAACTTTAGTGCTGACTTAACTGAAGTTGAGCCATGGGCCAGTTACAACGAGAGCTTTACTGACATTTCGCGTTTGCGTCAAGGTCAAGTAGGCGCCCAGTTTTGGGTGGCTTATGCCAATTGCGCTAGTCAAGGAAAAGACGCTCTGGTGCAAACTTTAGAGCAGATTGACGTAATCCACCAACTTATTGAGGATTACAACGAAACTTTAAAATTCTGCGATAGTGCTCGATGCATTTTGGAAACTAGTTTTAATCCAAATAGAAATAAATCCAATAAAATAGCCAGTTTGATTGGCGTTGAAGGTGGACACTTAATTCAAAATAGTGTGGGCGTTCTAAGACAGCTTTACAAATTGGGTGTGAGATATTTGACCTTAACCCATGTGTGTAATACCGCGTGGGCTGACGCCAGTCCAGTAGACGATCTCAAGAAAAATGTAACCGCTTTGAGTAATGGGCTGAGTGATTGGGGATTGGAACTGATTGACGAAATGAATCGAATTGGAATGATGGTAGATATAAGTCACGTAAGTGAAGCGACGATGATTGCTGCTTTGAAACGAAGTAAAGCGCCGGTAATATTTAGTCATAGTGGAGTTAAGGCGGTTTGTGATGTGCATAGGAACGTGGGAGATAATGTGCTAAAAATGCTGGTAAAGATAACAAATATTTAAGAAATTTCATGAAAATTTCATATAAATTTTGAAATATTTATTGTGAATTGTATATTTGCAGAAAGCCAACGGTGGGATTATCATGATAAATTTTTACAGCGAGTTTGTCTATTGTGACCCGGGTATTGACAGAAGAGCCGTTTTGTTGGATGTTGTAAAACATATTGAGCACATTCGCGATTTAATTGGAGTGGACCATATTGGATTGGGCGGAGATTATGATGGAGTTGATAGGTATTTGAAATGCAACTTGGATTTTATTTTAGAAAATGAGTTTTCTTTGAAAATGGAATTTGATATTTATAGTATGCCCAGAGGTCTTGAGGATGTAAGCAAATACCCGCATGTGTTTGCTACACTGGCAAAACGAGGATGGAAACTGGATGAGCTTAGAAAGTTGAGCTTTACAAATATTATTCGAGTGATGGAGAAAGTGGAGCAAGTGAGGGATGAGCTTCAAAGCCAAGGAAGGCGACCAATGTATAGTATCATTTTGGAAGAGGAGTTGATAAAGAAAAATTTGAATGTTGGCTACTTGTCGGATAAAAGTTTGGCTAGGTTAGAAGTGGACAGGTTGGCAAAGGAAAAACAAAAAAGTGAAAGGAGCATAATGGGCGATCAACCTGTTGATGATAAAACAGCAGAAGTGAAAGCGACGACGGGAACAATTGATAAGGATGTGTCTGACAGCACCCCGAGTACAAGCAAACCGGAAGTGACTAGTGTGTATATTCCTGACAAGGCAAGTGATACAACCATAGCTCCAGTTTCTTCAGTAGGGTCTAACAGACCAACGAAGAGGAATAGTAGTAGTAGCGTTGAAGTGGAGGAATATTTAGATACCGTTCGTTTTTAGTACCATAGAAAAGGTAATGAAAAGGATGTAAACTATTTTACAAAAATGAAATGTTATAAAATAAAGTTTTACATTACTGCTATACGTAAAGTATGTTGCTGTCTTTTTCCGTTTATGTATGCTTTGTTTATTTCTTATTTGGTACATAAGTTACTTTATAATATAATATAGATTAAAATTATACAAAAGAGATTTTTACATATTTTTAGTTAAAGGGTGAAAATCGTCGTTAGAGAAATAACTCTGACAAGAAAAACAAAATTTGAGTAAAATTATTCAACACTTGTTATAGTTGTTTATTAAACATGTACATGTGACATATTGACGGTGGCAACATTGCTTAGAGATCCTAATCATACGCCCAGAAACAATAAATGGTTTCAATTTTTTATCAAAGCTTCGAATATTAGTATATTATGAGGTTTACAGTTAAGCAGTAATCGTTTGTTGATTAGCTATTATTACATCAACATTACGTTTTATACGATACGATACAACCATTGATATTTGACCTGCATCTTTGACACAAGAAACTCTAATCCGGTTTTCTAACACAACAAAAGCTAAAAATGCTAAGCACAGTCCAGCACCTGGAATAAAACATAACATTAGAATTCCTGCGTTTGTGTTGTCTGTCAGTTCTTCCTTCATACGCTGATATTGTTTATCCTTCTGTGAATTGGTTAATTGGACAAGTGCAAACTCTACAAAATTTTGAAACCAATTAGTTACTCCAGTTTGAAAAAACCGACGCATTCTATCGTACGCAAATTTGGGATGTTGACCAAAAAGATGGTAACCTACAAGAGTTTCGTGTATAATATTTTTGCCAAAATACACGGGACGTTTTCCACCACTCATATTTGAATACACAACCTTAGCCAAGTTCTCGTCTAGTATTACGCTTGCTCGGTTGCATTTTTCTAAATACGGAACTACAAGTTGGCGAAAGTCGAAAACAAACCCACTATAAAATTCTGTTTTGTTTTTCCAATTAGGAAACAATTGCGAGCTTCTAAGAAACAGTTTTGTTTTCTCTGATAGCTCATCTAATATATCTGTTAACTTATACCATTTTACTCTTTGAAGCATTAAAAAATACCAAAACTCTGACACAACAGGAAAAGCTTCATGAGAATTTTCCTGATAGTATTTAATTCTTATACTATTTCTCACACTAGCATCTAAGGTCATGTAGTCGTATCCAATCAAATCAAATGGCAACACATAAATAGTAAAGTTGTTTGAAAGTAGATCCTGAAACTTGTCAAATGGAATCAATGAAGCTTCAACAGTTAGTCTTGTAATATTGTCACCTTTATATCCATTACTAAATACAATGTAAATTATTGGAATGAAATACGTGGCGAATATTGCATGTCGTTTGTCTTTTATGAATGAGAAACTAAACAAACGCGAGCCTTGATCCAGCAACGCTACAAATAAACAAAACGATGTTTTGAAGAATGATTTCACTGTTATGTCTTTTTTCTGAGAGTAACTTATTAAAGCAGCAGTAAGAACTATTGTTAGCATCAGAAGCATCCAGGTGGCTGTATCAAAGGCGTATACCAGCTCACCCGCTGAAGAAATCCAGGTTTGTCGCTCATAATGACAAGAAACAAATCTAAGTCTTTTGCTATGTAGAACAAAAGACATGTCTGAAAATTGTGCTATGTTCACTTTTGTAACTCGATGCAAAGCTGGACGTAAGTTAGGAGAAATTAGTTTTGCCGAAGGACAGCCCTCAACAATGGTTGCTACACGACTATACGCGTTATCAAAGAAAGAATTAAAGGATAATGTAATATTTTTAGGAAGCATGGAATAAATTACATGGCCAATAAATTGATCAGAAATATCCCTAGATTCTATTAGTTTAGTCTTAGCAATATTTTTAAGCACTTTTCTAATGTCCTTGTAGATTTCGGGGTTTAAACTATAAGTAGAAACAGTACTTGGAACCACAACTTTTACAGAGAAAGAGTTTGCTTTATCCAGTACACTGACAAATTCGTCTATTTCTGCTCGTGAGGTGTACAAACTGCTGACCAAACTTACCGCTATATTAGCACATGTTTGGCAAAATTTACAGTAAACCAACATTCTAGATTCATTAACGGTTAGGGTTTCTATAAATAAAATATTTTGGTAAGAACCAACAACATGTGGGGATATGTACACGGACTCAATCCATGCTTCCGCTGCTAATTGAATGCTTCTATCCTGAAATGTTGACTTGAGAATAAATATAGAATATAGTGACACTGTTAGCACAAACGACATTCTCCAATCTTGCCAATTCCAAAGACTATGTAAAAATTGTGGAATTTTTAAGTAAATTATAGTTTTGTCGGTTGACTCTGTGTATAAATCTGCCGCACTTGTTGGAGGATACAAGTAAATATCTGCCTGGCAAACGATTGTAACTTTATTTATTACGCTACCACGAGTAGCAATTTTAGTTACAAACAGTTGACCACGTCCATCCAAAACAAACTTATCTAAAATGCTAGTGTTTGAACCGTGCATTTCCATTGGGAAAATTGCTAGGTATCTAGCGGTTGAAAAATATCTTGTCAAATTACCGGTTTATTAAAATTTACCAAATGTATGTCAACTCCTTCAAAGTTTACAATATGGAGCATACAATCAGAAAAGGACTGTAGTTTTGCTAGCTTATCAGGGGAAAGCAATGAACTTTCAGAGAATGCATGAGTACAACACAAATTGTTGTAAATGTGGAGGACTACAGCAAATAAAAACCCTTTCATTCTGCCTACGTATAATTTTCTTTCTTTATATAATTTGTATAATCTACAATGAGATGAAAATTTAAATCTATTGTTATAATAGTTGCATGTAGAGTATCAACGTTGGTCTGTACACTTTGCGATTCTATTACAATTTACAACAAGTGTAAAACTTACAACTGGTTCATGTCGATATCAATGAAATGTATCTGAACTCCACGTGCGGTTAAAAATATATACCCTACTTTTGTATCCTAACCGCAAACAAACCGTTTTAAATATGAACATAACTCTATGAATAGCTGGTTGGAAAAGAAATAGTTGCCCACGCAAAGAGGGTACAGGCACGTGTCGTCTGCTTTTAAATTTGATGATTTCTAATTGAGAGCAATAACATGTTTGGTTCAATTTAATTTTTATTAACGTTTTAGGTACATATTTTAGACTAAGTGTTATTGTTAATGGTGAACTGTTAAAGCACGTGGCCATTAACTATTTCTTAGGTAGTTCAATAAGCGTGCAATGGTTTGCCCTATGCGTGGATGTTTAATAAACATTACTGTAATGAGTTCTAAATTTTCCCATGCATCACATAGACCACTTTACTTCTTGTTATAATACATGGCATATATCTACAATACATTTTATACCTATATCAAATTAAAATATGCCTAAAGGGGCAATTCTAATGACTTTTCATTATCTGTGGCAAATTTAACGTGGTGTACTAATGATATCAATTACATTAATAAAAAGTCGAATGTAAGATTAATTGCAAAAACTACTCAATTAAGCGGTGCTTGCTGATCCGGAAAATTAAAACCACCTTTTCCACCCTGATGAACGAACGCTTTTTAAATCGCGTTTACACTAAAGCCGTTCTTTTTCCCGTTTCTTTGAAACTTTTGAGCAAACAACTCCAAGGATTCCACCGAACCGGAATATATTTTGCTCATAAACTAGTGGGTGCCACTATATATTACATGCCTCTAAAGAATAGTATGCCAATTCCAATCATAAAAAACAACTAATTTTGCCCACGGGAGTCTCGATTAGTAGGGACAACTCAGAACTTACTAAGATGGTCAGACTATATAGTAACTAAGACCACTACAAAGCCCTTTTAGTATTCAATATATTTTGCAATCAATTGCAGCACATTCTGTTCAAGAACTAATTTTGAGAATGACATCTGTTCGGACATCTGTTCAAAAAGAATAGAATAGACGCAACCAACTAATGCACGCCACGTTGGCTGGCTTTGGTACTCTTCAAATTGACGAAAAATTATTAGCAAATTATTTCATATTTGGATTTCTGGAACGCCCATGACTACCTTTCTTCTAACGTAATTAAAAGTTTTGAACAAGCAAAGTATGTCCCCAAAAGTTATTTTTAATGCACTAGCCTGTGGCATCTGGTTGCACGAGCGTTTTTGTACTATCATAATAAATGTCTGCATCAGAACAAACAGTTCTTGTTGCAACTTTTATTTTTAAATAATACTAATAACAGTATGCAATATTATGCGTTAGGATATACTTGTATTATTACAACTGTTTTTCACGAACATTTTTCTCATAAAAGCAAAATACTTTGCCGATTTAAGTTTGATTTGAAAGGCAATCGGAAGAACAAAGGTTTCTGAATTACAAAAACTCCGCTTTTTGTTTAGTCTGACTTTCCCGCTGCCTTGATTACTTAGAATGATATTACAGGCATTCCACGCGTTTTAATTTCTCGTTGTTTTGAAGACAGTGACGCTTTCGATGACGTCAAATCATTGCTTATATTTGTATCGAGGGTTTCATTGGCGTCTGGGTGGCTCTATTTTTGTAGTATGCACAAGACTTAGGCATGTGATTTACTAATTTGATACACCATGTACCGGATTATCAACCAAACAACACGCAAGCCTTGCCTTTAGGAAACTGTACTAAGTATTTTAAACACTCTGATAATAAATTAAGCTTACTTGCTTGAAATAAAATGAGGCTACAATCTTATAATAACTACGATATAGACAAGTACGTACATGCGATAGTTGGGAATTTGATACTCACGTATTCATTTGGTACATATACGTCGATACTAAAGGTACAAAGGCATATCAATCCCACATTTTTGTTTGCGTGACTAGATTTACAAGTAATTATCAGCAGTCCGCTGGTACTACCAGACTGCGTAATTAAATCATTACTGTCTCATATAAAGTAGGTATTATCTTGTTGCCTGAAGAAAGTACATGAAACATACATTTTTAATTGTTTACTTTTTTGAACCCTTTTTTTACGTAAGGATTGTTGATTGCTGTCACTAAGTCCGGACCCAGCAACATCAATAAAAAATTTACGCTCAGCCACGGTCACAAGGTACATGGCCGTGATTGCTTTGGGGTACCGGGTACATTCTGTGTATTTTGTATTCAGTTGCTGGTTGCTAAACTAAAGTGGTATATTATTAAAACTGGAAGACATTTACCTCATTTTTGGGGTTGTTTGGTACAACCAGAATCACAGGAAAATATAAATTATGCGAGGTTGCGGTTGGTATATGAACAATGTTCTATTTGTTATATACCACCAACAAAAATACAAAATAGGGTGTAGTACTATTCAATCCGTATTGCGGACGTCATTGTGTTAAGTAATCAAAGGTAAAAATCACAGGCATTTCCAACTAATGTCAAGCTACAAAAACACGTTTGAATAAAACAAAATGCTGCATGTGGCACGGATTCTTTTGTACCTTGAAACTAATCATAGTCTGCATTAAAAAACAAATATCCCTCAACAACTACGCCGTTAGGCTGAAGTTATGTAACCTATTATTTGTTTACCACAAACAGAAATTATCTATGAATACTAAAGAAAGCATAATCGGCTCAATCACGACATGGTTGGAAGAAAATAAAAAGACTGATTTGATAGCTTTGACAAATAATTGATTGTTAATCGCTGTCATTATGCTCGGACAGTTCGAGTCGGACTCAAAAGCATTAGAAAAATTTATGCTCAACATTGGTGATACAGGACATGCTAATATTCCATATTAACTTCAAATGGCTGGCTTAATTGCTTAAATGGTCTTAAAAGTATTTTATAGTAGACATCGTTCGGAGTAGTAGCAAAATATTTATAATGTTTAAACATCCATGGCTAACCATTAAAAGATGCTCGCTGCTAAAGACGATGTGAACTTTAGAACTACCAACAGCACTACAAAGTTTAAAACACAGGAGTCCATGTTAGACCCCATTTAGCCGGGTTTAAAACTAAACCGATATAATAATAATTTGAAATACGAAGCTGAGCTACATGTATATCTATCTGTCTGATTCTCTGACTCCTCCATCCCTAGTACCCCATTGGCCAGGGGGATGCCAAATCAGGTTCAAAATCAATAGGACATATTCTCATGACTGTCATGACTTAATGATATACTTTACCAAATTTGGTATGATTCTGACAAGTTTTATGGTCAGGAGGGTTACCTCCCCCTACAACCCCAGGGGATCACCCATTGATCCAATGCATCATTTCACCAAGCTCACTTCGCTATGCTCAGCTTTGTAATAAAGCCTACAAGCAGACAGACAGACACACGGACACATGCATCTGCAATAGCTCCACTGCTGAAGCAGCGAGCTAATACTACAACACAGGTTCTACTTTGTAGCTTATTTAATCGCAGACAAGTATACAATATTATAACTGTAATACTTAGTAAACTTTGTCGCATACATTTATATGGCCAATTTCCATAAATCACAACATGACCTAAAACAGTCTTTTTCTTCTTACATGTAATCAATCATATGTAAAGTAATATGTTTAAGGCTAAGTTGTATTAAGGCAATATAATCATTTGCCTATTATAGCTGTCTATACAGCAACTATGATTTATTGTTGTAGCATTTTTTATCCGCTGTAAAATTATTCCGCAGTAAGTAAAATCTTATAAACAGGTTTTATGACCAACGTATCACAATAGTTCATAAGTGATCTAAGAATATACCTTCTTCTTATATCAATCTTTTTATAAATATTTATTTTAGACATCCGTCCACTACATACAACAACCACATTATAATTGCTAGCTTTTATGTTTCTTGTCAAAGTTCAAAGCACTTATCTCAGCCATAGTCACTTCTCAGGTTTGTGACGCACGGAAAAAAGCCATCCAACATATCAAGTGTAGCACTGATAGCAATTTTTATTGCCATATTTTCATAATTTACAAAAGGCACGTGAAGCTACTTTCTTTCGCTGACATGTCTTCAAACAGCCACCGCTTCTAAAGTTTTTTACAAAATTTATACAAATTATCTAATACCTACGTTAACACGAACAAGCATGTTCACCGCTTATGATAATGTCCTGAGCTGATTAAATTAAAAAGCTTATAATTGTCTATCGGTGTATAGACCTATTCTTGTGTCCAATTTACGTGCTGAATGGTTTATAAGGTCGCGTACCAAATGACGTCGTTCCCATTTTGAAAAGACTGACATGGGTTAATCGGCAAAGTTATTTCAGTTGTTACTTGACTTGTGTCATTACAACACGGAAAAACAAATTTAGCTCCGGAAACAAAAAAAAACGCAAAAATGCAACAAACGGGAACTTTGAAGAAACGTCGTAGACGAAACTTGGCCAAGGTAAATATTTCCTAAGAAAAGTAAACAGAATTTAAAAAAAAATTGTTTTTAATTTCAATTTGCTATTTTAGGTCAATGGTTTAGGCACAGTTGCCTACGACGAAAGTCAAGATACTTTCACAGGTCGCGAACTATTTACCAATGACCTAGACTACGAAAATGGCCATTCTCGTCCGTTTAGCACTCGTACAGCTAATGACACCAGATACCGATTTTCCGCAAAGGAAATGATGGAATATCGCCGAGAAGCTTCTAGCCTATCTCGCACTAGAGTCACCCGTAATCCCAGCTATCACAGTGAATATCCTGAAGAAGATGCTGAAAACATTCGAGAAACTTTGAACAATGATGATGTTGAATTTGATCTTGGCCCTTTTAATAAACGTCGTCACGTTGATGAAAGTATCAAGGGTCGACCCTACTTTCTGGATAAGTATACAATGCAACGCCTAAGGCAACTTATTTGGCTGGGCATAACATCCGGTTCCATTCCCTGGTATTTGAACTCCAAGACGCATACAGTTGATCGATGGAATCCAAAGCTGGAAAAAATGTGGTGGGTGCAATGGTTCTTTGTCAGCATTCAAACATTTTTGCTGACAATTTATCAATTGCATTGCTTTCTGGAAAGCGTTTCTACTGCAAAGTCATACCGAGATGTATTTGCGGGATCATTTATGTTGCTTTGGTATACATACGCTGTTTTGTTGAATATCAACGTGTACTTTTACGAGGAAAAAACCCGACAATTTATTAACACTCTGTTTCGGTTTAATTATGACTACGTGCAAAAATATTTGATTCACTTGGACGACTATGAGGATGGAGGGAGATGGATTATAAATTGCGCTGTGCTGACAAACATTACGCAAGTGTTTATCAGCGTTAGCTTCTTTTTGAAGTTTTCCACTATGAAAATTTATTTGTATTCTTACATTGCCCCGAGACCCTGGTATTGGAAAATTCCTTTTGCGTATCAACAATATATGGTCATTGGACAAGTTATTACTAGTTATATGATCATTTCGTGGATTATTGTGGCGCATGCAAATACTGTGCAATTTTGGCTAAGGGAAACGCAGTAAGTTTTTAAAAACTTATTTTAGGAATTTGGTTTAGTATGAAAATTTGTTATAGGTTTTGGGGTATTTTTGTATTTTTTAGCAATAATAACGACAGCGATTATACCAGCGATGAACTTCGCACACCAAAGAAAGCCATTGAAACCTACAGAAGTTTGGAAATTTTAAACAAATGTTTTAACGAGTGTATTGCTCCCATGGGAATTCCATTTATTAAATGGGTCATGAGCTCTGCCATGGTTCCGTGTGGATATGTGCTCATTCGGAGTATGAATCATTTATTTGTGGATGAGTTTCCAGCAATATTGACGTATCCTTTGGGTGTTTTGGATTGTGCTTCGGCTGCTTTTGTGTAAGTATATTAAGTTTATTTACCTAGTAGCGTTTTTACTGTATGGTAACAAATATTTTGTGATTTGTTTTCAAAGGATAATGAGCATGGGTTCGGAAGTGTTTGACTTGGGCTGTAGCTTTGTGGACTCCTGGAGCAGGACAAGGCAAAAGGATTTTCGAAGGATATTAATGAGTTGTCCTACAATGAAGTTTTGGGTGGGAAGATTCTACTATATCACGCTGTCAACAACCATTACGTTCTTTAAAACAATCTTTGATAGAATTACGGATTGCATTATTACGTTTCCATAAGTTTTTAGATACCAGTTTTAGCAATATTTGAAAGTTTCTGAAACAAGTTTTCAGGAAAAAAGTGCAATTCTATAATAATCTTCAGCATAGTAGATTATTCTTGCTTTACTTGCAATTCGCACAAAAACGCCATGAGCGTCATAGATTTTTCAAAACATACTTGGTCGCTCTCAGTATGTTAGGTTTTAGGGGTGACTCGATCATGCCATACCACAAAATTATTTTAGCCAAATATTTTAACAAAAATCAAATTCACGAAAACAGAAAATATTCAATATCGAAGAAAAACAACTCACATTAACAGTTAATTTTATCTCCTAACAATTAACAAGAAAATCAGAAAGACTACAATTTTATCTTCGCTATAAAAACTAACATGAATCCAGAATCCAGTTTATTTTCTGAAACTACCTTTTGTGAGTTTATTGCATAAATGTTTCAAAATGTATCAGTACATACAACATTTTCAAAACATTTTTCACGCCGTTCTCAAAACGAGTCTAATATTTACGCACGCTAGACAACCACAAAAGCATGTCTCTGCTAGACAATATTGTGTATAAATTAAATACTTTGTTTTAAAACTAGGTGTGTTTATATATTATTAGGAATAAGTTATATAATATTTATATTACAGAAGCGATAAGTTATACATGCATCTATAGAAATATATGCAACGTAAGATGTTAGTGCTGGTTGCCACATGATTTAAAGTATGTACTTTAACAAATGAATGAAAATGACATGTAATTGCAGATTAACAAAATATTCTGGTATACATAATTATCCATTAAGATCTTAAGCTTATGTCGTAGTTTGAGATAACTGATTAATTAAAAATCGGTCTGTAAATAGACACTGGAAATCACTATTGCTTTCTGCATACTATTAACACGTACGTATTGCATGAATTTGTTTTAGGAACAGTATTGCGCAAAGTTTCTTATGCAGATTGCCTGTAAACAGAAAAAAATGTAGTAAATAACATGGCAGAGAAGAAAAGGTTTTCTTGTACAATTTGGGCAGCTGAAAATGACATTATATTTTCTTCCAACTGCATACTTTTATTTCTTTTTAACTGTTTAATTACTGTACTTACTGTTTAACTGTGCATACTGTTTAATTTATACTTCGTACAAGTATAAATTAAACGTGGTGTAGGAAATAAAAAAATATTCAAGTTAGGTGTTCATGCACCTTTGTAGCAGTAAGTATATCGAATTAAGAAAATAAAAAGTGATAAAACTTGTATCTAATATACATGTTCCGTGTCGGAAAGCAAGTGCATTTTCTCGTTTTGTAATGTTGGTTGTAAGGGCAAGTGCCGTTGCCCAGGACACTTTGAAATTGTGAATTTGTTGCTGCCATGAGAGTAGTAAATGCGTTTTGTGATTTTAGTTGCATTGCCACGGTGACGGTCAGCCGACCGTTTACTTCGCACTTTGCCTTTGCCAAGATTTAACTGTAACTTTTAAAAGTATTTTTGATGGGGCTAAAAAGCCAATAAGTTAATTCAACAGTTAAAACTATTTTGGTTGTCCATTATTTATTTAATGGTATTTATTAGCTTTTACCAGAAAAGTAGATAGTTACGCAGCTAGATTGAGACACGTCATGGTCTATGATACGAACTGTTAGATAGGGCTACATCAGTTACCAACCCCTATCAAAGCTAGTTAGAAGCTTGAATTCTAACATTTGGAGACACCACCAAATTGTTGATGAATTTAAAGCTTTAGTTGCAAATAGTTTTAAAATTTACGTTATGCCATTCAAAGTTTATCCAGTAGTCCAGCATCGAACAGTTTCTTTGACGAACAAGAGAGATGTACTATTATTTTATCAACAAAATAATCACGAAGCATTTCATGTAGTTTCTGTGCTGTGGTATTTTATCAAACTACCCTTTGCATTATAGATATCACTCACGGATATGAAGCAGCGCGTGTCTAAAAATGCTTGGATGTATTTACAAAATTCACAACTTTATCCCAATTGGACGCAAAGACAAATGAACACGTATGAAACGTTTGAATTAAGTCTGCGTCTCGTTTTTCCGCACTTTAGAGTATGCAATCGATCAGCTATGGTTTTAGAAGAAGCAGATGCATTGGTCATTTATTCGCATCTGGGTAGGGAGAACCCGGGAATGTTTTACGGGAAGGATATCATATACGAGCTTTTAGAAGGTTATCATCTGTTTGGAATTTTTCCATATTCTACGTTAATGCGCTTGATGGTTTTGCCAAATACGGGTATACTTAGTTGGTGGAACAAGCCCAAAAGTGAGTATGCAATTGCACTAGGAATAATACCATGCATTGACTTAACTATCTCATTTGTTGTATTTATTCTCCATGAATTAGGCTTAAAAATTATGGGTAGATGTTTAAGTAGCCCTTTTCGTTGGTTTAACGTGTTTAAACCAAACAGAGTATAATCTTTTTAAAGCCGAATAAAATAATGGTAGCAAGCCAATCCATTACAAGTTGAAACTTAAATAGTTCTACTTGTGCATTTACGCAAACACCTTTAGAGTAAAAGCAAATATTTAAAAGCTCGTTTCCGATACATGGACCCTATGGAATTATCTATTTGTGTAAAACATAAGATAAAGTGAATGTTAATGTTAAGTGTGAATAAAATTGTTCTTTGCCTTTGTAGCTGTCACCACGGATTTAGATTATTAAATTAAATGAATGTTTTTAAATGGGCCGCCTATATACATAAACCTATCATGGTGATGTGCTGGATTCATTACATTTGCATGTCGTTTTCCCCGTCATCATTTTATCGACCTATTTAAGGCTTTGAACAACTCAATATCTTACAATGTATTAGCCATCGTATACATGTGCGATCGTTTATATTAAACCCTAAATCAAATTATACAATTTTATTATTTAGGCGTATTTTTTTTTATAAATATATAGTATTCTACACAATTTGCAACCAATTTGCTTAAAATGTGGCTAGTCTTATGCATCGAATGAAAACTTAGTGCTAGTTTACTGTGGGTCGTTTTTTGCGCACTTCTAACATTTTGACTTCCTTACATGCTTGGGTCCCTTTCTGTTCGTAATACAACTCAGAAGTTTTGAAAATCCTACGATTACGTTCGGGCATATTTGTGCCTTAAATATGAACAGAAATTGTAGGTTACAATTAAAATTACTCTGATATTCCATCGTTAAACAAATTTTCATATATAAGCTTTAATCTGAATTTTACAAACAACTATAACTTTAAAGCACACGTTTGACAAAACGTGTTTGCGGAATTCTACGGTGAAATTTTATATTGGTTTGGTAATAGTTAATAATATGTAAGTATCGCTGCTAAATTTTATTGATTGTTTAACCAGCAAATATTTAAGCTGATAGAGGTATATAATTGTTTTAATAGATCAAATACATTTTCTCTGTGTGTACACATTAGCAATTCTGTAGGCGTACGTTAAACCCTTTTAATATGTAAAATAAGTAAATTTGTGTCAATCGGTGAACAATTTCAACGCATTAGTCATAAAACAATTTCAGCAATCCTAAAATTTCCATCCATTTGATTACGCACAGCTAAAGCAGAAACTCTTGTATAGTTCTTGCTTAGAAAACTGCGATGATTTCTACGCAAAATTTAGTTATCCTAAGAACACTTGCCCGACTCCTCAACACAATTCGAATTATCCCCATTTCTTGGGACTGTTTTTATAAAAAGTACAAATTTCAGCCTCAGAATCTTTTATATTCCTACATTCATTTTTCCACGGCCTTGATCCACTTTCTTCTTCTAGTTGGTAAATATATTTTTGAAGGCCTAAATAACGAAAAGCATTACTCCTTAGCCGAACAAGTGTACAATTTGTGCGTTTTTCTCTTTTCGCTCATTATCGTTCTAATATACGTGATGGTATTACAAGATGCGAATCTTGTTGTCACTGTATTAAATTCAATTGAAAAGTTTTCGTTAGGTCTTAAGTACAAATACATGGGAAAGTTTTCTAAATATTATACATTGTTGGATAAGTTGGTTTTAGGATTGTTGATTGAGTTGTCATTTGTTGGCATTTTCAATTGCGTGTTGTGTTGGACATTTCCTGAACTTCCAGTGTTTTTCACAAGTAGTTTTGTTAAAAAGAATCCGTTTTGTCAGATTTTTCGAATAGCCTACTCCGGGTTGTACACTTATCATCTTTTGGGATCATCAGTTCTTTTAAGTTTTGTCGTTATTCATGTTTTTACTACATTGCCCGTATTTCTGTTAGTAATACAGAAGAAATGTTCACCTGCAGTATACCGACAAATAGAGATTCTTTTGACCATTTATTGGGATATGTATACCCCATTGTTCTTACCTGCAGAAGTGATGCTCACGTTTGTAATAATTTTGTATAACTGCTCGCTACTAGTATTCCGAAGTCAGTTAGACTTTTGGCTGGTTTTTCTGCTAGCATCAAGTTATGTATTGGCTTTGGCTTGTGTGGGGATAATGTTTGAAGTGGGTGGTAGGTTTGAACTTCATGCAAATAGGACGTTAATAAGTTGGAAAGTTTGGAACAGTAGTGTAAATGATGCAAGAATGCAAAAGTATTGTGTTGAGAGAAAACCAATGCAAATTGTTTGGAGGACGTATAAGCCATTAAAATTTAATTATAACGGCTATAGAAATATACGGCGTGTAACTGTGCTTCAAGTAATACGCAGTACGGCTACCAGTACTTTTCGAGTTATTGCTTTATTTAATCATCATAAATAGTAATTTTACATCCATGTGATTGGAAAATAAATTACTCCACGAATGGATAGGTGGTTTTGTTCAAGAAGCGAACCTAAATGTTACCTCAAATTAAATATGTTGTCCTTGCTTCTTTCTGTGTCTCAGGGTGTAACGGGCACCAGTATTTCCTGTCGAGTTCAAAGATTTCAGTGACTTTGTAGTAATTGTTACTTTACCAATTAGCATTTAGATCCAGTAAAGTACAAAAACTTCAGAGTTTCAGAAATCTTTAAGTTTCAAGTGCAATAAGATATCCTGGTCCTGTTTTTGAGCCTGATTGCTTTTGAACCTCTGATCCTTCGAAAGTTTCCAGGTTTGAGTAAGAACGTTAAGAATGTGACTTTCTGATTCTTTCTGATTTAGCAATGAATGTGAAGTTAAGTTAAATATCTAATCAGTACATCAAATGCATTTACGTTTATAAAACCAACACGCAAAATGCAGCCAATATACCAACCAGACATTTTAGTTTGTATTTGCTTCATAGAGTTTCCACCAGGTTATTTGACCAGCACTGTGGTCCTATTGGAAAAATCTAAAAACACAGAACATTTTGTAAATTAACTATGCGTAGTAATAGTAGTAATATAATTACTTACCAGCTTACTCTTCTTCTTCGGATTAATCAATCTTGCATGATGTCATATTTACGCCAGTCCAACCCTTTTTATACCTGAGTGTTCACGTGTACAATAAATGATAATATGCTACGTAGCACCCAAAATCAAAACACAGTGTTGTATTGTAAACTTGAAAATAGAAAGTTGGTGATGTCATGTTATACGACTAACTTTCTAATTTGTAATATTTTGGTAGGTCATAAAACAAAAACAATGGCCTTTAGGTTAATAAAAAATTGAACGCAATAATTTTTATTACAAATATAAACAAAACCAGAATAAATAATAGAAATAAAAGTACAATAAATCGATTCTGTCTGGTATTAACACAATGAATCTTTTAACAATATTTACCTTATTATGGGCGTATTTTATGTGCTTCAAGGGAAATTCCAAACTTTGCAGTATACACTATACTTGAATATATGTCACGAATATATCTTCCAAATAAAATAGCGATAAAGCAAAGCATTCAGTTAATTAAAATGCCCATAACAGCAACATAATGTTTATGGAGTATTTGTGTTTGAGCTGGTATCCTAGGTTAGTTAATCTTACATCAATAACTTGGTATGCTAAAAATGTCTTTGGAGCTAATGAAAATCAATTATAAAAATTTCATATGTACTCAGACAAACTTTTAATCAAGCTTAAAAGAATGCTTTTGGTTACACAAAACAATGCAATAAAACATACATTCCATTCCAGATATTTCCTTTAATGAAAGCCAAAATTATAGAAATTTGTGCTTAGAACCTTTTTGAACTTTGCAGTTATTGTTTGGTTGAGCAACATAAACCTGCGTGCACTTTTCCAAAAAAAAAATCATGATAACTCTAAAAGTCACAAAGTTTCTTCTGGCGTTTTGGAAATTTTCCTGGCTAACATACAACACTCCATATCGAGTAACTACCTCTCCTAAACAACCCACAAAATATATTCTTTCTCTTTCAACAAATCGTTTTAGGCTATTTTTTGTCAAACTTGCCATATACATTTACTGTTTGTACCCACTCTTTCTACTTTTTCAATTATACAACTGCTACCACACTATCCCTGCTGCCTATCAACTAAAATTTATTGTTAGAATGCTATACGGCATATTTGCATTTGGAGTTGGCGGCGTCATCCAACTAAATTCAATTTTAAAATGGCACACCATTCCTCCATTTTTCACCAATATGCTTGGCTTCTTTCAAATTCGTAAATCAGTCAAACAATCTCAGGCTAACATTGGTGACCCAAGTGCAGAAAAATATATTATTGGCCCTGTGTTAATATCCGCCTTTGTCTATTTGGTGAACATTCCTGCGTACTTAAAAAATCCCAAATCGCCAGGCTATGTCTCATCGCTAATGGATGATCCAAAAGCATCACCGCTTTACGTGCAATTACCCTTTCTAATATTTCATCTTTGGCTTTGGTTGCAAGCCTGGGTACGTTTTAAATGTTTGAAGTATTTACAAGTTTAAAACACTCTAATTCCTTGAATTTTTTTATAGATGAATGTCTTTGTTTTTTCAATTCCTACCAACTATATCTACATGTTTGGCTGCATCCGTTACATCAAACAACAATCGTCCACTTTGCATCTCCAATTATCATCCACAAATGCAATGTGCAAACTACGTTCATTTCAAATCCTACATGGGATGTGGCAGTACAATTTTCAAACCATAGCTCATACCTCACTGACTGTTGTAGTGTTTTGCAATCTGTCCATAATAACTTACGGGATTGTCAAATTTGGGGACATTTACGCAGTTAAAATGACAATTATCAGCATGGTATACTGGATTCACTTAATGACAGATTACAAAGTCAGTGGGCAAGTATATGAAGGGTCCAAAGAGCTATTGGAAAAATGGCTAACTAGTTTGAAGCGAGTGCAGTTGCGCAGACTGCTGTCAAAAAGTGAAAAATATTTTTTAAAGCAGTTGCAATCTGTAAAGCCGTTTCGGGTGTATATTGGAAACTTCTTTTTTATTGAGCGAGGTGCACTACTTGATATGTGTGATTCTATAATTAACAATACAGTTACACTTCTGTTTTTGTAAGTGTTATTACATTAAAGCACATTTATATTAAAATGCATCATTAGAACATTTTAATAATTGTTTAAATTTTGAAGTGGAACAACAAATTTTGATTATTCTCAATTGGTTATGTGTGTACGGTGCTAAGTAAATTACAGCTTAGCAAGGGATGCATTCTGTGCTGAAATTAATCATCTATACTAGAGTATACAAAATGTTATATTATTGTATATTGCGACAGTTTATACATGAAGTATAAAGCTTGACCAAAAGTCTTAATATTTAAATAAAGAAATACAAATTATATAAGAAATAAAAAATATATACAGAACACAAAAAGGGATAGATCCTGTTTTGTACAACAGACATATAAACCTTAGCATTTATTAGCTTTTTGTAATATGCGATACGATACACCTATATGAACTATGAACTAAACACGTTGAACACATGGTATTGACGCATAACAGTAGCAAAATTACTAAAATATCTATTACGGAAAATCCTGAAGAAAAGGTGAGAATTGTTAATATCTTGGTTTTGACGTCGTGTTGTATTGCCCCATATTATGTAGAGTAGTCTTTAATATTGGTCTTATACCTTGGCTTTTCAAGACGTTTTCAAAGACAGCTACCTAAGTACCAAAAATTAAAATATTAAATTAAAAGCGCTGCCAGTTTTTGCAAAGGTGAAAAGGTATTTCGTTTTTATCAATTCATTAGCCTTTTGTATATTCAGGCACAATGCTTTTTTCATTTCGCTGAATGCGGAGCAAAGCTTCATTTCGTATTAATTGAAATATCTCTAATTAACCAAACTGGTAAATATTATGTGACCATGTTTTTAACACTGGCATCCATATCTCAACTAGAAATACGGCGCCGCAAATATTTCTTATCTGAATTTGGAACATAAAAAATATGTTTACTTGGTTTTATTAGAATATGGTTTGCCGATAAACAAGATAAATAATTTCGTTTCCAGATATTCTCATTAATTAAAGTAGTACGGAATAAATGCCATTCCTTCTCTTCTCACAAATGTTTTCCTACACTGTACTTGTTTACAAGCCAGCACAGTATAAACTTCTCTGAGCAGTCATGTTAACTCTAAAAGTTACAAAGTTTCTCCTTGCGTTTTGGAAATTTACTTGGTTTACATACAACACTCCATATCGAGTAACCACCGACCCTAAACAACCCACGAAAATTATTATTTCTCTTTCCAAAAATCCCTTTAGACTATGTCTTGTCAAGTCTGGCATATGTCTCTACTGCTTGTACCCACTATTTTTACTTTTTCAAATTTACAACTGCTACAACCACATTCCTGTCTCCTATCAGCTAAAATTTGTTCTCAGAATGCTATACGGCATACTTGCGTTTGGAGTTGGTGGTGTCATCCAACTCAATTCAATTTTAAAATGGCGCACAATTCCTCCATTTTTCACTAATATGTTAGACTTTTTTCAAATTCGCAGATCAGTCAAATCTACAAAAGCTAAAATTGGTGACCCAAGCGCAGAAAAATATATTATTGGTCCTGTGGTAATAGCAATTTTTGTATTTTTGACTAACATTCCTGCGTACTTTAAAAATCCGAAATCGCCAGGTTTTGTCTCATCGCTTCTGGATGATCCTAAAGCATCACCGCTTTACGTGCAACTACTCTTTCTCATATTTCACGTTTGGCTTTGGCTGCAGGGTTGGGTACGTTTGAAATGTTTGAAATATTTATTGGTTTAAAAATATTTTAATTCTATGAAACCTTTCTATAGATGAGCACCTTTGTTTTCTCCATTCCTGCCAACTATTGCTACCTGTTTTGCTGCTTTGGTTATATCAAACAACAAGCGTCTACTTTGCATCTACAAGCATCATCCACGCCTTCAATGCACAAACTGCGTTCATTTCAAATCCTTCATGGAATGTGGCAGTACAATTTTCAAGGCATAGCTCATACCTCTCTGTCTGTCGTACTGTTTTCCAATCTATCCATAATTATCTACGGCATGGTCAAAATTGGGGACATTCACGCAGTTAAAATGGCAAATATCAGCTTGGTATAATGGATTTACTTAACAGCAGATTACGGGGTCAGTGGGCAAGTGTATGAAGAGTCCAAGCAACTTTTGGAAAAATGGAAAACTAGTTTGAAGCGAGTTGCGAAGAATGCTGTCAAAAAGTGAAAAATGTGGTTTAAAGCGATTACAATCTGTAATGCTGTTTCGGGTGTATATTGGAAACTTCTTTTTTATTGCATTTATTGCATTTATTGCATGGAACGAGGTGCATTGCTTGATATGTGTGATTCTATAATTAATAATACTGTTACGCTTCTGTTTTTGTAAGTGTTATTATATTAACGGTACACTTACATTTAAATGCGATCTTTCAAAGATTTTAATAATTGTTAAGTCTTTTCAGTAGAACAACTAGTTTTTTCATTTGATTATGTCAGTACATTTCTCCGTAAATATTTATCAACTTAGTAGCGTCAGCAGTCTGTGCTCAATTTAATCAATTATAAATGAGTATGGAAAAATATTAACCTTTACAAAAAAATATTTACAACAACGTAATAAGCAGCTGATTGAAAATATCTTTGTCAGTATTTTATTGTATTAAGAAATGTCTAATGCGTAATAAAACTGAAATTTAATTTAACTTGACTTGTACTTAGGACTATTAACTTCTAGTTATTTTAATTATCTAAATATCAAAAATATTATGCTAGCAAAGTAAAGTATCTAGGTTAACAGTATAAAAGGAGAATACGGATTATCAAAAATATATAATCATTCTAATTAAAGTTGCATTTCTAATTTTGCTGAAAATACCACTTTTATTTACCGCGATACAAATACCAATAGATAACTAGTCAACAGATTAATAATTATCGAAGATTGGATTTTGCTAAATAACTGAAATGTAAAAAAAATTCTGAATAACTTAATAGCAAGTGTAAATGATTATGCTGCTGATAGGAATTCCTGTCGATGTGGTTTTGCATACCGTGTAAAAATGTCTATATATGTCCGCTCGAATTTCTAGTTTTTAAATATGAAAACGTTGATAAAGTTTTACATGTCAAAGACCAAAAAGAAGCGTAGACACTTTATAATCGTGGTCTTATTAAACGTTTTTAACAAAAACGTATTTTCCTAACTTTTTCCTATTATTCAGAACTCCACATCACGATAGCTGTCATTCTAGGCAAACGCGTGATAGCCCCAAAACCTCTGGTTTTATTTGCAGTTTACCCTTTTTCATTGTGCTGTACACACACAGCTAAAATGCTTTCTCCTACCGCAATTAAATGTCTAATTTTTTATTGGAAACAAGCTTGGATATGGGGATGTATCCCGTACCAAGTCGCTGTATCTCCAAAAGACCGTGGACAGCTTTCCATAGTGCTGAGCAAAAGTCGTTTCCGGAAATTCCGTGTTTACCTGGAAATCTTATTGCACAGTATTTACACTCTGTATCTCATTTTTCAACTGATTTCACGTTATAGAAATATTCCATCAGATTTTCAACTCAAATTTGTAATCAAACTTGTCTATCTGATTCTAACATTTGGATTTGATGTAGTTGTTCAAATCAACATTATGTCTGAGCTGCCGTCAGAGTAACATCTCTTCTGCTAAGCGTTCTTGAGAGAAATCTCTGCTGGTATTAGCTTGCATAAATTGCAATGGCAAAGTTAGTTAAAGACATGGCTATGCTATGCCCATCGTTATTATCAGAATTTTTGTCTTGTGTTAAAAATTCTTGTGACACATTTTCTGTGGATCAAGTGGAAATTTTGTCGTTATTTAAGACAAACATACTTGCGATCAAATCGGAAGTTGATACTTGTCTAAACAAGCTAATTGGCCGGGAATTAGAACTGAAATTTCTCAAAAACGGCCAAAAAGTTGAAAAACATGTGAAAAAAGAAAATCGTTCAAGCTGTTTTGAGCAGCCTCCTTATAAAAACAGAATTGTTATTCATGGCTTAAGTAGCCTAAAAAATGCAAGAAAAGACGATGCGGTTAAAATTGTGAACATGTTTTTAGTAGAACGCTGAAAGTTAGTGTAAATGTAGAAAATGTCGACGTTTTGAAACCAAAACACCAACACCACACAGTTGCAATAATTTCTCTCTCATCAATCGATGATAGACGGAAAATTTTTGGAAATTGTCATCGTTTAAAATATTTCCACGAGCGTGTGTCTGTTACTGATAACGTGCCACCAAAAACTCGAAATAACAGAAAACATTTACTTAAAACCGTTATTGTTGGCACGGATGTTAAATATGATTCTGAGACGCAGTCTGTTCATGAACGAAAACCTGAAGTGGATGAGCTGAAGATATCAAATGTTAAAAGGCAGTGTTTCAACGAGAATAAAGTTGCATTGAAAAATGTGGGAGGAAGGCAACAAAAGAAAAATCCGAGACGCAATAGAAGAAACATGGATAAAAATGGAGTTTTTGGGGAGGAAAAAATATGGAGGGAAATCTTGGAGGGATAGGGAAAATAGAGGGAAACCTTGGAGAGATAGGGAAAATGGAGGGAAATCTTGGAGGGATAGGGAAAATGGAGGGAAATCTTGGAGGGATAGGGAAAACGAAGGGAAGTCCTGGAGGGATAGGGAGAACGGAGGGAAATCTCATTGGAAACGGAGTACAAGGAGGAAACCGGAAGCCGGAAGAAAAGTTTGGAGGAAATCTTGGAGGGGAAGAATCTTCTGAAATTGTAGAGGCGTTAGAAAAGTGCTTGAGCGAAGCATTTGCTAAATTTAAGTTATAGGGCAGTTGCATTGGTTTGAGTAGCGTGAGAAATTTAGAGTACGTGACTCGCTATGTTATGGACTTAAACGTGCTTGTCATAGCATTAAAGTTATGAAGCGCAAGTAAGCATAAATACTTTAGTGCGCAATACGATACTGTAATGTTGTTATGCTTTTATTTTATATGTAAATGCGAAGAGCTAATGATCGTTTTTTGTTGATGTTGCATTTTTTTGATAAAAGATAGATGGGAAAGTTTTACTTTTGGTTGTCACACGAATTCAGATAAAAGAATCTGTACGAATGATGTCGTATGTACAATTTGCAGATGAGAAAGAAAATTTTGTAAGATTGTTTTTAGTGGATTAGCTAAGGCATTATTAAATGTCGAACCTTTTTTGCTAAATTCGCCATTGCAAACTAGTATGATAAATATATTTGTGATGAGTTGTGAGATTTAGGTCCTGGTTATCTATTATATAATTCGTAAATTTGATGAGAAATTAAGATTTGTTAATTAGAAAATATAAGATGTTATGTAAGATCATTATGTAAAATCGATTGTCATTTTGTCAAAAGGACGGAACTCCATGCTATGTCAAAAGTATTTATTCATGTATTTTGTTGCTCTATAGGTCCTTTGACCTCAAAAGAGCGAAGAGAAATAAATCATTATTATTATTATTATTATTAAATCAACACTATTACAAACTGGAACGAAATCCCACAATTTCTTACAAATTTTTTGAAGTTTTTTGAAATCGGAGTGGCTTCAAATGCAAGCTCAAAGCGGAGACAGTTCAAACCTCCTAAAGTTACAAAGTACATTTTGGCACCCCAAATATTAGCCAATTTGGTTAATTTGATAAACACAGTGCTTGTAATCAAAAAGCCCGATTGCCCCAAGTGCTTACTGCTATGCTGGAGAATCCCAGATACGGTCCAATATATTTTCGGCTTCCCATCTCTATTTACCAAATTTGGATTTTCCACTCAGGCTGGGTAAAAATGCAATGTGTGGATTTATCATATATTTGAAAATGCGTTAAAATTTAAACGTTTCTTTTAGATTTACTACTACTCTTACAGCATCCAGTGTAACTTTATTTACATGTGTTGCTGCATTACATACTTTGAGCGACAAATTTGTAAAACGGAAGACAAAAGTTGGCATCGTTCCCAAATCTTATTACCAAGTAGCATCTTGCGCCTTCGTTCACTGCAGGTTCTACACATTATGTGGCATTTCAACTACCGGTACCTTATTCACACTTTCCAAAATGGCATGCTCACCGCAAACATATCGCTTGCCCTATACGGTGTAATAAAATTTGGAGACATTTCTGCTGTTCGATTGGCTTTCATGAGTGGTTTGATGTTACTGCATTTATCCGTTGATCAAATATTGTGCGGAAAGTTGTACGAAACGTCTAGCATGTGCTTAGACAAATGGAAAAAGTGCATTTCAAACATTCGTAGGGTGCGATGTTTGACACTACGCGAGCGTTGCGTGTTGAAGCAGTTGACCTCTGTGCTACCCTTCAGAGTATATGTTGGAGGATACTTGTACTTGAAACGGGAAGCAGTTTTGGGCTCTTATGATACCATTGCAAATAATACAGTCACTTTACTTTTTCTATAAAATCCAAAATTTTGTTAAGTTTTTCTTTAGAACTTAGGAAGAAAATTTTGCGTCCGCACTGAAGATTGCACAAGTTGGAAATGGGAAAAACGTCAGAGAATATCGTGTGGGTAACAAACTAAAGTCATAGTCCTAAGTTAGGTTATATAGTTGTTATATTATTTAGTACATTTATCCAAGAAGCTAGCGCGTTTAAACTCATGCTAAATACTAAATGCTTACATAAATATTATAATAGAAAAGTGTTTTATTAACCAAGTATATTAACTTATATGGCTATTATCGAATTCAGTCTCACATTACTAGAAGCCTTACCAGCAAACTACGACAACTTGTTATGTGAGCTTTTCTACTCCGTGTGATTAATAGTTAATGTTCACAAGTCCAACTAGTTGATTACCCTTTTCTCTTGAATGAAATACATATAGAGTCAGTCCACAGTCAGCTTTGATCTTCAGTTTGACATTTGTTTCACCTTGCTTAGCAACTGCCTACTTCAACAACCAATATTCACAGTTCATCAGTCAGCATTTTTGTAGATAATACGTTTTGCTTCGGATAGCTGAAGGATTGCTCCAGCTTTTTAAAGTTTTGATTTATTGGATAATGCAAAAGAAATGGTGATTCTCTACTTAAATGTCAAGTAAATTTGACAGATTGTTAATCGTGTATTGTATAAATATTGGCAGTACTATGCCATTCATAACATCAGTATTGAGTCTGAGAGTACTGCACTTGAAATGAAAGATTTCTAGGCTCATATATTAAATATTAAATGAAGGTTATGAAAGGCAACCTAACACTAACATGCAAAAATTGGTTTCGTAAGATCTACGGCTATTGCTTCAATATGATTGGGTTTACAAGGCTCCATTTGAATTGGCCATAAGCCAAAATAATATATCATTGAACTTGGAACCATAAAAATTTCAAAGATGCTACAACTACTGATGATGTATCGTGAAATGATCCTTTCTTGATATGACGTTTCTGCCATATTACGATAATTATGATGTTTGTGTATTGTTTTGGATTGGTGATAACAATATCCTGTATGAGTTCAACCCCATGCATGCGTAAGTTGTTTTTGTGGATGAAATAATTTCTGAAACACTGGTATTGCTTCGTTACTGTTTAATCATACGTCAATGAAGTAAAATAACAATTTTTAAATTTTAATACTATAACAGGTTAATTCAAAATTCATTGAATGAAAAATTTTAAACCATTTTTACATGAAAAAGGATGTTTTCTTTTAGACTGCGTGCATTTATTATAAGACTTTGGCTTTTATATTTTTTATTAATTCCAAACTCTCCATCTTTTCCGTGTAGCACGTGTAAAAAATAGAAACCAATGTGAGATTTAATTAAAATGTTGTCACAAAGTCCAACTAGAAATGGAGTAAATTTATTGAGAGTTATATAAGGTTGTTGGAATTTGACAAAGCTGGTTTTACTGCCTTGGTGATTGTACTTCGTCATACATTTTTAACATGTTTTTCCAGTATTTTCCTAAGCGCGTGGTAAAATTTTCAACAGAAACTTATTTCAATTTTTCCAGGAATATGACCGCACATTTGGTTACATTCCTAACCGCAATATCCATCCAGAAATTTTACAAACTCCAATTGAGCATTTTAAATACATTAAGCTTTGGTTTGCTACCTTACCATTACAAACCGTGAAAAACTAGTGTCCTGGGAACAAAAGAACCACGAATATTTGTTTTAAGAGGAGTTCTGTTTGGACATCATTTCATCTACATTTACGAATTTGTACAATTTATACAAGAGTTGCAGCAAGAGAATCATCACATTAGTGGAAACTTGCTTATAAAGCTCTTCTTTGAAATGAGTATTGCTGTGGCTGCTTATCCTGAAATATCGTTTACTTTGACGAAACGCAACGAGTTTGTTAATTTAATTAACTCATTGTTTCAAACTGAACCTGCGTTGCTTAAAATACTAGTAGTCAATACTCCGTTTCTGTGCATTGATGTTAGCATTTTATACGCTGCAATGGTGTTTTATAAAATTGTAGCTATAATTCCGGCTACTCAGCGCAGCGTTTTCATTTTGATATTTGGAATGTACGACGTTTGGAATTTTGCGTTGATTCTAACGTTAGGATGTTTTTTGGGATACCAGGGTATGTTTGCTTCATATATTGCACTGTACACGTTGGCAAAGAAGATGAACCACAAAGTACCAAGAGGGACTTTGTTAATGTCTAGTAGTTTTACTGCATTGCAACAAAAATACGTACAGCTGCAAATATTCACAAGTGTCTGTAATTTTTGTTTCTCAGAAAGTATAGCTGTTACAGCTATATTTATTTTAATGAGTGGTGCTATATTTTGTGGAACTGCCTTGATTAGCAGTAGACTTCGTGCATTAACATCAACTGCTGCCTATTACTTGGCGTTATATACATTTTTTAATATATGCTTTTTGATGATGGTTGGGTATGGAATACCGGGAAAAGTAAATTTAATATCAAGAAAGGTTATTGCAAGCTGGAAACGAAAATTAGTTCTGAAGCCCAACAACTTGACGTTTAGAACCAAATTGGCTGAAACCAGAAGAATCTTTAAGAGCATTAGGGAAGTCAAAATTGAATTTGGTGGTAGTAATTATTACGAAGAAGGAACTGCACTAAAAATATTAAGATTTGTAATTGACTCGACTATCAACATGGTTCTATTGCTAAACTAGATATTTAACATTAAGCGTCAAATGGATTGGTTTAGTGTATACAATTTTTATTCGTTACGAAATACAAATATGTGTTTTCTGAAAAAATGCATAGTTTGTCCACTGGTTGCATGCCTGGATGCCTCTAATTGTGCTAATCTTGCCGTGATACCCAAACGCTATTTTTTGAAACAAGCTTCACATTTCCAGAAGTGTAAATTTCTTTGAAAACATTACATTTTGCACTCATGTATATAGTAATAAACGAACGTAGAGGTTTAGAATTATATTTATTTTGTACACATTTAGTATACCAATACATTTGTATAACAATAACTGTATATTGAATACAGACTAAAATTAAATAAATTCATCTGTTTAAATCCTATAAACTAATGCTTTGATATTTTGTTTGGATTCTTCTAATTTGGACATTCCTGAGTAAACAAGATTTCAATCTTTACGTCATGTTTGTATACATAAGCATATGTTTATGCCTCTTCTAAATGAAACTCGTAGAACATTTCTGAAGCGCATATACCCCTTTTTAAACACAGTAAGACATTGGCAAGATTTTCAGGCATAAACACAAAAATTTGCAGCAATTTGTCCTGTGGTAAATGGGATTAGTCCTTTTCTTTTAGTTTGTAAAATTAAGCATTTACTTTTAGTACGTCTTTGTGGAATTAAGTATTGTCTTTTAGTAAAAGGTAAAGTCTTTCCCCTAAAATGTAAAGGATAAAGCATCTTCCTTTGTTAAGCTAAGGCTGGGACTATGCATTAATTCTATATGTTACAGTATTAAGCATTGATACAGGTTTAATATGGGATTAAGCGTTACCCGGGACAATGTGTTCGCTTTTCCAGAAATATCAAACAGTAATTATAATATGGGAATATAAAGAATAGTTAATCACTAACATAATAATTTAGTATATCGGGTACACATTCAGCTGAAAGGGAGAAGTATTTAAAAATTTATTGACACGTTGACAGTAAAGTGAAAAGATTCAAAGTTAAAGCGTTCATTGCATATTAGGTTGAAATAAAGTAGGTAAAACTTTCATACATTTTTGGCATTTCATAAATTTGTTAACACATGATGGGTTAATAAAAACAAATGTATGTGTACTAGCGCAAAACGGAAAAATAAATGTGAAAGATTATTGTTCTTTCCTAATTTACAAAATTATAGTTAATGCTTTGAAAAAAATGTTTCGGAGTAAGAAGTGATAATATGTGTTAAATATATAAATTAATATATAAAATGATTTCTCTTGTTTACTTGTCCGCATGTCTTCTTAAGTAAATATAGTTTTAAATGTTTAAAATTTTTGCGCTTTCTGTTGAAAGGGTAATTTGATCTGAATACTACATTGCTTAATAAACGCACCCATTTCAGAAGTTGTGTTATGGCATACTTTTAAAGTTAGTAAATTCATTGGTCTATACATTTGCAACCAAAATAAATACAAACAACTGAGCCACCGTTTAATGAATGTGACTTTTGCAATAATGTATGGAGTTATTCCTAAGTAGACTTTAGAAAGAAGTTCAAAAATACTAATCGACGTTTGATTTGCTGACATTTCTATCAACAAAGCAACACTTCCAATTAATACAACACATACATTAACTACCAGAATTGCGACAAAAGCCTTGCCTCCAATTTTATCTCCTGCTGGCATTACAAAACTTGGAAAAGGATTGTACACTCCGTATTTTCTAAAATCGCTGTATTCATACAACGCTTCTGATGCCCACGTATCCCACATGTTAGAAAGTCCGCTCTCTCGAATCCTTAAGAAAGTTTGGTGCATCCAGTGTCTATTCATTGTATATACTTCTATAAAATCAAATCGCTGAGAATATTTTAAAGGTAGTTTTACACACTGAACGTCTGTGTAACCATACGTTTTTATTATAACATGCTTAATGGCCAGCAAATTATATGGACAATTTGAATTGCAATATTCCGCAAATTGTTTCAGCATAAGATTGAACTGTCCCTCCCAAAATGCATTTATATCAATATAGTAAAATGTTTTGTTAAATTTGACGCTTAAGCCATTTTGCTTGAACTCGTGCTCAAAATATAACATAGGGTCTCCTAAATATTTGTGCCATATAATTTTGTATCCGGTCTCAATCATTTCATTTATCGACGTAAATATGTTTGTGTCGGTAGGCGGAACAGTAAGCACGCTAAGAATCCCGTTACTGTGGAAATTACACACCAGCATCCCCATAAGCTGGATTAAAATCAGTACTTTTATTTTTTCAAATCGACTTGGTTTAGTGTTTCCAATAAATACGCTAAACAGTTCTAGTATATCAGAAAAAAATAAATTTTGCAGTACTGAAATGTAAAAAAGAAATGTAATAGCTAACGTCACAATCCAAATTGTAGGAGGAAAAGCACTAATCCAAACAGCAAAGTCAACACTTTGTTCTTCTTTAATACTCTGAAAACTATGGCAGTATATCAAGTTACGTGTAATTGATTCCGAAAATTGCAAACTTGTTTTTCTCCAGTATACACTCTGTACAGTTGAACCGAGATCAGAATAATGAACATCGTTGATCATGTACTGTCCGCTGGCTGATTTGTCTGTCTTGTCAAAACTAGCTGGATCATGTTTATTTAGTATTCTAGCTGTCATATTATGTATTTCTGCAGTATATAAATTGTTAACAGTTTGACCTTATGGACATTGACCTGTGTATTCGTCCCACGCTCACCCTGTCATTTAATTAACATTGGTCCATGTTATTTAAATGGCAGGGTGAGCAGGGATGAACAAATGCATGAATTTCTTAAAGAAAAGAAGGGACGCTACTGCTGCCGCTTGTTGCACTTTGTTCAGTGAGCTGTGCAGAGTCAACTTGCCCCTTTCCGCGAAAAGGGATTGTTTCCCTCGTCCTTACTGCAAGTAAAGGGCCTTTCACAGTCGAGAAAGGGTACGCATAAGTACTCTTCTGTATGCTGAAGTCTCTACTCTTCGGCGACGTAAAGCATGAAAGGCCCAAACAATGCAAACATGTGCAGGGCTCTACATGCTAAGCGAGCTGGATGTGAAGGGAAAGGGCAGCCTTGGCTGTTGTAATTCTGAACTTGCACTGTTCGTACTGCTCTCTCTATCTCTCTCTTTTTTTTTGTTGTACTTCTACACTGATTTTTTTAAAATCACAAATTTGTTAAATTAAAAAAAAACTATCCACAAGCTAATTGCCCAGACAATCAACAATATGGCAAGGACTCCACAAAAGTCTGGTCGTGGAGGCAAGGAAAAATACCGGCCAAGGACAGCAAAAAACCGGCCAAGGACAGCAAAAAGCCGGGCAAAGCTGTAAGTTTTCGAAAATATGCTAAAAGTAACTCAATCTGCTAAACTCAATCTTATAAAATCTCAAATTTAATTTCTGCAGAAGCCAAAGACAGCGAGTCAATTTGACATTGCGTCTTTGATGGCATTGTACCAGGAGCCCAGGTTTCGGCCAAATCTGGATGCCGTGGGCGAGAGGCTGTCAAATTTGGCTTCCGAAGTTGCTGAACAGGAAGCGGACGGAATCTACTTGGCCAACGTCCTAAATGGAACTAGGACCTACGCCCAAGTGGTTCGAAACGAGCCCGGCCCTAGTACTGCTGAAACCTCCAAAATGCGTAAAGAAATAAGTGTTAAAGCGGTGGACCTAGCATCTGGACAGGAGGAAACCACTAGACCTGTGACCTACGCCCAAGTAGTTCGAAACGAGCCCGGCCCTAGTACTACTGAAACCTCCAAAATGTGTAAAGCAAAAAGTGTTAAAGCGGTGGACCTAGCATCTGGACAGGAGGAAACCACCAGACCTGCGACCTACGCAGAAGTAGTGCAAAACTGCGAGCCTGGTACTACTAAAACTGAAGCCAACAAGAAAAGGAAGCGTGCTGAAAGTGGGACTCCAGTGGTGGATCTAACCACTGGTCAAGAGGACACGAGATCTGATGCTGGAAGACCTGATGCTGTTGCAAAAAAATGGAAAAAAGTAAACCCTGTTCCTGTAGTGGATTTGGAGGATAGTGACGAAATTGTCGTCATTGACAGCTCCGATGACGGAGACGATGACGTCATTGTGGTTGCTGAGGTTGGAAATGGAGTAAGTTGCAACTATTGTCTTTTGCTTAATCATTTGTTAACAATTTTAAGTTTTATTTTTAAAACATTCTTTTTAGAGCAACAAACGTACTGCCGCTTCCGTTGCTGCTCATTCCACGGAAAGTACAAACCAGAAAACCACAAATGGAAGCAAAAGGAAACGTATCAGGAATGCCAGGGCGGTGTCTGCAAGGCTATCTACTAAAAAAATGAGCAAAGTTCGAAAACCCAAACCCACTGACACTTCCTCTAGTGAATCAGAAGAAGACGAAGATGTTTCCCAGGGGGACGGAAACACCTCCGACTCCTCAAACACGGACGATGAACCGGAGGATTCACCATCCGGAGGAGGCGCAGAAGCACATGGGTCTAACGGAGGACCTAGCGGGGAAACATCCGACGACACTTCAAGTGACGATGACCCTAGCGAAAGCCATGAGCCAAGATCTTACACGCCCCAGCAAATGGCGGAATGGAGACGAAAAGCAAAGCCAATTCGCTATAAAATGCTAACGAATAAATTGGTATGTAATTATGGTATTATTAAGTCATTGTAATAAACGCCAATGTTATCACAAATAATATGTTACACAAATTAGCAATGTTATCTCGAGACAAGGACTTACTAAATTATTATATTGTTTTCAGCCTTCGGGAGCCAAATGTGTTGGCTATCACAACCACCAAATAAACGTTTATTTTAAAAAGCTCAGGTTTCACAGGAACAGGGAGATTTTTGGAGACGAACCCGTGTTTTTCTATGATAGATGGGTTATTGTTGGTGCCGGGATTTGTAAACTGGTGACGGGATTTGAGAGTAAAACAAATTTTGCACAAACACTTGCGGATTGGCAGTGGAGTTATTTAAGAAACCTATATGAGCAAGGATCCAAAATAATAATCCTTATAACCCACGACTACATTGTGGGGAATTGGCAAAAAGGTCGAAGCTGGAGGGGATGTGCCAGGTTTCTGGATCACCAGATAAGATGGAATACTAAGAAGGATGCTCACATCGCAGCCTTAGTGATTGACGGCCACGATTGGACGTTGCATGATTGCAATCAATATGATTTGTGCAAAAAAAAGTTTCCTTCTGTTAGAGCGTTTTTTCGCCGTGTAAAAATGTATGCATTACACACACTATTGCGGAAGCTTGGGGTTACACTTAGCAAAGGATCTGACCGGGATCAAGTGTTTTATGGAGTTGAAACCGCCTTACCGGGATCGTAGTATGTTAAAAAGTTTCGTTTCTTCTTACTTTTTATTTAATCTAATAAGATAATAATTCTGTTTTTGTTTTTCAGTGTTGCCAACTACTGTAGCATTTATGTCATGTACCTTGTGGAACAAATGACGCGAGGATCCCGCTACTGGCGTTTTAACAACAAGCCGGCCACGATGCTACTTTACTTTGACCGTTTGGCCCATTGCATTGGAGGTCACATCAAATTTAAAGGATTTTTTGCATTGAACCCGGAATGGGAGAGACAAACTCCCCCTTACAAGTACAACCCGATTCTAATGGAACTGATGAACGGGGCGGATTACTCCACATATGAAGTTGCACGGATGATAAAAAAGGTTGGAATGCATCCTATTGAGCTTCTTAGTCGCAATATTGAATTTATTTTAAGACAATATACGTTATGGTCATTGCAGGTTGATCGTCAGGAAGACGACGGTGTACGCAGAATCTTTCCATGGAATCCTGTTACAGCTTTCAACCGATTTAATGGTCGCGTCCGCCACTTCTAAATGTAACGATGTGCGATTATGATTTCATGAAAATGACAATGGACATGGTATATGACAAATGAACTGACAATCAATACAACAAATTTTACATTTATTTACATTTTATTTACAATTTGAAGTTATTTTAATAAAAGATTTTGTATCAAACTCGATTAAACATGCAATTATTTATTATCATTTAAACCATCCATAAATAGAAACAATAAATTTTGTTATTTTGTCGATTTACGTACTTAAAATATTCAAATAGAAAACTAATTTTACCAGTTAGCAATCAAAACGATCAAAACAATCATCAATATTTTCAACTATCCCGTATATTAATACCACTTAAAATTTAAAGGGTTTTAAACATTTTAGAGATACACATAACCTAAGCATTCAATTTAATTCAGTTACCAACTTTTGAACGTTCAAGTAAACTAACTTTTGAAAGAAAAAAAACTACATATCAAAATATAAAAACCGTTAAACTAAAGTTCAACTGCTTCACATTAAAACCAGTTTTTTGTCATTTTGCATTATTATGTACTATGCTCTTAGTGTCTTAAACAAGGAAATCTCAAAACTAAATTAAATTCTGCAGCCAAACTAATTAAAGATTTAATGAAGCGGTTCTAGAAATCAATTAATAACATGTCAAATTATTGTATGGCGTTCGGTAGGAATCTTAAATATAACTGATTTACATTCAAATTAGTTAAGATTTAAACATTTTAAAAATCATTTTGTAGTATATGTAATACGTACAATGTGTACTAACCAAGAAAGTCAAAATTTAATTTAATTCTGCGCCCAAACTTATCAAAGTTTTAATAAGGCGGTGTTTGAAATCAAGTGACAATATATCAAAGTACTATATGCCGTTCGAAAGAAACTTTAAATTGAATCAAAACTAGCTAAGATTAAATATTTTTATCAATTTGCACATTATGTACATTGTGTACTAACCAAGGAAGTCTGAACCAAGGAACTAGATTTAATTCTGCGCCCAAACTAATAACGATTTTAAAAATGTGGTTTCTGGAATCCATTAACGACATAACAAACTACTATGCCCCGTTCGAAAGAACTCTTAAATTTAACTAATTTACCATAAAAATAGTTAAGATTTAAACATTTTTTTTATCATTTTGTAGTTTATGTACTATGTACAAAGTGTACTATACAAGGAAATCTGAAAACTAAATTTAATTCTGCGGGCAAACTAATAAAGGTTTTAAAAATGTGGTTTCTGGAATCCATTAACGACATAACAAACTACTATGGAACGTTCGAAAGAACTCTTAAATTTAACTAATTTACCATAAAATTAGTTAAGATTTAAACATTTTTTTATCGTTTTGTTGTATATGTACTATGTACAAAGTGTACTATACAAGGAAATCTGAAAACTAAATTTAATTCTGCGGGCAAACTAATCAAGGTTTTGAAAATGTGGTTTCTGGAATCCATTAACGACTTAACAAACTACAATGGAACGTTCGAAAGAACTCTTAAATTTAACTAATTTACCATAAAATTAGTTAAGATTTTAACATTTTTTTATCATTTTGTAGTATATGTACTATGTACAAAGTGTACTATTCAGGGAAATCTGAAAACTAAATTTAATTCTGCGGGCAAACTAATAAAGGTTTTGAAAATGTGGTTTCTGGAATCCATTAACGACATAACAAACTACTATGGAACGTTCGAAAGAACTCTTAAATTTAACTAATTTACCATAAAATTAGTTAAGATTAATTTTTTTATCGTTTTGTTGTATATGTACTATGTACAAAGTGTACTATAGAAGGAAATCTGAAAACTAAATTTAATTCTGCGGGCAAACTAATCAAGGTTTTGAAAATGTGGTTTCTGGAATCCATTAACGACTTAACAAACTACAATGGAACGTTCGAAAGAACTCTTAAATTTAACTAATTTACCATAAAATTAGTTAAGATTTAAACATTTTTTTATCATTTTGTAGTATATGTACTATGTACAAAGTGTACTATTCAGGGAAATCTGAAAACTAAATTTAATTCTGCGGGCAAACTAATAAAGGTTTTGAAAATGTGGTTTCTGGAATCCATTAACGACATAACAAACTACTATGGAACGTTCGAAAGAACTCTTAAATTTAACTAATTTACCATAAAATTAGTTAAGATTTAAACATTTTTTTTATCATTTTGTTGTATATGTACTGTGTACAAAGTGTACTATACAAGGAAATCTGAAAACTAAATTTAATTCTGCGGGCAAACTAATAAAGGTTTTTAAAATGTGGTTTCTGGAATCCATTAACGACATAACAAACTACTATGGAACGTTCGAAAGAACTCTTAAATTTAACTAAGTTACCATAAAATTAGTTAAGATTTAAACATTTTTTTTATCATTTTGTTGTATAATATTGTACTGTGTACAAAGTGTACTATACAAGGAAATCTGAAAACTAAATTTAATTCTGCGGGCAAACTAATAAAGGTTTTAAAAATGTGGTTTCTGGAATCCATTAACGACATAACAAACTACTATGGAACGTTCGAAAGAACTCTTAAATTTAACTAATTTACCATAAAATCAATTAAGATTTAAACATTTTTTTATCATTTTGTAGTATATGTACTATGTACAATCAAAATCTGCCTCAAACCATCAAACCAGCTGCCTCTATCTACTAAAAACTGTCAGAAACTAATTCTACATTGCTGAATTACCATGGCATGAAAAAGAATTGCTGGGTCTCGGGTAATTTGCAAATTATTGGCATTTTACTACATGTCCTATTTACAATGGAAAGTAAACGAAAAAAAGAAACTCTTTCAATTTCCTTTTGAATGCTCAACAAAAATTACATTAATCTAAAATTAAGCTATTTAGTTATTAATCACTATTCCTAACTTGCTGTAGCACATTGTTTGCCAAATGTGCACTTGTGCCAAGCGCCATGTACTCTTTGCTCATATTAAAGTCAATTGGATTTTGGATTTCAAGTTTACAAACCGTCTCTAAACTACTAAACTTATTGTAATTTAATAGTAATAGTGGTTTACTTACATCTTAACCTCCTGATTAATTTGATGAAAATGATTTTTGCAAGGATGGTAACCGTTACAATCGTCCCTGAGCACGCCCGTCATTAGAGAATAGAGATTGGCAAGTTTGTAGCAGTGATAGTGCTGCGGCGTTTGATCTGCAGACCTAAGAAGCTCTAGAAAGCTCTTTGTTAATTCGAAAAAGAATTTTTCATTAAACTCTGTGTTGCCGCAATTAAACGTTGGGAGAATGTGTAGTGTCCAGTCCAGTTGAGCATTGAGATAAATCATTCGTTGAAACATTCCACCATCGTTGCCAATTGCGTCAATCACAAACAAGAAATACTGTGCAAATGCAGTCTTGCAGAATTCCGGTCTAAGTAGAAGCTCATCCACATATGTTCTTGTGATTTCAGACATCCTGTCTCGCAAAAACTGGTAGTCCATAGCATCATGAGCTGCTCGAGTTTTCGGTGAGAAGGGTTGAGGTGATTGGGATGGAGAACAGGGCCTTGATGGCGTGTTCGGTTCTGAGCGATAACTCGCAGAAGAAACTTGCGATAATGGAGACTCTGGTGGTTGTGGTGAGAAAACCTCAGACCGTGGTGGAGATGTTTTGCCCGAGAGCTGGAAATCTTCTGCAGACGTAATTGATGATGTTGTCAGAAGCGAATAAGCTGGGGAAGTTGGTCGTGAAATTTCACCACATGAAATTGACAGTGGGGACAACGATGAAACAGCACTGCGCACCGGGGAGCTGCATGGTGACCAAGAAGCTAATGATGACGCTTCTGGAACGAGGGGAATCAGGGAGGATAAGGAAGCTGTTGTTGTTGGCCCTCCTCGACAAGAAGAGAATGTTGGTGCTTGATGCATGGGATGTGTTTGAAATGTAGGATTTATGTTGGCTGGAGGAATACATACTGTAGTTTCAAACGGTCTCCAAAATCTGTGGGTGTGTTGCGGGACTTGGCCGAGATTAGCCATTGCAGTTTCACTTGACACTGTGCTGTAATCGTTCTCCATTGTAATACTAATGTAAGAATCTTTGCCCATTAGACTAAACAAGTGTCTCGGCTTGGGTAGTAATGGTGCGATGAAACTCGTTACGGCAGGTGCTGATTCCGCCACACTTATCCCAGGCGTAAACAAGATGATGATGGAGATAACTAAAGTTGACCAAAAAGTCGCTTTTCAAAGTTCCGTGCTGACTCACAAAATCTGCCAACTCGTTTAGCATAAAGATTGCGAGCTCCTTGTTCAAATTTTCACGACTCAACTCGTCCGGCTCGTCGGAACAATTCTTGTATTTTCGCAATAGACTTTGGTAGAGAACTATTGCGTCTTCAAAGCACACTGTTTGCAAGAGCTTGCCTTTCCTCAGACAAAAGTCGAGTAGAGGAAGATAAAACTTCTCAAAATATGTAAAGCTACAAAGTTCAAAGGGAAGTTGAGTTTCGAACTTCTTCAGTACCTTCACACGGTACCATTGCTTTCTGTTCTTTGCAAACAGTGGGTGGTCTGCAGAGTCGGAATAATCTTGGCACGAATCACTTGAGGAAGCTTGCTTTTTTGACAAGTCAATTGGATGTTTCTGGAACTTTGTATGTTTTTGAGACAAGTCTAGTGGACTTTCTGAACGAGTACAATCACACTCGTCACTGGAGCTTGCATCTGAATAGTCTGACGACATTGTCGTTAATGACAGTGTCTCCTAAAACAAGTATCCGCGGCGATGAACCAAATTGAAGCGAAGGCGGGTGTAAATTCTTGCTACAATTTCAGCAAAGTCGGCGTGAATATCACCACCGTATGTTTTAACAAGTCTTTGCAAATGATGTGCCAACAAGGCCGCAACACCAGGGTGATACAAACCTCCGCAGTTTGGCAAGGCTAGAAAGTCTTGAACTATTAATCGATAAGCCTCGAGTGCTGCCAAGAAAAAGCTTCTACTTAGCAGCAAACGCTCACTATAAACTAACTCTTCCAACTGGAGATAAAATTCCAAATATGTTTCACGGCACAAATGACTCGGAATCTTGTGTCCAAACTTTGTTTTTACTCTGGCTTTAAGATCTCTTTTATTTATTTATTTATTAATTTTCCATTTATCCTTGAAACTGTTCTGCCGGCATGGCATACAAGGATTTGCAAGCTTGAACCAATGTTTTGAAGGACTCGAAGTTCAAAAGACAGTTTGGCCCCCGCCAATATGAACTGCCTCTTTGGTTTGCGTAAGTACGATGGTACTGAGTAGGAACCTCGGTTAATACCCGCCACAAAATCGTGTTGTATTCCGATCGATAGGGGCGAAACAAAAGGTTAAGAATCCGAATGGTGTCACAGTGCCCCCAGAATTGTTCTGTGCCCAAATCCTCGTACTTTGTGTGAATCTGGTGGTTGGGGAGTTGCCACTGGTAGTCTTCGTCACGGTAGGCTTGCTTGATCTGTTCCTCTGCACGAGAAACAAATGTGGGTACCAAGGAGGTTTTGAGTTTGAAAGTAGTAAATCCTCCGTTCTTGTTGATCCGGCCAATGTATATGTGGTCACCCAGAGGATCAATAAATCTACGTACAACTGCCGAGTTGAGTATAGGCTTGCAGTTGGGATGAGTGTAGAAACCCTCGCTGTCTTCCGGGGAACAATATTTTACTTTTGATACTTTTGGGGTAAAATTAAGTTGGCTTTGTGTTGCGGGCTTGTCTTCCGTGCTCACTTCGGATTCTGGAACGTCAACGTGGAAATAACGCCTTGGGTATCGTACTTTTTTCAAAGGGGGCTCACCACTTTCAGTAACTTTGGTTTCAGGGTCCATATTAAGCTTGTTCTGATATGAGAGGAAAAACGCGTTTGGATGCTGCTTTGGAGCGGATCCCAGCTTTTATACCCACGAAATTGAGCTTGACTATGCAGCGCAACGCGTTTTTCTCTCAGTTTATCTTGAGCATTCAACAAAGGAAAAACGTGCACCTTGCAATGGAAGGGGAAAACGCAACAAGTGACGAGCCTTCACAAGCTTTGCTTGTATTCGATTATGCTAGATCCAGGCGTACTTATTTACGGGAAATTAAATTCTATCAGAATTTTATAAAGCATGTAAAGCAAACAGTTACACAGAAACCCTTCCCATTCTTTCTCCATTTAAAGCCTCTAAACAGCGACCAGCGTAACGTAATGAAAGGGGTGGAAGGGTTGGTAAAATATGCACTTGAAGGATCGCATTCTCTCCTGCTAACCGATGGTCAGGCCGGGACGGGTAAAACGGTTCTTGTAAACGCGATAGGCAACTTTTTAACGCAAAAGGGTGTACCCTTTCGTATTGTTTCACCAATCGCTGCAGCCGTGTATCCCTTTAGTGCACAAACCCTTCATGGGTTTCTTGGTATATACAAAATAAAAATTTCGTTTCACGAAATGGTACGTGAACGTGTGCATCCAGCTGTGAGATTAGCAGTGAGGGAAACTCTCGTTCTCCTGATTGATGAAGTGTACATGACAGGCTGTAAAATGTTTTCAATGCTAATTAGACGCATAAGAATGATAAAAGGAAGTAGGGAGAGACTGCCGATTTCGATAATAGCATTGGGGGATAGCAAGCAGCATCTCCCTTTAGATACACCCTTGTTTGCTGAACCTAGAGAAGACATGGATGAAGATGTACTTGAAGCTCTGGACATTTTTCAAAACCCACAATTCAAGTACACTCTCCAGACCAATGTAAGACAAAAAACTGATTCAGTATTCCAAGAGATTTTAACGCGGATGCATAGTGATCAAACCACCCTTGATGATATACGTGTTCTTGAGACTCGTTTGAGTACCAACATCCCTGATGACGAGCTGGATACTTTTTACTCAAGTATTCACTTGTTTAGCTCAAATCGGCTTGCTGATGAATGGAACAGATTTTATTTATTTGACCAGCATATTCCGCTGGTTGAAATAAAACCAGTGTTGGATATTCCTTGTGACAAATGTGCTGAACAACTTCCAAAATCATATTTGGGGCAAGGTGTACAAGTCTTGCTAGTTAGAAACTATATAGTATCAAAAGGGCTTTGCAACGGCTGTGTTGGATCTGTACAAGATGTTTTTTACAAAAGTGACAATCAGCCATTGCCAGATTTTATAACAATAAAGACTGAACAATATAGTGGGCTTAAACTTGAGGACTCGAGTGTTCCTATTCCACCGTCAGTAGAAAAACTATACTGCCCACATAATAACACACAAATCAAAGCCACCTACTATCCTCTAAAGAACGCCCAGGGTAGGACCACACATAGAGTACAATCTGCTACTCTAGATAAAGTGGTAATTGACTTTACAGGGTTTCGACTGAAAGGTCGCGAGATCTATGTGAGCTTAAGTCGTGTAAGATGCCTAAAAGACTTGGTAATATTTTCAAATAAGCCATTAAAAGACTTTTTCTTTCGCAAAAATGACTAGAGAAGATAACATTAACGAACTCTTTGAGTTCAAGTGCGACGTTTGTGACCGACTTTATTCAAAACTACAAGCTTCAGAGTATGAAAGTATCTGCAAACACTGTGCAAGTTCAAGACTAAATCCAAAGAAACTTTTTAAGAAAGTGCGTCAGCAACAAAGTCTTCTAGTTTTGACTGAATTTGAGCAGTTTGAACTGTACCAGTCAAAGTACTTGGAACATCGTCGAGGACCTTTGGCTCAGCTAGTTTTGGCCTATTTTGATGCAAAATTTAATCCGCAGTAAGGTACGTATATACAACTTTCCTTTTAGAATACAGATTTAGTCCTTTCCCATCTTTCCATCGTTGCACTTCCATCAAGCCTTGCGATGGCTACCAAAATGTTTTCATGTGGTGTGTGTACTTACTCCACCAATTGCATAGACGATCTATACGACCATGTCGATCTCCGGCATAATTGCAATCATTGTGGTCTTTGCTTTTACAACAAAGATTTTCACAAGTGCAGACCCATCTCTGCGCAAATTGGTCGTGGGAGTAATATTGAAATTCCCAAAAACGAAAACGGTGAACCTTGGTTTCAAAAAGAAAGTAGCAGTTTCAAGGATGTCATTGCTACATTTTCTTATGACTTTAAAAATCTGGATATTCCAGTAATTGATGAAGCTATAGATTTTGTCAGAAAACCACTAGCTGATTTAATTCAGAAATATATAAATGAGCATTCTGGGCTTGGGATTAAATTGACGTTTGAGTTGGAATTTTTCGATCCCAAGCGAAAAGAACCCGTTACAAAACGGTACCCGTCAAGCACACTTCGTTTACTACATAGCAATTTTATTATGGACACAATTGATAGTGCTGCCAGGTACATTGATGGTTTAATAATTGCTTTAGTTAATCAGCTTTCGGGCTTAATACTGAGAAAGGTTTTGAAAATGACTATACATGTCAATAAATATAACCCGCGTGTAGCTCAAGGTTACATTTGTGTACCTAATGAACTAAAAAGGCGACAGGGATTACTGAACATCAAGGTCAGGAATAACAAGTGCTTTGAGTATGCCGTAACTGCTGGTTTGCTTATTGGAGAAATCAGAAACGAAAACGGTAAAAGTTACGAAGCAGCTAGGGGTAATGAGAAAAAGGCAATGAAAAGAGAGCTAGAAAGGCAGAGTTCTTGGGATTCTCTAGTTCAACAGCAAAACTTTCAGCTCTCTGAGCTCAATTTTGGTGATGACTTGTCGTTACTAGAACACTGGGAGCGTGCAAACCAAGTGACAGTCTCAATCTATAGATATTCTGGTAAAACCAAAGATGTCATTCCTTATAGATTGACTCAGCTGCATTTAGAAAGACACGTTACGTTATTGCTTCTATCTAAAAAACATTTGACCAAACAACAAGCAAAAAAGTACAAGGCTGACTTGCACTATGCATGCGTGTACTCAATTTCCCAGTTTTTTGGCATCAAGGCCAAACATTATTTTGGCAAATGTCGTCATTGTGCGGGATTTTATTATAATCCTAAGCATGAAGAAAAATGTGTATCCAGCAAATTTGTCAATCTCAACACTTTACAAGCAAAAAACTACAAATTTACTGGCTTGCACAGGGCATGTCCTCCACCATTCTTTTTTGTGTACGAGTTTCTCTATACACAGTCTGAAGACTCTGACAGTTTAGTTGTTTCGGGATACGGATTAGTGGGAGTTTCAAGCGAGTGCAAGGAAGTGTACAAAAACTTTTACATAGGACCAGACGCTTTAAATAATTTTATTGACCAACTTATGGTCAACGCTTTCTTTTACCTTGATAAACTAAAGGAAGAACAATTGCCTTTAGATGCAACGGAAGAGGAGACTTTGGCAGCAAAATTAATTACAGAATGCTACAGTTGTGGCAGCAAAATTGACAATGTAACGCGACACGTTACTCGTCACCATATGCATCATAAGGTATCTCCTGTCGATCCAGACTCACAAGATGAAGTCCTTCCGCAAATAATGTATCCCTGCAACTATTGTAACCTCGCAATGCGACCAAAACAAAAAATTCCCGTATTTGCCTTGAATAGCTCTATTCATTTAAAACATATACTGGCAGGCGTCTCAGAAACAGCACTAAAGAATATAACAGTGTATCCTCATAGGCAAAGCGATTCGTTTTCTAGTTTAACAATAAAAAACAAAATCATGTTCATAAATGCAAGCTTGCACTTGCAAGATTATAGTTTAAAAGATTTACTCGGAATGCACACTGACAAGGAACTTTGTTTCTTTCAAGACCAAGTGTCAGAGCACGAGTTTCAATTTCTAAGAAATGGACTTCCTTTTCCAAGCACATACGTGAAAGGGTTGGAGGATTTTGATAAAGAATTGCCAACGTTTGAGGACTTTAAAGACATTAGGTGCTTAAATACATTCACACAAGAAGATCACAGCACTGCTAGTATTGCTTATTTTTGTCTGGATTGCAAAAATTTAGAAGATTATGGCTACTACTACCTAAAAAGCTCAGTTTATGGTTTAGCTAATATTTTAATGCGCTATTCAGAATGGACTCTGAAAGCATTTCGTCTTTCTCCTCTGTGGGATACAAGCCTTTCTTCCTTTAGTTTTGCCCTTTTGCATTATTACTCAAAAGCAGATTACGAAAATCTCGCCGATGAGCAGATTTACCATGACTTATCTGGGTCTCTTGTGGGGGGACTTAACCTTTGCAACATTCGCCAGATTGAAGCAAAATCCCCCAGACTTGGAGATATGAATGTTCCTCCTGGAGAAGAAGAGGAAATTTTATTTTTGGATTTTAAAAGTCAATATGGATTTTTACTGGGGCAACCTACACCTCACTCTGAATTTAAAAAATGGACAAAAGAAGAAGTTGAAAGTTTCAACATTGACCAGATTGATGAAAAGGGAGATGTTTATTATATGCTTAAAGTCTCCATCAAGTATCCCAAAGAAATTCATGAAAAAACACGATGGCTACCGCTTGCATTTTCAAAGGGAAGCACTAACGAACGTGACTTGATTCGATATTTTGGTAATTGTTCTTTCATGGACATTCAATCCGTTTCAGTCCAGCAGACAGATTTAAGTACAAGATCAAAATCTGACATTTGGCTTAGTCACACCAACCTTAAATTATTCATGTCATTAGGCATTCAGCTTGTAAAAGTTAGTGAAGTAATTTCCTACAAAACAAAAAGTCAGTTTTCTCCTTTTGTAAACAAGTGCATTCAAGAGAGAAGCATTGTGAAGAATAAATTATATGCTGGCCTTTTAAAAGCTTTTTTGAATTATTCAGTAGGCAAATTTCTCCAGTCCGTTCAAAACATGAGGGTAATAGCTTGCACTTCAAAACGGACAGCTGAAAAGCTTTGTTCCAAAACCACTTTTCTTGATGCGTGTTCAATCAACGAAAAGCTGGCATTAATTACGGTACAGCGAACAAAGAGCAAAGTCTTGAATAACTACTTGATTGGCTCGCATATAATGCAAGAGAGCAAGAGAATGCTCTACGAAGCATATTATTTACATTTTTACAAGATGTGGGGCGAGAAAGTCAGTTTGGCCTATTGTTGCGTTGACTCGTTTATCTTGAGATTAAGAGGAATATCTAATCTTTACGAAGACTTGAAACAGATGGCATCTATACTGGACCTTAGCTCTGTTCCAGAGTGGATTACTAATTTGTATTCAACAGACAATGCCACAAAAGCAGGGGTTTTAAAATTTGAAGGGCTATTCTTTCGATCCTTTATTGCTTTAAGAAGCAAAGCATATTCATTACTTGAATTCAATCCACATTGTGCTGCCAACTGCAAAGGTTTAAATTGTGATTGCTCGTCCCAATTATGCAAGGGGTTGAAACATCACAAAGCGTCCCATGAAGTTTTCAAAAAAATACTTGACAAGCTAGAAACTGGAGAATTTACTTATGACAGCGTGGTAAATAATAGCTCTGGTTTAAAAATTATCAAGAAAAGACGATGTCTACTATCGCTTACTGATGGATCTAGAAGATGGCTATCAAACACGGAGAGTTTACCACTGCATTATCTTCAAGAAAGTGAATAATTTGAAATGTAAATGAGCTCAAAATGTGTGTTCCTACAAAGGCAGTTTCATTTTCAAAAAACGTCACGTACGCACATATCGTTGAAGACACGGCCTGGGCCGAATACAGGTCAGGTTCCCAGTGGGAAACTTATGCAAGAGATAGTGAAAGGTTTAAGAATAGAATTGATGAAGTGAGTAGAGTTTTATCACCAATCTTGACAAGCAATCATCGGCGTCTCATTTGCATCAGAAATGGACTTGGAAGCAGTTGATCTTCGTCTCGAAAACTACACAACATTAATGACTGTCGGAGCCAGCCACGGAGGGAAAACAACATTGTGTGTAGACATTGCCATTAACCGAGACAAGGTTTATAAGAGCCCCCATTCCCAGACTATATATTTTTATAAAAACGAGCAAGATATTTTTTATTCTGTACGTGATGAGCACGACGATATTTTATTTCTAAAGGAAAAGGATCAAGTTGAAGAAAATTTAGCTGAAGGCATTGACACACTTTTAATTTTTGATGATTTTTTATCCTCTGCTCAGCATGAAGAAAAGCGTTACATTACAGAATATTTTTTGGATCGATCACATCATGCCCGTATATCTGTAATCTTTCAAACGCAACTCATGTATGCCAAGGAACTAAGGGCCTTGACGCTAAATTGTCATTACTTTTGTCTGTTCAAAAACAACTTTGACAGTCAAATTAGATACTTTTTCCGAAGTTTGAGCACAAAGCATTATCAGTTTTTGTACGATACGTACACATATTGTACCGAAAGCAAGCCTTTTGGGTACATGTTCATGGCAAATCACCCAAAAACCCCTCAACACCTAAGATTTCGTGATAGTGCTATTCCGGAAGAGGGAATGAAAATATTTGTTCCAAAATGAGTGCGTTACATGCAGCAGTAGGAAGAATAATTAACAATTTTGACTGGCTGGTCAAACTGTTAAAAAGCAATGACAAAACCTTTCTTGTTCTCATTGATCACGCAACCGTAGACCAAGTCCGTTCGATTATTGCTTGCATTACCCTGTGTTCACGCGACCAACTAGGCAGCTTAAGACCACTATCGAGAATCATCTCTTTTAAAAGGGCAATACAAGTGATTCGTAACAACAAGAAACAAGTTAAATTTGTACTATGCCTAGTACTAGGACATTTGACTAAATTTACCGTTCAACATGTCGTCTGCTCAGACCGGTAAAACATTTTACGTGGTCAATAAAGAGGTATGGGATAAGTATTTGCGAGTGCGCACCGAACACATGGATGAAAAACTAGAAAAGTATCCAAAACATTTAGTAATGAAAATAAGAAATTTGCTCACACACTTGTGGGCAGGCAAGTATCATTATACACTGTTAGGTATAACAGGCGCAAAGGATAATGATAATATGCCTCCAACATGGAACGTGTTGGAGTATTGTTCATATGCAGTTACATGTCGGGGTGACCCACCAAGCCACTTTCAGCACTTTGTAAAAATCTTGGTAAATCTCAAGGTACCATTGACTGCCGTTTGCACAAGTGTAAAAAAGATGATGAGGAAAGAGAAAAAGTTTAGAAAGAAAAGCGAAGTTGACAGAGAATAACATGGGTAGAAAGAAAAGAGTGTACAAACCAGTTCCAGAACTCCGCTATCTGAAACGAGGTTGGGAAAATATTTCCGATCCCGGCGGACTATCTAGTTTACAAGAATTCGCTAGAAGCAGAAAAAATGCACACAACTTACGTGATCTTGAAAAATAGCTCTCAAAGATTGCGCTTTTTTCGAGGTTTCGACGTCAAAGACGACGATACAAACGCCCAAGGATTATTGTGCACCGGCCATACTACATTTTTTGCTCAGACTTGATTCAAATGACAGACTTGAAGTGGCACAACTCCAATAATGCTTGGATTCTATTAACCTTAGATGTCTTTTCCAAGTACATTTCTTTAGTTCCACTTAAAACCAAGTCTGCTGAAGATACAGTAAAAGCTATAGAAAAGTCGTTAAAGGACATGAAGCGGGGGAGGTTGGGGAAGTATCCAGAAAAGTATTGGTCAGATCAAGGCAAAGAATATTATAATGCAAAGGTCAGGGCCCTTTTTGATAAGCTAAACATTGAGCACTACTCTGTCAAGTCGCCCCAAAAGGCTAGCGTCTGTGAAATAGCCGTAAAATTTGTGAAGCAAATGTTATACAAATATATGACTGTGCACAAGACTAAAAAGTGGCTCGACGTTCTGCCAATAGTTGCAAACAGGCTAAATAATAAAATTCACAGCGCTCATGGTTTCAAGCCTAGCGAAATTAGCGAAAAGAATTCTGAAGAAGCGTTTGCGCGAATGTATGGCAGGATGATGCAGAAGCCACGAAAACCCGCAAAGTACAAAGCTAATGATTATGTAAGGGTTTCGGGTACTAGATTAGTATTTCAAAAGGCATATAAGAGTTTGTTTAGCCCAATAGTCTTTCAGATCAAATCCGTGATTGACTCTTACCCGGTCTACTCCTACAAACTCATTACACCTGAAGGGAAAGAGCTAGAAGGTACGTACGTTGCCGAAGAACTTACATACGCATACCCAAAAGAACCTGTGGGGCAAAATGGAACCTCTTAGCGAGTACACTCTGGTCAGTAACGTTCACAATGATCAGTTTGACCACAATACAAACTTTCGATTTTCTAATGCACTGCCTCGCATTACCGACTTCTCAAATTATGAAATTGCGCTTCAGTCAATTTCTTTTTATAACAAATTTGAAGGCACAAAGCCTACTTCATCTCTTACTTCTACCGAACAAGAGGAAGAAGAGGATACAAGCCCCTTTTTCAATGTAGAGAATGCAGAAAATGAAATCACAATAGAAAAGACAGATATTGATGATATTACAATAGTAAAATATAGTGTAAACTGGGACAACTGGGTAGAAGTTTTAAACCAAACGTTGGACAGAGAAAATATCCCAGTTCACTTTACAAAAGTTTTCAAAGCTGAAGGACTTACTGTAGAAGAAAAACTAGACTATGTAAATTTAACATACAACGGAGAGCCGGGCTGGGAACTTTTGCTTGAAGCCCCCCTAAACTCATTTCTTGGCTTTACAACAACCACGTTTGAATCAGGAAAGCACAAAAGCGACACAACACCAGACTTTGTGGCTTTTAAAGATGTGAGATCGTTAGCAAATATTTCAAAAATTAGACTTTTAAAAAGGACTAGGGAGAATGTGAGGCTAGAACAAATTGTAGGGAAGCCGCTTGCCAGTACAATTGCAAATGCTCTCGTTGAAGGCTTACAGCGAAGCAACGTTGACGCCTCGTTTGTCGTGCGAAAAAGAGCAAGTGTGCTCGAATACGAAATTCAGCCGCTTACCAAAGTTCAGCTTTCAAAAAAGCTTTATGATTACTTCAACTTGGACTCGGGATTAATTTTTTTCGGGTCAGGCTCGATTCAGATCCCTAACGATATCATTTTTCCACTAAAAGCCTCCAACATTGACGAGCTAAGCAGCGAAGCATTTACAATTTCTCATATTATCATCTTGTGTGATTTATTGGGAGATCAGTACTATGCAGGCAAGATATTACCAATACTTGCAATTATTCCTAGAACAGAATCAAAAGACTTTACCGAGTACCGCTTTAGCCCTTCGCAGCTCCTATATAAAGCTGTGAGTGTGATGAAAGCATCTCAGATCACGGTCACACTTCTTGACGACAAGTTGCAAAGCTTACCATTTTCAGTACACCCTGCATCAGTAACTATTTCTTGTAGACAAAAAAATTATCTCTAAAAATGGAGCAGCAAGAAGTTAATTGTAGTGAGGATAGAACTTGCTACTACGATTTAGGGGAGGGAATGGAGGATGCTGATAGGTTACCCTCAGATCTCCTGCCAATTCGTTCATCTGGCGGTCGCTCGACCGGCAAAAGGAGGAGGAGACGTGTTTTAAAAGGCCACGGTAGAAGGAAAAGAACCAGTACAGCTTCAACTTCCGGAAGACGAAGACGGAGACGGAGGAGCGTTGTTCCGGTAAAAAGGTTGTTAAACGTGTAGGTAGAAGAGGAACAAAATCTACTGGAAAAAGACGAAGGCGCAAGTAGCCAAATCATGGAGAAATCAAGGAAACGTAATCACGAGGGGCAGGTGATAAAAACCACACCTGCCTACTCTGCATCCTTCAACTATGAAAAACTGCCTCCAACAGACATTTCTATAGTTTCTGAATCATATGACAAGATATATCCTGCCTATAATCCCACAGACACACAAATCTTGGAGTTTTTTATACAAGGAGACCCAGACCATTACATTGATTTGTCTCAAACCAAGCTTTACATGAAGCTCAAAATTCGAGATGCGGCAGGAAATAAGATTGCAAGTAGCTCCAGTACGGCGGTAGGAAATTGTATTTTCAGTACAATGTTTAGGGACATTGAGATATTCATTCAGAATGTTTCAATAACATCAAACACTGATAACTATCCCTACTCATCGTACATACATCGCATCACCAATAATGATTCAAACACTATTGCTAGATTGTACAAGTTTGAGCATCTCTATCGTGAAACAAACCCGGCAGCTGTTAGTACCAGTAATGAGGCTTATAAGCGGCTTAAAGTGCTTGCCGGAAAAGATTCTTTCGAATGCAATTCAGTTCTGGCACATCCTCTGTTCACACAGATTCGATACTTACCGCCTTCCCGGAATTTAAAAATTAGGCTGAGATATGCTCCAAACACGTTCTGCTTGTTGGCTAATGAGCCGGCCGCCAATAGTTCGTTCACTGATCAAATTATAGTGTCAGAAGCGTTTCTAGAGTGCCGTCGTATAATAGCTTCTTCAGAAGTAGAAAAAATACATAAAAAGGGTGGTCCATTTTACTTTCACTATCTTGAGCATAACGTCTTGAACTACACTATACCCACTGGCACTCAAATGCATACTAGTGAGACGTTATTGCCATACCTACCCCCACTCTGCCTTTGTGCAATTGTTGACACGGCTGCATATAATGGGAGCGTTTCAAAAAATCCATTCTCATTCACTCACAACGACTTGACCAACGTACATCTCACACTGAACGGGGAAAGTGTCCTCTTCCCCACTGGCCAAAAGTTTGACTCTACTACTGAATATTCTCGAATATACCGCAACCTCTCAACACTTATTGGGGAAACTGGAGAATATCCAGACTTTAGTGAGGACGATTTCCTCAAAAACGGCTATTTTCTGGTTCCATTAAATTTTTCACCCACGGGAAAATACGCAGATCGATTAAACCTGTTGCGACAGGGTAATTTAAAACTACAAATCAGTTTTAAGGCGGCTACTACAAAGAACCTTACCGTCATATTTTACTATCTGAGCCCAAAAATTCTTTCCTTTGATGAACACAACGTGTTCTTGGAATGAATGTCTCAGAGCTAAAGCGTCTCACCTCACGAGTTGTTGGGATTGAAGCTGAAGTAATTAGTCTAGACCCAGAACGAGTGAAGGACTTTAAACTTTATCAAATCCCAACAATTTGTTTCGTCAACGTTGGAAACGAAAATAGCTCAGAACAAAATCATTTTATTGCCCTGTTCTTTTATGTGAGTCACACTGGTGAAACACTTTGCGATTATTTCTGTAGTTTTGGGAAATCGCTAGACTATTATTCAATCGAGTGTCCCTGTACTGTGGTAGACAGTAACAGCAAAGAACTTCAGCATCGTAACACCCACTTATCAGCTTTCTGGTGTTTTGTGTTTGCCAGTCTTCGGTTCTGGAGAAAATCAATACAAGAAATTTGTAACCTCTTTGAGAGAAGCAAACTTGACAGTGCTGCTCGTCTTTTGTTGTACACTGAGGAAATTCTAAACCAAGCAAAGAAAAGGGACAGGAGGCTTGCTAATGTGCATCGCATGAAACGACGACTGGCCAGATTGAATGCTGAGAGAATAGAAGGAGAGAATGGACAGTGATGAATTGCAATTACTAACACTTCAAATTGCTCACGGTCGTGCTGTTGTCTACACCATCGGCAAAGACGAATTGGACAAGGTGTGTTTTGCCAACTTGCCAATAATAATTAATCTAAACACTGCAGACTCCAGAACAGAAGGAGAACATTGGCTTGTACTGTACGTATATCGCCCTTCGGACGGAGGTATCGTTTTTGATTATTTTGATTCGTACGCGGAGGATCTTGATCATTACGATATATTTTTTCCTTTTAATCTGAGGAACAAAAATACAAAAGTTCTCCAAACTTCTTCAAGTAGTCTATGCGGCCACTTTTGCTTGTTCTTTTCGTACTGTAGATTAAATCATTTCCCGTTTAATTATAAAGGCTTGTACGGATTTCTTACCGACAGCCCCCAAAAAAATGAAATAATTGTAAAAAATTTCTATAAAAAGATTAAAAAGTTTTTAGTGTTAAGGCTTAGAAACAAGCATAGTACCCTAAGGTGTATATCTGCTGAAGAAGCAAAGAGAGCAAAGTTGAAAAATGAATCTTCAAGATCTAATCGATGTTGCGTACGAACAATTAATCACGTTCATGATTGACAGGCCATACACTGCATATAATAATACGATTGTGTCAGCGCAGCGTATTAGACAAAAGCACGAACAATTTAAAGCCTATGCTCGAAAAGACGAGTCTGAGTTGCCTACGTGGTTTTGGAGAGGATACGCACAAAAAAAAGACGAGCTCCTTGACTTGATGTTAAAGCATTCTGGACATATTATTCATGGAAGAGAAATCTTTCCTCTTGATGCTATCAATTACAGCAGCAAAATCAAACAAGCTACCCTTGTCCTACTTAGAACCCTCATGTCCGACTATGTATTAAAAGTCGAAAGGGCGAGTGTACGCACTGATAACATTGATATACTTGAGCAGCTTATAAAGCTTTTCAAGCCCTTCAAGTACACGTCGTATTGGGAAGAGCTCATCATTGAAATTCAACCCGTCAGCTTCTTGAATTTATTCCTGCGTCACGAATTTCATGAGAAGGCATGTGAAAACATTATCGCGGAGCAACTTTTAAGTCCTCCCCCTTCTGAAGATTTGAAAAGAATAGTGGAAAAGATTAAGACAAGGGTGGACAAGCAACTTGGAGAATAAAAATGAACGCCAGACCAAGACTGGCCATCAGTTTCATTCTTCTCCTTCTCCCTTCAGCTTTCTCTGCATCTTTTCAACTTAGCACCATCAACAAGTGTTTTCTTTGCGTGGAAAAGGGACGTGTGTTTACACGCAACCTTTTTCCCATTGCCCGTTTTCCTTTCTCTTGTATCAAGTCACCCGACGAGCTTGAGCTTGGTGTTATAGTGTTAAAGTACGCATGCACAGTATACGATTGCATGTGTATTTTGGAGGATCAAAAACGAGTTTTTAACAAGACCGAGTCTTGTTATTATACAAAACAATCTCAGTGTAATAGCACTTTGTGCAATTGCACCTTGACTTCTTCAGGAAAAAGCTTTATTTTTAAAGCAAAAACTTTTATTTTGTTACCATTGTTCACCATGATCATGCTTTACAATGAAAATCGAAAGCTCTGATTACAGTTGGTTTTTGCGTCGGCTTCAAGCCAAACAAAGTTTGGAAAAAGCCCTAAAAGATATTTACTTTAGAAGAAAGTTGTGCAAGCCATTAAATGTGGGAAAGGGAATAGGAAAAGGTTCTTGGAAGCGCTCCCAAATTCAGGGAAACTATTTTGAACGACAGGTAAAGCCCGCATTCCAGGAAAAGCAGCCAAGGAAGCAACTGAAACCTAAATACAAGCCGCAGATTGAAGACATTAGCAGTGACACAGAAGAGCAAGATTCTGGCAAGCAGTTGGTATTGTACAACTCCAACCAGCCTTACATCTCAATTGCTCACATCTACAGTGCAGTTTCCCCAACACCAGGAACTAGCCCTGTTCAACTTTGTATCCCAGAACCACCTACTGGTACGCAAACCAACGTGCTCTCCTTTGTTGTGGAAGAAGAAACAAAGAAATCCAATTCTGCAGGCTCGAGTGGCGTATGCGCCTTGAATCCAGAGAGAGCCCCATCAAAAGACAACAAAGACCAGCGTTCCCACTTTGACTCTTTGTGTGAGAAACAACATTCCCCAAAGTGCACGTTAGCAAAGCATCACACCCAAGGGTGTCTAGGCTGTTATTTTGACGTGCTGCTGTCCCAAAACACCACAATATGCCCGTTTCAATGGAACCACCTATTCAACCACCAAACTGTATAGAGGCTGCGTATGAATCGACTGTCGACTTTTGCGGAAACTTGATCAGGTGTGTTGGCGAAGGATTCAAGTGTGTGGGCGACGGATTACTAACATTTTTTGTGCACTGCTCAGATGCGTGCAGCACTATTATCTTTGCTTGCACTGAAGAATGTGAACCTGATTGTTGTAGTTGTGACTGCGGGAGTATAGATTGCGGCAATATTGACTGCGCTGGATGTGCTATCTAAACATATTTTAATAATGGGAGTGAAAAGAATTGCTTTTGCAGATTCTAGAAACTCTCCAAAAAGCGACTGTAAGTTTCAAGAAATTTGTGAGGGTGAGTGTACAGACTTTGAGCATTTTCCAAGTTATCAGCAATTCTGGAAAGAAGAGTATTCAAAAGTTGCCAAGGATTACGAAGGACGTCTTTGTGAATCGTGTGTTTTGCTTTATTGTAACTGGACAACGGAATTGATTCTTTACTTTTGCAAGAAAAAGAGGAAAGACATTCTCAATTCTAACCAACTTACGCGGTTCATAGCCTACTATTACTTAGACGCTGCACTTTACGAAAGTTGCAAGCGTATTCATCAACCTTTCAACGCAGATAAATTCTGCGTTGAGGATTTTAGAAAGTTTTATGATAACGCATTTACCAGGCTAGACTTTTATGAAATAAGTTTTCACAAGGATGAATTGTATGTTCGCATTAGTGAGTTACATGATAAACTAAAGAACATGTGGTTAAACTGCAAACATGATTGCACAAAGAAGTTGTGCAGTGAGCTCTTCAACTAAAGTTCCAGTTTTACATCCCATTTCAGAGGACATTATAAACATTAAAGTTTTATTTGAAGACGAAGAAAAGTGCAAACAAGTAGACTTTTTTAGTGGTTTGTATAATGCTAAACAAGGTTGGGATTGTACATGCTACCCAGAGTTTAGCAAATTGTATTTTTGTCTTGTACACATGTATAGTAAAACAAGTGTCATTGACACTTTAAAAGAAAAAGACTTTTGTTCCCAGGCTCTAGCACTTTATAAAAATTTAAATCAAAAATTAATCGTATGTTTAAGAACACATACAGAAGCTACGGTTTTTCCATGCAGTGATTGTCAAATTAAAAATACCTTGGCAGTTAGAGCTTCAGTTTTCAAATTAAATGGTAACAATTTGGTGTTGCATAGTAAATTTGGAATTTCGTGCCAATATTTATTGCAAAACCATCTTGATCGTCGATTTTCTTGTACATCTGTAAAGTGTTTCCCTCAAAGAAAAAAGTACTTAAAAAAGCATAGAGTAGTTGAAAAATATTAAGTTTTTCTACACTTTCAACTTTCATCGTTTGTGTGTACATAATTTGTAAAAGTGTAAATAAAATATCCCTGTAAATAAACTCTGCATCACATCATGGATTTCAATCCCTGTGTTTGTCCAATCGTACACAGAGAATGCCTTGTTAAATGTTTCAAGGCAATGAACAAGGAACCCATAACGGAAGAGGAAATCATCAAGATTCCAGGATTCGAATATAAGAGCCGCATGGCTTTTAGTGATTTTCAAACAACCCTAGCTTTGGTTGGGTTGAGATTGAAATATGCATTGTGCGGAAGGGGCATTATTAACCATCTCTACTACATTCAACGGCTATTCAGAGAACTGTTTCCCAAATCAGTTCCCCCCGAAAATATGGATGTAGAAGACATGATATTTGAGTACTTGTTCCCAATTTGCATGGTGTATGCAAATTGCAGATGCAACTCCTGGGATTTCGTCATGGGATGAAGATACAATATATGGGAGTTATCTCCCCCCTAGGCAGAACATCGCCGGGGAGTGCAATACTGTTGAGCATGTTTAGTTTAAATTGCATGAACAATAGTATTGTACCGTTTGGCATGTTTTTTCAACAAAAATTTGATTGATGTTTTATTATAACCAGTTGATTTTATATAACAACAATAAAAAGGTAAAGGAATTTATTTATTTATTTTATTTTTCCTAGTTATCTTTACTTTTCTTGTAGCAAAATCTCTTTCTATAGTATAGAGCAGTACACATGTGTTGGTAACGGAATGAAAGGTTCATGATGCCCCAGCCATAATCAAACGCATTCAGTTCAGTTGTAGTTTTGACTTTTAAAAACACGTCACCAATGTAACAAATCTGTCGGGCCACACGATCGTCAAAGTTTTCCCTCTTTTGCTGTAAAAAGGAAATCATAATATTAATATTAAAATGCATACATGGAATAATAACTTTTGTAGCATTATTGACAAACCTCAATATCGCAATAGTGGAGAGAGTCAATTCTGCTAAACAGCTTTGATGGTGGCCCGTACCGCATTCCACCTTTCCAGGGTCGCATTGGTCCTTGTGTAGGCACCCTACATTTGTGTCTGTACTTTCGAATTGCAGCACAAGTTCCTGGGTATCTGTTTGCAATATTAGATTGAAGCCAGCCAATTTCAAAATCAGTTAAATTTTTCAGCAAATTGCGTTTATAAAAAGACGCAAGTGTGCAAAGCGAACTAGCATACTGCACAAGATCAGACTCGGCTCGCTGCTGCCCCTGTGAAATAAAATAAAACCAAAATGAATAAAAGAGGATATTTTTATTTTAAAAGAATCATGAAAAACAAATCTAATTGAAAAACTTACAAAGACGCATTTAAAACCCTTGAGTCGCATAAACACTTCTCTCACATCATACGTGTGTTCGTAGCCTTTGGATGGACATGGTGGACAGGCTGTCGTTGATTGCAAGAGAGGAGCAGCAGTGGTTTGGGGCAACTCTGGACAAGGCATGGCCACTTTCAGTTCAGGACAGGCAGGGCATGTGTAAGGAAGCACTGTTGTTGTTGGTTGGGTTGAAGTAAACAATGGGACTTGGGGTGAGTCTGGACAAGATTTTTCCGGGCAGTGGCACGCAGGATATGTGTATGGCATTTCTGTTGTGGACGTACACGGTGGAGTTGGTTGCTCAGTTGGGCATTCAGGACAAACGGTTGCAGGACATGTTATGACTGGACATTCTGCGTGCGGGGAATATGCAGGTTTAGTTGTACACGGCTGGCATTCAGAGCAAGGAGGCATTGTTTTGCTTTGGATTGAAACTGGTGTAGTAGGAGTAGGAACCTCTAAAGTTTGCTGCCGAGTTGTGTGAGTAGAAGAATGTGTAGGTATATAGATAGGAGCAAACGTAGTTTCTGTTGTGCTTGGCATTTCTGTAGTAGCTAGCGTTGCTTCTGGAAAAGGCTTTGACTGTGCGCTGGCAGCTTGCGTTGTTGCGTTGCTTGGTTCCTGCTTTTTCTCTAAAGCTACTTTCTCAAAACTCAAGGTTGAGTTGCTTGTTGCATTGAATGCTGGTTGATCGGCAATGAGAGGATTCTGTGAGCGCACTGCAGAAACCACTGCAATTTTTCCATTTCCTGAAAATCACGAAATATGAATAAATGAATTAAATGAAAACCTAAACTGAAATCCAGAATTCTGAAATTGTTTGAAAATGTATGAACTTTTTAAAATAAACCTTGGATTTACCTTTCACAATTTTGTTTGCAATCTTGCAGTCCTGTCGTGTACTTGAAATTGATCTGACATTTTTCAAGTTTTCAGAATTGGCAACACAGAGAGTAGAATGGTTTTTAAAGACGATGAAATCACATGAAACCTTTACGCACTGTTCGCACAGCAAGTCTTGCTTACATGCTTCAGAAACGAAAGCTAGTAAAATCAGGACTAATATTTTGGAAATCATGATGCTTGCAGTAAAATCTGTAAACTGTATTTACTGGGCAAATGCTAAAACGCAACTAGAATGTTGAGTGGACAAGAATGATAAGAATTGGGACAGTAGTCGTTGGTTGGTTTTAAATTTCGCATTAATGTTTCCTGTCAGCGAGATAACAAAACATTCCACATGATGATAAAGCAGTAGTAGCGCACGTATCTCGACATCAAACCTTTAAGCATGAATGCAAAAGTGTAAGAAATATGTAGGTATTATATTATGCGTGTGTATATGTATATAATGTAAGCATAAATGAATCATGACATCATCATAATTTATCATTTCAATCCATGAACACAAAATATTTATTGGAATTATCAGACTTTCTTTTACATAATATCAGTCTCAGAGTTAAATTGGCATTGATTAGTACATACATAATATTAATAAATCAGTCTTTATTGTTACAAGAATATTGAAAATTTGGAATTATTGAATTGAAATATAATGAAAATTATGAAATTATGAAATTAAAATTGATCAAATTTACAAAAATACATGGTTACACAATTAAAATTGAAATTTTGAAGTATACAAATTATAAAAAATTAAGAATTTGAACTTGAAGAAGAATTTGAAAATTCTGGAGCAGGATACACGTTTGGGGCTCGTCTGATTCTGGTTGATCGTCTTAACGTAACTTCTACAACTAAAGAAAAATAACTACTTAAACTACTGTAACATCAAACAAATCTTCATTTATTTTGGCAGCGTTCATTAGTAATAAATTACGCTGCTCTGTTCCAGTTCTGGCTGAGGTAGATGTTGAAGCTGTTGCGGCTGTTGATGAGGAGGTGGATGGTGAAGTGGTGTCGATAAATTGACGCATCGTCATCGTTTCAACTTCTTCATGACGAATGTCTAGCGAGTCCTGACTAGCATTCACATTTTCCGGAAGCAAATCTCGGACTGCCAAACGAGCTCTCCGCAACGCTCTCTCCATTGCAGCCATCCTTCTCTCAGGTGAGGGAGTTTGCGGGCGATATGGTGACGGTGGGTTACGTACAACATAGCTGTTGCGTAACTGGATGATGCCCATGTAGAGAAGATATAGGACAGCTACCACCAAAAGCAAGAACATTGTCATAAAAAGTGGGTAGCTGTCCGCTAAAATGAACAAAAAAAGGAAAGAAATTAGATTAAGTAAGTTTAAGGTAGGTATAAATAGGTTAAGATTAGATTAAGTTAGGTTAAGAAGCATAATTAGCATACCTGAAGTGTCCAGGAAGCTATCAAACGCATTGGTGCGTGCATGTGGAGCCTGTGGTGGCAATCCTGGACACTTTAGCCACTGTTTTGGGCCACCGGAAAGTTGCTGCAAAAACAAAAGAGCAGCATAAAAATTATGCACACACACACACAGAAACACACACACACACCAAATTCTTAAAAAGAAAACCCGAATTTCGGGAACATACCCGAAAAGTCTCCCCTACCACCTTTCTTCCTGGCATACAAATGCCTTCATCCTCCTCCTTTTCCTTCACCCACCAGCAAAGATATGCGGGTGCATTAAGGCACTTAATGCAAGTTTTCAGAGTTGTGCACTGAAAACAACAAAAAAGCCATTTAAAAATTTATTTTTATGATGATGATGATGATGACAACGACTACGATAATTTTAAAAAGTATTTTTTTAAAAAACTTACGTCCATATCGACGATTTTTAAAATTTGAGAAGATGAGGAAGATGACGATGGTGAAGAACGGGATGATAAGGATGATGACAGCAGCAGCAGCAAAAGAGTCGTCCAAAGGCCAGATTGAAAGTGTAGTAGATTTTGTACACTGCACTTTCAATCTGGAAAAAAGCATGAAAAAAGCATGCTTTGACAGGTAAACGTGAACGTAAAAAGCGTTCATGTTTACTTGTCATTTTAACCTGTAAAATGCATACATGTGACAGATTGAAGGTGTAGTGCATTTTTGTACTACACCCAATCTGTAAAAATGCATGCATGACTTGGTTTGACAAGTGAACGCTTTTTACGTTCATGTTTACTTGTCAGTCTTACCGGTAAAGTACACACCGATAAACGGTGTGTACTTTACCCATAGCGTAAATGGTAGAAGGTCAAAGTCAGTCTACTATACACAGAGTATAGTAGACTGACAAAGAGAAAAAATAAGGAAATGTGGTATATAATATGCGCTAAGCGTATATTATATACCTTTCTTGCTTGTATAGCAAGAATTTCTTGAGAAATCTCAAGAGCCGTGTGTGTGTACATAATACTACACACGCACGGCGTAATCTCAACTAAAGGGTCGTGAGCGCCATCTCATCAACTCTAGAGTGCAACTATGTTCACTCTCTGAGTTGATGAGAAACTCAATGCTTTGCTGCTGCTGCCGCTTGGTTCTCCTGCATTCATGCGCAGAGAACAAAGTGGCAACAAGTGGCAGCAGTAGCGTTCCTTCCCTTACCTCTTTTGCCCATGCATTTTCATCCCTATTCACCCTGTCATTTAAATAACATGGACCAATGTTAATTAAATGACAGGGTGAGCGTGGGACGAATACACAGGTCAATGTCCATAAGGTCAAACTGTTAACAATTTATATACTTTCTGCCAATAGAATTGTTGACATAAGTTCCTTGTTGCAGAATAGGCTATGTAAGTTTTTAAATAGGAGGTATTTGCAAGCAAACAAATTATTTGCATAGTAATTTTCAGTAAAATATTCCTCGTAATTGAGGTGCACTAATGCATCAAATGTTCTTCCATTTGTAATTCTAAATAATGCTCGATGAAGTGACAATGGAGTATTTATTGCTGATTTGTGTATAGTTTTGTGTGTAAAGTGAGAAATGGCTTGTGGACGGCAATATTCATTGCAAAGTACAAGTTCCTGGTATTTAAAGCCGCTTTTAGTTTGAATCAAATGGTACACAATTTTTAGTGCAGGAACATTGTAGTCTTGCCCCCGATACATAGCTGTATTAAATTCGTATTGGCTACAAGTTAGCTGCATAAATACTGTGCTTAGATGCATGCTCATTTGCCAAAATGTTTCAAATATTTGTCTATTTTTAAAAGTAGCAGCTTGTAGAGAGCCAAATACTATATGATAAGGTTGTGTGTGTTTAAATGGAAAGATATTTCCGATATCTTTACTATAATTATTGAACACCATGAATCGAACAAATGAGGGGTGATAATTTTGATAATGTGGAAAGCTGTGAAAAATTGTTTCGTAGTTGTGTTTAGATTTTGAAATGCTTTTCAAGAAGGGGACTACAATTATTGAATACAAGTTTTTATTGCATTTGTGGTCATGAGCATGTACGCTTGCTGCTACAAAAATTGAAAATACTAGCTGGAGATACATTACTGGTAATCGAAATAATGGTTATTTTAGAAGAATGTTGGGTCTCTAAGAAACATTTGCTTAAGATTTTTGTAGAATAATATATATAGCGAGAACGATACAAGTCACTAAATTGTGTTCTATATACTTATCTACTTCGCTTAACAGAAACTGGTAACCTGAAAACAGTAACAAAAACGAAATGCAGGAACCTATACGTACACGTGCCTGTCTTTCATAAACCAATCAATCAAATTGGAGATGAAACTGCTTTGTTGCTCATACCGGATGTCTTGAGAAAAGGGTAGCCTACTAAGCTTGCTAATAAAAAATTCAATCATTTTCGGTTTATTTCAAGCCTAATTATTGCTAGCACGCTTTAAACACGTGCCTAGTGTCTACCTAATTTATCTTGTGCATATTCTATGTGTAATTGTTTTATCCGTTAAGCAAAATCACTTTGTAGTATTGTACAAACATATAAAAGTCTGAAATAATAGAACAAAGTACCTCTTGTTTCTCGCGTAAGCCCTGAACACCTGAACATGCAAGTCGTTTAGGATTAATGAGCATTGTACCTTAAAGGCATTCCGTTGTGTGCGACTTGCCCCGGAGAGTACTATTGAGAAAACAGTTTTGGACGCTTGGAGTGACAATACTTAAAAACTTATTGGTATATGACTATTATTTATCTTGGAATTTCGTATAAACATTTATTTCATAAAATTATTTAGTGCTTGTTACGTAATCTGTGGGGGCAAATGTTTTAGTTTCCTGTAAGCTTTTAGACGCTTTTGTAAATAAAATGTCAATGCAATATGGTGTGTCCGAAGGAATACGGCGTGCAAACTGATTTTGAATTTCACATGTAGCCACATTCCAAATGTTTGGTAGCTTTCTAGTTTTTTGAACAGCCCAGAAACCTTTTAGTGGCATTACCACTACACAAAACTCCCATTGTCAAGGTCAACATGCGGGTATAAATTCTGACCGTATAATTTCTACGCCAACACACTTTCGACCAAAACAATCCATATATCCATTTCCGCACAAAACTGTCCCGTTTTAGGGTTTTGCTGTGGTAGGTACCCACACTAAAATTGGTTAGATTTAGATTCACGATATGAAGTTGAATAAGGTTTTTGAACGATAGAGCGGATACTTACAGGCAAATTGTTGTGGTGTAGGCTACGTCAACTCCCGACAAAAAACGAAGTCATCATATTCGTATTTCATGGACTTGTCTATATATTTAGCGTTGTAAAAATGCAATTACGATTAATTAAAAAATTTGGCTATCTTGGAATGAACATATGGGAGTAGAAGAACAATTTAAGACATTAAAAACATCAAAAAGTTAATTATTTTTTTAATTGCCCTGTTAACTTTAACTACGATTATTAACTTTCCGCCACCAATGCTAAACCAAATTTTAGCGGTTTTTGGTATTTTGAAGGCCACCAATTTTAATGGCGTTCTTATTTCGTTTAGCATTGGTGGCGGAAAGTTAATAATCGCAGTTAAAGTTAACAGGGCAATTAAAAAAATAATTAACTTTTTGATGTTTTTAATGTCTTAAATTGTTCTTCTTCTCCCATATGTTCATTCCAAGATAGCCCAATTTTTTAATTAATCGTAATTGCATTTTTACAACGCTAAATGTTCATGCACATTTAACTTAAAACGTCCATAACTTCCTTACGTTAGCTTTATTTAACTTGAATTTTTTTGTGTTACTATTAGGATAACACTAGTTATCGACCAAAATACAAATAATTTCGTTTTTCGTAACTTCGAAATATGGCTGTCGGGAGTTGGCGTAGCCTTAGCCTGTGCAAAATGTTACACTCGTTAAAGATTGTAATGTGTACGAAAGTACCCATATTTAAAAAGCGGTATAGTATCCGGGTTAAGTTAATTGCACAAGCTGTGGCCAAGATTTTCAATGTCATTTTTTCTAAAGAAAAATATAAAGGCGCGAAGTATTTATCTGTATCAAAAAATAAGAAAATTAACTTTGAATAATTTGATTTGTAAAGTGAAGGAGTGCTTAGGTTTTTACAATGCGTTACAATAGAATGCTTTATTGTTTTGAGAAACGGTTCTGTTTGCTTGAAAAATGAATTTAATGTCCTGAAAACCTTCACAAGCTCTCATGCGGAACGAGCCGTTTATTTTCGAAAATAAAGCGAACACAGCAACAATTGCATGCTCCGCCGTATTATTTGTTTTGCATAATAATTTTCCTAGAAAGCTTTAAAACATTGTCATTTTAAAGCATAGGTTATGGTAATAATCATGACCAGTCTTTAATTCAGTGCATATTTTTTGTGACATTAAATTAGCTATGGAAACAGTAAATTAGAAAAGTTGACGGAAATCCTACCAAGAGTTTTTTCACTTCCCACCAACTTGTTTTGAACAACGCTTCCTGATCGTGTGGGAGATTTGCTGCTTTGCACAACAGGCAACGCATTACAAACTAATTATCAGAAATATTTTTAGATTACAAAACAACGGTCAAAATGAAAACGAGCAATGTTTTATTGTCATGTTATGGATTATGTGGTAAACCCAGTTCTGAGTGCGGGCTAACAAGCAAGTAGAATTCTCTGGTTAAATTATTTCAATCAGAAAATGCATTTACCTGGCAACAACAACTACGCAAATCGTGAACTTAATTAAAAAATGTATACCTATGCCTCATTTCATATTCGTTTAACTATCAATAATAAATTATAATCCGGTTATTAAATTTCCTCATAAAGAAACTCAGAACATTTTCAAACGTAATTTTCCTTCATTTGTGCTTAAATTTGTAAATATAACATACTTGCTTTTGCCACATACATAGCATTTTGATGAAACTGTTGCCTGTTTATCAGCTTTTTAATATACCAGCAAATATTTCATGTTGTTACGTGTAATAATTTACTGGCAACATATTTCCATTGAAGGAAGAAAACCAAATAATAATAAATTTATGGTTTCCTTTCAATATTGTACTTTAGCTCTTTCTTAGAGTAATTTTGCTGATTATTGTGCATTAGCATTTGCGTTAACCCAAAAGACCGTACACTTATTTTTCAGTGTTTATCTATTCAACGTGTGTACGTGTGCTTCTGAAATTCTGTTTTGAAATCGTTTTAAGAATGGAATCTGAGTTTGAAACTGGTTATCCATGGGAGAAAAAGCCCGGCCCAATTTATCGATGGCGTGTCGCAGCATGTATTGTTGGAATTACTGATGTGGTAGAACAGTAAATTACTCTCTAAAAATTAATATAAATACATAATAGAATTATTGAATTACATTGGATTTTTAGCTATATCCGGTACTTAGAATTGCGGCAATCGGAATATGGTTACATAGTGAATACTGTGAGGAATCAGATACAGAGGAGCACAAAAGTAAATATGTTACAAAATTGTTATTTAAATTGCATTTTGTATTACGACAACTTTTTATTGTTTAGCCCGAGTATGGTTGGTTCTCGGAATTATGTCGGTGCTGGTCTACGCTCCGTTCGAGTTGGCTGGCATGTTACTACTCTCTTTGCGATTAGTATCAGCAACATATCAGGCAAGCACAGTGACCAACATATCAGAAAAGCAGTTTCAATATGTTAATCATCTATTTTGTAATTTCCAGAAACCTAAAGGCGGTATTGATGAGAATTACGATGCCATAGATGAAGCAGACGACAGTTTAAACATTATTCTTAACTGGCGTGCTTGCCGAATCTGGTTTCTTGGACTGACCATTATGTGTCTTGCACTAGCAGCAAAACTGAATTCAAAATTGTTGATTGTTTCTACCAACCTAGTTTTCCAGTATGTAATGCTACGAATAGTTAAACAATATGTTATTGAGTTACGGGAATTTATTAAAAGGGAAGAAGGGAAAGTAAAGCAAAGGACAATAAGAAAACATAGCCGATTAGAAAATGCATTTCGAAGAGCGTCAATGGTCTTTCAGCCAATTTTGGAGGAATAAATGAGCCCAGTGTTTTATTTTGTTTCAAGCAGATAAATTCTATAAGGTGTAAAATCTATTAAGATTATGAAATAAAAAGCTAGAATTCTTGTCGATTTTTTTATCATGAGTAGCTATTCATAATAACATTTCATTTCATACAGATTTTCACAGTAAAACAGTTCACATTTCTTCACAGACAATAACAATGCTGACGACACGTGCTTAAAATTTACTTACACGATGTATTTTCTATTCAGCTACATTTCGATCAAGTTTGAATGTCAGCTTATGATTAACTTTTATCAAAGACTCCACTTGAATTTGAAATCCGAAAACGAATTGCAGTTTTTAAGACACCATGAATGATTGGGTTCTGTCAATACTAGTTGACCGACTTATTCAAGTAAATTTTAAGGCCATAACGCGGCCACTACGTAATAGTTGAAGTATTCATTCATTCCTTGCAAAACCAGGTCTCTAGAACAGCGCACAGGACCAAGGGTCATGTAAATAGGTGGTAAGCTGCGAAGAACTCGTTTAAGATTTCTGCGAATGATAGTATTATCGATTGTAATACGGCCAAAACTATTTTGAAAATCAGTCATAGCACTGTAAACGGACGACCAGGCGCAGAATAGATGATAAAGGCGACTTAGAGTAAACAACATGTCTACCAGTAGCCAGAGCACATTTTCGAAAGAAATTCCCATTCGTAGTAGTTTGAAGACCACGTATGCGGTGATAAATTGTTGGAGTCCGATAACAATGAAAATCAGAAGTAGTGGCAAGGAAATGGGACTTAGAAGAAGACGAGTTGAAAGTTGTAGGGAACGATATTTTGGTATTGATGAGTTGAAAGTTTGTCGGGTCAGAATACGAAGAGAAGCAGCAATATGGAAAGCGTAGCTAGAATGTAGAAAATATATGAAAGACCATAAGAAATAGTACGCCTACATTGTGAGATAATTGTATAGCCAGAAGAAAACGTGTGAAAATGAAGATTTGGAGGGATAAATGGAATACAATGATGTTTTTGAAGAGAGATAGGAATCCAATGTAAATGTGTACACAAACAATTCAATTAAGTCGAGAATCAAATTGTGCAGAAATAAATAAATATTTTGATGTTGTAGATCTTCGGTTGTACCAATTGGATGAAGTCGGTCCAACAGATAGAGGGAAGAGTTAAAAGCTGTTCGGAAACCGGGATGGAGAAGAATAAAGTCTTGAGGAAAGGTAATAGTGTAAGCTAGTATCCAAAGAAAGGCTTCTAAAAGCCCGAAAGTATCTAGAGATCCAAATATTTGCTGATAGAAACCAGAAGCTAAGAAAATGTTGTGCAGAATATTAGCAAGAAAAGAAAGTCGAATGATTAGAAAAATGGTAAAAGTTAGACGACTGTTTGGACAACTGGATGGTATACTGGTAAAGGTAAGGTAAAAACGGAGAATTTTCCGAATGTAGAAAGTAAATTGACGTGAAGCCATATCCGAAACTTTCGAGTGAATGGTATAATGACCACTGACTAACTAAAGTGTGAAATAAAAGCACACAAAAAATTCTAACTGGGTAAATACTGCTTTTATTGTCAAAATAATTCATAAACGTGTTCGTGATGGTTTAAATTATTGTGTATTGACGTCAAGCTTCTTTTGCGCTTCTAAAGTAACTAGGGTATCTAATTTGCATAAAACTTGAAGAAATAGAGTGGACTAGTTTATAAGTCACGTAAACATTTTGAGGTTAAAAATAAGTTTAGAACTAAGTATTGGTAGCTAAAAGAGAGTGGAGTTATATACAGGTATAAAATAAATATGGAATATTAAATGAACAAAAATATGTTTGTGTTTTCCGCCCACGCTAGCTGCAAGAATAATGACATAAGCGTTTAATTTGTTTTGTTCATTTTGTAACCTAACATGCAAACACTTTTATGTATACACCGCCACGTTGCGTAACTTGTAATAATATTTGGTTATGTGTGCCAAGGCCTATTAGTTATTTAAATGCGCCTACAAAAATATCTAAAATGCGCAATTCTGTAAGAAAAAGAAAAATATGATAAAATCAAAATGTCTCGGGTTTCTAATAACTGGGCAATTATGTTAATTCTAAAAATATGTGTAATGAATTCGCTCATGGTACCTGTATTTATTGACATTGTTTTTGCCATGGCAGAATAACAGTGCCTGGTACTTACAAAATTTACTCATACACTCATACAGCTTTGTAGTACGTTGAATATTTGGTGTCTTGTAATTGCTTTATCAGAACATATTACTTTTTAAAATTTTTCTTTACTACGCACAAACATGTTATTTACGGCAGTACTTATTTACAAAATCGCATTGACGTTCAAGCAGATACTGTCCGCAAAACCCGTTTTTGGTAAGTTGGTTGGTGGGTAATTAAGCCCGTAATATTCGTATGCATAATGAATTCTCCAATACGCTTAAATTACTTTGTTTTCGTCACATCAAAACGACAATAAAACTGATAGTCATAAATTAGCGTGAAATAAGGACCCAAAAATAAAACTTGCACAATTTTGCTTCTATCAAGACAAACATTTTGCTGAGTGGATCAATAATCCTTAAATCATATACGCTTTTACAATGTCACCACTCTCTGTAAGTTTCTACTTAACTTGGTTTAACAACCAAAACACTATCTTACTATAAAAAATCTTACTATACTGTTACTTTACATGCCTAAATGTTTTCTTAGAGTACAAATCTGTTGCTTAAAATATTAAGGCCATAGGGCAGCTGCTGCGTAGTAGTTCAGATATTCGCGCATTCCGTGCAAAATTAGGTTTTTGGAACAACGTATAGGGCCCAACGTCATGTAAATTGGAGACAAACTTCGAATAACACGTTTAAAACTTTGACGTTGTTTTATTGTGAGTAGAGTGCTACAACGAAAGCCTTCCTGGAAACATTGCATGGCACTGTAAACGGATGACCATGAGTAAAAAAGAAGACATATTCTACTAAGGCTACAGCACATATCGACAAGAAGCCAAAGTACAGTTTCGGATGAAGTCCCCATTCGAAGCAGTTTAAATACCAGGTAAGTGGTGACAAATTGCTGAACTCCTAGAACAATGCAAATGACAAGGAGAGGAAAGGCAACGGGACGAAGAAGAAGTCGAGTGGAAAGTTGAAGAGAACGGTAGGCGGGAATGGATGTGGCAGGGGACCGAACAGAGAGTAGTTTGAGAGAAGACTTAATGTAGAAAGCATAACTAGAATGTATGGAAAATATAGAAGACCATGAAAAGCAATAGGCCAATAACGTGAGATAATTGTGTAGCCAGAAGTACTTGAATAAACATGGAGATTTTATGGGAAAGATGGAATATAGCGAGGTTTTAGATGATGATAAAATGGAATCTAGCGTGATAGCATAGAAGGACATTTGAAATAGGTCGAGAAAGACGTTGTGGGAAAATAAATAGATATTTTGGCGTTGCAGAGATGTTGGCGGGCGGTTGGGATGAAGATTGTCTAAAAGACGAAGAAAAGAGTTAAGAGAAGATTGGAATTCAGGATGAAGAAGAATACAATCTTGGAGAATTGGAATTATGTAGGCTATTATCCAAAGATATGCTTCTATAGTATCAAAAGTGTTCAAAGAGCCAAACGTTTGTTGGTAAAAACCAATAAGCAAGAGCAAAATATGAAAGCTGTTTATAAGGAAAGAAAGACGAGTGAGAATGAAAATCAGGAAGACGAAATTGGGTTTTTGGTAGAGAGTGAGTGTACAAATGAAATAAAAACGGAGGATTTTTCTGAAGCACGAAGTAAATTGAGAGGAAGCCATTGAAATAAAATTGAAGTGAATGTGAGAAGGATTATTGTCAAACTAATACGCAAGAACTAAAAAACAAATGGAAACGTTAAACGTTAAAACAATTTAGTGGGTAGGTCAACTAAAAATGACGAATATTTGATTGCGACCGTGTGTTCTGACAATTTATTGACACGTTGACAGTAAGGTAGTATTGTGTAAAGTTTTAGCGTTCATATTATTTTGAATTTAATTTAAAAGTTTAATTCAATTTCCACATTGTTTTTGTGGCAACTGGCTTAGAAAGTTGGAAAATTTTTAATTAAAAATAACATTCGTAGTTCGTATTAAAATTAGTAATATAGCAAACCATTCAAATAATGATAAGATAATGTCAACCATTTTGACATAGCTCTGTCAAATGAATTTGTATTGAATGACGTATGTCATAGTCCGCTTGTAAAAATGTTACTTATTATGAACTTAATGTAAACAGAAAAGTGAAATATGTAAAAATAAAACATGGTAATCATGTAGTAGAGAGTAAGCTTGCCGAAGTTTCAAATTCATTTCAAATACACCATAATTTCGAATTTTGGCAAACTGACAAAAGATTCGTTAATTTGGTCAAAAACTAACGAATAATCATGTGTCGCATGCCATAGGTCACTTAAGGAACTTAAAAACCCGCCGTGACCTTTGACCTTAGAGGTCGAATTTCAAAAATCGGGCTCCGTTCTGCACAGTTTCCAGAGACCAGAAACATTTGTGCGTTAACAGAATTCCAAATTTTTTTTTACTGGACTAGCGATATGCTGTCCACAAAACTTGGCATGTGAATAACGGTCAAGTGATTTCGAATTTTTGAAAACTGACAATTTATTCGTTAATTTGTTCAAAAACTAACCTCTAAACATGTGTCACATGCCATAGGTCACTCAAGCAACTTAAAAATCTGTCGTGACGTTTGACCTTAGAGGTCGAATTTCAAAAATCGGGCTCCGTCCTGCACAGGTTCCAGTGACCAGAAACCTTTGTGCGAAAACGGAAATTGGAAGTTCAATTTGGTGTTAGAGATATGGCGTTTGCAAAAATCGACTCAGGCAAAATTAGTAGTATAAAATGTGCTTTATTATTCACCAGGTTTCTAGCACGGGAGCTACTGTTTAAAGTAGAGCATATGCTGTTTACAATTTAGACCAGATTAGGTTATAAATATTTTTCATGTTTGCGTTACCATCCATCGAATATCACAATACTAAATTATTAAACATTCGAAGCAAACCTAATCGATGTGTGCTGGAAAAATCATATTAGCAATTTTACTGATGCCACTGAAAATTACATATTGTCAAAGCAAAAAAGTTGTTAATAAATCCAAAACAATAATTGTTCACGAAGCGTAGGTATGCTTGCATATTTAATGTTAGTGTGTAAATAAAATAACAATTATAATTGAAAGTTTGTTATCCAAGTTTAATTTGCTTGGTTCAATTCTCCAATTAAAATGCTCATAACTTAGCTTATCTCTTCCGGTTCTAAAGTACTGGCGATGAATTTTCAAAACATTATGCATGCTCTTAAATTTCAAGTTAGTGGGTATAAGCTCCGTGTATTCTTCAGAACAATAATCTGCGCACAGAACCGTAATATTGGCACCAAAGTGTTCATCTAACCATACGTGGAACTTCAGCGCAGGATAAAGTAAGAAAACCTGAGTATCCTCTGAGTTTCCCAAGGCACTGTAACGCTTGGAAGATAGCACCAGCACTAGAGTTTCACTTCTTTGCAAAATTCTTTAACATAGTATTATTTTGCTTTGAGCTTGAACTTGTATAGTTTCTTCTGCAAAAAGAAGTACGTGAATTATTGGCAAATAGCGCAATGAAATTGGAGCTACCGTTGTTTGATATTGTTTCAACAGAATGATTTGTTAAAAGCCATGCAGAATATGATATCTACTATCCAAGTGAATTTGGCCATCCGTATATACAATCGCGCTGTCCGGTTGTGGCAAATATCTGTCTAAATCTTCGACGGTTGGTGTGCCAGATGTTTAAGAAATTTTACACATCTTATCTACTAATGAAATAACCACAAAAGAGATAAACGCAAGCATTGTTTTTTAGATTTGAATAATTGCACGGCTTCAGATAAAAAGGTTTTCTGAATTTTACGTATTGCAAAAAAAACACAATTGGATTAAAGCTTCAGAAACTGACAATTACCAATTTTGCAGGAGTACTTTGCCCATACAAGTTTCTCAAATATGCAACTGTTGCTCACTCGATTGATGCTATTATATCTATAGACTAATGAAATGATATTTTTCTTTAAACATTACATTTACAAAACTCAAAATTATTTTTGCTTTGTCGTTCATGCGGTTGCAAGAATATACTTGTATGTAAGTAATGACATAACTTATTAACTTACTTTTTTATAAGCTTCGAAAATAGTGTAATATGCTGTTGACTAGCACACAAGGGAAGGAAACTAGCTAGCGCACACGAGCCGCCAGTAACGCTATTTATAATTAGTAAGCTATAACGATATAAACACATATATACATAAAACTACTTCTACCGCTATAGATCATCCGTATAGTAATCCAATACAAACACAGAGGCATATTAAACATACACGCATTTAGATTATTAAAGGCTGCGTTAGAAATGAGGACTGCCTGCTTCTCCGACAATCTAGTTTAGATTACTTGAATCTAAGATTATAAATACAGCATACAACTGAGATTAGCCTGAATTTTATTCTGCTGATGTTATGTGATCAAACCAGTTTGGCATGTATGGTAGTATTAGCATTCCATTTCATTATTGTGTTGACATATGGGTTTAATAATGTGCTAGCATTTGATTTTGATACGGTGCTAATATTGTATTTTACAATTGTGTCAGCATCGTACAAAACCGTAGAATTTTAACACATTGTTAGCATGTTGTGTCTCAAAGTACAAGTTTCCCGAAATTCCAAGAGGCAACTATAATATAGATTTTTAAAAAGCCGGGAAATATAGGTTCAGAAGAGCCAATTCAGCCTGGTTTAAAAGTAAAGTCTACCGACAGACAGACAGACGGACACACGGACACAGCTCCTCTGCTAAGCTAATAATCGAGCTAATAATCGTAAAAGCAATATGCAATTTACTCAAAATACTTTGTGCAGCACTATGTGAAATAAAAACCAGCGTTTCAAACGCCACTTCGATTTACTGACAAATTAGAAAGATATTTCCCACCTGGATACAAACAAATCCAAAATTTATTGGCAATTTTATTTACACAATTAACAATAAAATAGTTTGAGTATTGTCTAACAAAAACTGGAGGTAACTGCTTAATGTGCCCTTATCAAATTTGCTGTCTGCATAATATAACGTCAAAGGCATATGTGCTCTGATCTTTCTTCTAAAGTACCGGTTTCTAAATGATACCTCTTGAATCATTGTTTTCCACGCATTTAATACGTCCATGCTTTTTTTAAAAATTTGAGACACCATTGGCAATGTAACAAACATCAAACAATAGAACTTTATTGTACAAACAAAGTTTAAAATATAAAACATTTTAGTAAGCAAGCTGTAGGATACTAATATCATTATGTTTCCACTTAGCATAAAAATAAAAAGAACCATTAGCATTACTGCAGCCACATTTCTCATTGGCAAAAGACCTATTTGTGTTAGACATTGCAGTTGGTTATACAGTAATATTGTTTGGTCATTTAGTTTTCTGCTAGAAATGTGGTTGATACAGGAATTATATATGTGAAATAAAGTCATTAGAGGTAGCATGTTCCCTATGGCTAATCTGGATACTCCCTGGCTTGTAAACCACAAAATTAGAAATCGTACAAGATAAAATACCAGTTTAAATGGCATTTGGTGGTATAGAGACGGAAAATAATACGGAAAAAGGAAACTCGTTTGGTCAAAATTTAATCCTACTGTAAGTGGTGCTGATAGAAAGCCCATTGAAATTATGTTGTATGTGCACGCAAATATCATAAGGCCACGTTTGTCGCAGCGTTTTTCAGAGCACAGTTTCTTGATTTCTGCAAAAAATATTTGAATAATTTGTATTAATATTTGTAAACCAATTTTACTGTATATCTACCTACCTTTGTACAAGTCCATGGAAGTTTCTCTGTAAAACTGTACGGTACTTGTTACAGGTTGTTTAGTTACGCATCCGTATTTTAAATGTTGCTCATATTTTAGTAGCCGATTGTAAAACTCAAGATAAAACAATTCTTTACTAATTAATACTAATGCAGCACAAAATACAATAGCAGTGTATAGAATGGAGTAGAAAATATAACTAAAGAGTAGGGACTCCTTAATATTTATTGTGTGATACACCGAGCTTTCTAGAAACGCTAAGCCAGTAAAACCAAAACAAAGGCAAAAGGCAACTAGAAAAATAAATATCAGCCACTTTTGCTGTTTGTCGGTAGAGAAATAAAATTGTCTACTGACTGGATTCATTTGAACGTGAAGGGAGGACTGAAATGTGAGTTTATACACCTGCTCTGCTAACTCGTACGATTTCCAAATCAAATTGGTACTCATTCTGAATTTTTTCTGAAAGCCGAGGTTATGTTCAAAATATTCTAAAACAAAAATGTGGATACAGTCTAGAATTTAGTGTTGGCGCGTTGACGTAAGCATGACGTCTAACCAAAAACGTTTAACTTTCAGCCAATGACCTACTAAATATTCAAAAAATCTTATAGAATCATTCTACGTTTAATTTATCAAAAGTTATTTTGTTTCTAAAGTATGTTGCGAAACGCCTAGTAGATATAAAACGATAAATTGTTTTTTGCTGATAGCCGATACACTATTACACCATGTAATATATGAAATTTTCACTTATGCGGTATTTCAGTATGTTGTAGGGCTTGATAAATGGAGTCGATTGATACCTCACTCGACCCCTCCAACTTGAAGCATGTGGAAGTTATACCCGAGTAAAGTTCACCTACCGGGTATTTCGAAACTAAATTAGGGTTTCAAAACGTTAGTTTTTTAACTAATGTAAAAACTACACTAATACAATTCAAAAGGCTTGCGAGTTATTGCGATTTTTTGCAAAAAATAACTGATTTTCGAATTCAAACGTTTTGAAATCGGTGCACTTTCGGGTCAAATTGAAAGTGTTCAATGATAGTTTAGAATGTCCTAATTCATTTGGTTTTTGAAACTTTGAAAAAAGTGTGGAGCACAGGAGATATAGCAGTTTCAATATGCTACCTGTTTTGATGACGTCATCGGCAACCAGAGCTTGGTAGCCTACACAGAAAACATGAGTTTTTCATTTAAAATCGCGCATAGCTAACCCAATTTAAAAAATAAACATTCTATACTTTCAATTTTGCTTGGGAATAGCTTAATCTATTTTATTTGAATAGCTATGCGCGATTTTAAATGAAAAACTCATGTTTTCTGTGTAGGCTACCAAGCTCTGGTTGCCGATGACGTCATCAAAACAGGTAGCATATTGAAACTGCTATATCTCCTGTGCTACACTCTTTTTCAAAGTTTCAAAAACCAAATGAATTAGGACATTCTAAACTATCATTGAACACTTTCAATTTGACCCGAAAGTGCACCGATTTCAAAACGTTTGAATTCGAAAATCAGTTATTTTTTGCAAAAAATCGCAATAACTCGCAAGCCTTTTGAGTTTTTCAAAAAATTCTTTTTCTAGAAATAGGAATTTTTTAAGAATTGTATTAGTGTAGTTTTTACATTAGTTAAAAAACTAACGTTTTGAAACCCTAATTTAGTTTCGAAATACCCGGGAGGTGAACTTTACCCGGGTATAGCTTCCACATGCTTCAAGTTGGAGGGGTCGAGTGAGGTATCAATCGACTCCTTTTACCAAGCCCTACAACATACTGAAATATCGCATAAGTGAAAATTTCATATATTACATGGTGTAATAGTGCGATAGTAAACTACTGACACGCCTTTTTGTGATTAAAAAAACTATAGTTTGGTTAAGGTACCTAGAGTTTAACGTAGATAGGTATGACTTGAAAATACAAAAAACGAACAATAAATCAAATTCAAATTATATCGACGTAAGTTTCTGGATAAAATTACCTACTTACCAAACTATAACATTGTTATATTACTTTTAAGAAATATTTACTGATATCAGGATTGGTATTTTCAACATTTTAACTTATATGTTCAGTTTTAAACAATATATTTAATTGATTTTAACCAATTTCATATTAGTATTGTGAAACAACAGAAAAAAGTATTTTACTATTGGTTATAAGCTTATATTGATTATGGACTTTTAAAGTAAGCATGAAGCACGTGCTATAGTTAAATATTGTAGTATTAGAAGTTGTTTATGTAAAATATTTGAATACAATTTTACAAAGCCAATCTGGTGTTGCTGGTTGGTGGTTTTGCTAAACTTTTAAATGATTTCTGTTAAAACAGTGGTGTGTACTTATGGGAAAGGTGCAGGTATCTATTTCTGCCAGTTCATCTCCTGAAAACTGGAGATTAGATAACCGGATGTAAAAATAAAATAAATTTGAATCACAGAAAGAGTTATCGATTTTGGTCTACAGGTTTACCTATTTGTTTATTTTTTCTAAAAACTATTTTCTACCACCAATTATTCGTACACGATTTAAACACAGGATTACTCTAGCAAACTAAAGTTTGTTATAAACCTCCAAATTTTAGTTACATACTCTTGCAAAAACGCAATCAATGCTAAAACAATACCAACACAGGGTATTAGAAACAACACATTAAAGTTAGTGTTGTCATTTTGCTTTGTTAGATTTGTAGTGTTAGGAAACGTCTACCAATGTCTAGAGTGTACCATTTGAACCAAAGCTTGTTGACAAAGTTTGGTTATCCATGCTTGTATTCCTGACTCTGACAAGTATTTATTACGTTGAATTATAAATTTTGGATACTGCCCTATTATTGTGTATCCATATAGAATTTCATATATTACGACTTTTCCCAAAAATGCGGTTTGTCCTTGTCGTTGTAATTCAGCATAGTTTGAAATAGCTCGATTTTCATTCATACTTGCAACAGATTTATTACACTTATGCAAGTGAGGAATTGCCAGACGAGTGTAGCTAGCTGGTAAATTTGTTAGTGCTTCACGAGACCATTCTGGAATCAATTCTGAATTATTCAAATAAAACCAAGTTGTTTTAGGAAATAGGTCCAAAACGGCACTAAGTCTGTTCCAGTAGATTCATTGAAGCATAACCTCAAACCAAAATGCTGATACTACAGGAAATGCCTCGTGTGCTGATTCTTGTTTAAAACTTGGAGTAATATTTGGTACTAGTTTCAAATGATTGTAAAACTGTGGTCTGGTTAGCACAATTGGTCGAACGTAAATTGGTATTTTGTTCTCAATTAAACTTTTAAATGTATCAAGAGGCACTGGTTGCGCTTCAACTGTAAGCCTGGTGATATTTTCGCCTTTGTATGCATTATTCAAAATCAGAAACACAAATGCCACTGGGCCTACTGCCAGCAGGAAGTTTGTAACTTTTAAAACCAAAACTTCCAAATGATTGATCTACAAGACCAATAACAGGTTTTGAAGCACCCGTGAAAATCTGTAAATCTTTTTCTTTGAAAATTGTGTACGTTCTGATAGGCGAGTGATAAACTTTGCAACAGTTGTTAAGGAAAACAAAAGTAGAATCCAAGCAGGTGTATCAAAGGGCGAAATCAATTCTTTGAATCTAATTGCCCATGATTGTTTGATTAAATGACAGGAAGCGTATCGCAGTCTCTTTGGTCTTCTAAAGGCTAAACTAAAGTGTTGATATGTTGCCATTTTAACTTCGTAGGTTCTTTGAATATGAAGCCGAAAATGGGGAGAATATTCCACTAGACCGTTGTTAGAACAGCCAGCTATACTAATGTTTTTATACCTGGTTATATTTTTTTCTTCATATAAGATAAATTTAATTGTAGAATTTGATCCAAAAATTGCACTTATAAAATGCGTGTCAAATAAGGCAACATTTCTTTCGGAGGCGTCTAAAAAATCTGGCGTCCACAGTTGCTTAATTACCTTAGCAAAAAATTTATAATGATTGGTATCAGTCAATGCATTTGGATTACCAATAAGGGCACTGATTTGTTCAGGTTGTTTTCCCAATTGGTTCAAAGTGTGTAATTGAAGCTGAATACAAAACATAAGTTACTAGTTCTAAACTGCATCGAACTAATAACCATGCTGCACCTACCAAAACCCAAAATGCAACACTATATACAGCACAAAATACAACATCGAAAATGTATTGTACAATTCCAAATATTATTCTCAATCGGTTGATATGAGTAGCAAACCTAGTTAACGAACGTGTTTGACAGAGAAATACGTTTATAGTTTGGCTACACATAGAAGCTGCTACCAAGGCACATACGAATGCAAACGTTGCACCTTGAACTCACTTGTAAGTATGCGTAAATTGCAACCTGGCATTGTGTTTTCTGTGAAGAAGGTTGTGTAAAGGAAGGGAAAATACGTTCAAATATGCAATACAAATATGGTAGAATATTTCAATCAGAAAAATAGGTTACACGTTTCATGTAAAACGTCAACAAAATATCTTGACAAATTTCCGTGTTTGCATATTCTAAATTGATCCAATGGCTTCACCATCAATTTATTGTGCGTGTTTTGCTTGGCACTAATCTAGTAAAAATATTAGTGAACATAAATGGACTATGACCTATTAGTAGTGCATCTTGAACACAAACAAATAATATAAATAATGCAAATTTTCTGCAGACAAACATGAAGCATTTCCATCACCCATCCTTGCTATGAAACGACTGAAATAGATGGAGGCAATGGTGCAGGTGAAAACTATGAGGACAATAGGTCAGGAGGGCTGTGAACGAGTGTGTGTTAAATTGTTTTATGTTAAATGAACTAACAAGGTAGATACAGTCTCAGTACTTTAGCTTTTTTATAGAGGCTCACTTACAAAAACAAGTTTCATATTTGTAATCTACAGACTTAAATACTTAAAAAATATATATTTTGTTTTTAGGTGCAACACCTTGTACGGTATTCTTGTTAGTATATTGCAATCGGATAAGAAAGCCAAATTTATTATTTAAAGCCTAAAAACATTGTTGCAAGATATAATGCACAACAGCGGCTTAATAAAAAATCGTGGGCTTACAGGGTTTTTAAAATGCATGCAATTAAAATATCCATAACTAATGTGCACTCTCCTAATTTATTTCCCCGCTACATTTCAAGTTTCCTTGCAAATGTTTCCAATTACAGCATTAGACAACAATTACATCAGTATAGTTATCAACATTTTAATTTATGTTTACCAACACTATCCGTTTACATTACGTAATATTGTATTTGCTAAGTACACACATATAGGTACAGTGTAGAGTAGTACAAAAAATGATAAAATTTAATTTATATATAAATATACCTTATGGGCAATATGGGATTTCCATGATATGTTTAGTTTTAGTAGCAGGTTGTCTTCCATTTTTAAACTTGAACAATATGAGTTCTGACTTTTGCAACACAGTGCAATTTCCAGAGCACAGTGTACAAACTACACCTTTTCCGTAAACACACAACACTCTACAAATTGTATTTCTTACTTCGATAAAGAAACTAAAAGTCGCCAGCACCAAACCAGATGCCAAAACCACAAATATAACAAGTACGTTTCCTTGCATGTCGGCAGCTTTAGGAGGCATTTGAATAGGCGTATACTTTTCTGACCCGAACATGTTCTTCCATCATTCAAATATGCCAGATTGTTTTATTCCCATTAAACGACGAAGCACATATGGAGGCACAATACCAATCGGGTCAATTCTCAAACTAACGTTTGTATACGTTTCTGAGCTAACATCTGCTGGAACACTATTTCTCTGCAGTACTTTAGCTGTTGTAGAACTAAGGTGTGTTTTTAAAAAGACTGCGGTATTTTCACAGTTGTTAAGCTCTTCGGTTAAAACCGCCAGTTCACTTTCTCTAAAGCACTGGTAGTTGAAACGCTTCCCAGGGAATTTACATTCCTTTACCGACGATAAGTTGGAAACTTCACTTTGAATAAATGTATCGACTGTACTATTATGTAAACTACTTAAATCACAAATAGTATCCAAGTTTTCTGTAAACTTTTTCTCTTGTTGATTTTTTGGATTGAAAATATCCTGATGAAAACTTGGTGACTGAATTTGATATCGGTTTCCTTGATGGAGAAAAGATTTAGCACGGGGTAAGTTATACAAGGTCTCGTTTATAAAATGAAGCTCCGTGATTAAAACTTGACGCCCTCCAACATCTCCGCTTGGTGTAAACATTTTGAATTTATTGTCCACCAGTTGCTGCAGACTATCAAATGGAATTCGAGCACGAGGTAAAATCAAATTGTACACGTTCACGTTTTTGTACGCATTGCTTAGAATCACGCCCATCAAAAGGAAAATTCCGATCAAAATACGGGTCTTGGAATATTTAACAAATGAACCAGAGAACGGGTCCCCTTGTTCAACTAAAACTTTGTAAATTGATAAATATGCAGCAAAGGCTGCATTCATTGAACGCATTTCTAGGGCCACAGTAGTATATTTACAAAGCAGAATCACACAAATTGAAATACAGAGCCAGACGTAGCCTTCGTAAGCCACTATCAACTCATTAAACCCATATCCAGTAACCCGTGATTTTCCACAACTAACAAATTGGAGGCTTTCAGTTGAAACATGCATAAAAAGAGAAAACTTTTAGTGCTCTTCTTGCTCCAAGTTGAAATATTGCACACTAGTTCTCCACATCGCAATGTATTTCCATTTTGGTGATTTATTCATCAATTTGTTTAATGCGCAAACTCCTTCATTTCCTATTTGGAAACTATAATTCCCTGTTATATCTAGCAAGATGTAGGAGTACAATTTGAGTATTTCGTGCAGATTGAGTACTCCTCACTTGAATTTTTAAGCCCACGTTACCTGGCTCACATGTTTTTGGAAAATCGGGAAATTGGGTATTTTCAGATAGACCTTTGGATTCAAAGCTCCATGAAGTCAATTCATTTGCAGGTTGTGCTACTTCTTTAAAGGTTACAATGGAAACGATTTCTGTCCATGCGCTGCTTGAGTAGGTTTGCGTTCTTACATTGCTGTAAAAACTGATTTCCGGTAGTAAAACGGAAATGTGTGTTATTTGTCCTGTCTGTTCAGACAAACTCTTTTTTCCAACCAACAGATCCACTATGCAGTACACATCTTGCACAACTTTGGAACTAATAAGGGTTTCCTGCAAACGATTTCTTAACTTGCTTTTGTATTTAGATGTAGTCGCGTAAGGAGAGTTCAAATAAAGGTGAATGGCTTGAGGCTCTGATAAAAACTCAAAATTTTCTTGAATCTCGCTGAACAACCGCGGACGTGGAATTGTATCGTCATTAAACTCAGGCCAAAACATTTCAACTCGGGTAGCACACGTCCATGGTTTCGAAGCAGCCGCAAATTGAGCAATATTTATGTCAACACAGTAGCTTGTCGGATTGTTCCGAAGGTCGTTTAACAACGGCGACAATTTACAAGGATAAGTCCACCGTGTGTCAGGTAGGCTGTCATTCAAGCTCTGTAGCCCTTTAGGAATTATTACAATTTTTCCTGTTGTTAAAGTTGCTCCCTCATAATGCAATAATAAACCAGCAGGTTTCGTGTTGCGTAATATGACTGGAAAAAAAGTTGGTAGTCTTAAGTTTATGTCTTGGAAGTTATCCAAAACAACAAGGCATCTTGCAGCAAACAATGGCTTTAAAAGCTGGTCAAGGTTTTGTACCACGGGAAACCACTTATGTTTGCTTTCCAGTTTTGCGTAAACGCCATGCACTACTTGTATCTGATATTTTATTAACCAATAATCAGGAATATAATCAAATGTCGGAACACTCTTTTTTAATGGGTGCAGGTTTTTGAGTGAAAACGAAAAAGTTCCTTTCGATTGAAAAGGCGCCCCCACAACAAAAACTATAGCTACAGTAAACCAGAATTTGTTGAACATTTTTCCAAATTGTTGCTAGAAATATGTTAGACAAAGTGGGTTATAATTGTGCCGGTAAAGACACAGAAGCGAATCAATTTCGTAACCGTTGTGTTTGATAGCGTTTTTGGACAAAAAATAAAGCTGGTTGTTTAATAATTTATTTGAGTTTCATGTAAAATTCAATTTTCTTTCACTACACATAATTTGGTGAATGCTTAAAGGGTGTACAGGGCAAACAAAACTTAGAAGTTTAAATCTAGGAATTTCCGTATTCAAAATGAATCGCTGAAAAGAATTAAGAAATTTCCTTGTTTGAAGTAAATATTTGAAATATTTGTTCTGACAAGACTCTTGTCACAAGAGCTGCATCTGAGGTTAAAAAAATAATTATTACGCACAAAAATAATGATATTTATTCAATTTGGTTCAAATTACTCATAATTGATGACTTTGTTGCACGCTTTGATCTTTAGTGGCGTTTCTACCATACTATGAAGTTACGGAACAGTCACTACCAATGCTTTTCGGTGTAAAGATGGAAATAGTATAGACGTTAATATAAAATGCAAAATAGTTGGATCCTGATCCTGCGCGTGGACCAAATTGAAAACAACTATATTTGGAACGCAAGAAAAACAATTGCCTTTAGAACAAAAAACAAAAAAACAATTATGCTTGAAAATATGCAAAATATTTATGTTTGGAGCATGTTCAATCTGCGTTCTTATTATACAAAAAATAAATTTGCAAAAAGAAAAACAATTAAACCTGCATCAACAGGAAAACAGCTTTATTTTTAACAACAGAAAAATAAACATGTTTTTTACACGTGGAAGACAACTGTGTTTGTAATGTCTGGAAAACAGGTACACATGTAGCGACTGAAAAACAACTATATTCGCAGTGTCTGGAAAACTACTATATGTGCATCAACTGGAAAATAACTGTATTTGTAGCGACTGGAAAACATTTTTATTTCCAGCAAATGGGAATTACCCCTACTCAGAAAGAATATGTATGCTCCCAACCTTAGAAGTAACTATTTCGTAGGCAGAACACTTTTCAATATGTAATTGTAACCCCACTCGTGACGTAAAGCCTTCCAAGCCATAGCGCACCAATTTCAACATCCCATATTCCATGTGGCCCATGCATGTACTTTGTGGAAAAGGAATGAGAGCTGAAAAATCTCAGCTCTCCTACATAAAACAAATGACACATCTTCACAAGTTGTGAATGCAAGTGCAGGGGCTTTTTCAGTCTTCCCCTGCAGTGCAATATTTCGGCTATTAATAAAACTATAATTAAACTCCTATTAACTTTTTCGTTAACGATAGTGTTGATTATTTCTGCATCCTACTAACGAACACAACAGGGAAAATAAAAGCAAAATACTTCACCCGTTATATAATAAAAAACAAATCTTCCTGCGTTTTAAAAACGGATTTTACGCTTCAGCTTAACGATTGATTTATTTCAACCAGAACCTAAGCTGACAGCTGAAAACGACTTGGGATTTTAAGTATTTCATAATATGATATTTTATTGGTTGTCATCTAATTTTAAATTCAAGTACTTTTAGTGAGTTACTTATCCTTATACTGAAGTTTGTGTAATATTGTTAGTGTTTTATGCGCTCATATTTAACTTATCGGAACTGGTTTAAGTTCCCAAAAATATTTGTCATATCTTATTAAATAATTTGTGGAGAATCCGTAGATTCATATACTAGTTCAAAGCATAATAATTCTCAACTTAATTTAAGCGTCAGAAGATATGTTCAAACTTTCATTGTAATTTTAATTAAAAACCTGGTTTCAAAACCGAGTAGACATGCATAGATATTCATATCTACTAGTCCTTCAACAAAATCATTACCCTTAAATGATACAATTTCTATAAAAAGACCCAATGTTTTGTTAAAAAGACATATAAGTTTTTATCGCATTTTACTCTGACGAGCGTCATAAGTTTAAAGACTTTAAGACAACTTAGGTTATTTTATCCGTATAGCTATTGTAATTTGTCGTTACGTCCCCTACCTGTCGCTCTTTTCAAAGATTTTTATTAATCACACTTACTCAAGTATATTTCTTTGTTTACCCTTCTTCATTAAGCAAAATAAGAAGACACGAAGTACGAGGTTACATTATTATGGATGATGATGAGCCCCTAGACTAATACAGGGAGTTGGATTTATGTTGTCATATTTTCATAATTTCAGACGGGCATTTTCTTGACAACAAAGATGTTTTCGACACTGGCTACGTAAACGTAGTCAGTGTGTACTATGCAGATAGAACATCTGGATTTTTGAAAACTTTCGACGTATACATTGACTATTATAAAATTAGACAATTTTGATATTAGTCCATTTTACGGCATACCAATAGAACTTAGTTCATATAACAAGCGGATTTTCTTGATCAAGTGAACTCAAGTGTATGATTTAATTCATGTGCTGATCACATTGATGTTTTGTTTCTTTCCGCAAATACCTTAGATAAATCTAAAGCCGTTTGCATATTTTAATCTTAGTTTTTCATTTGACATGTCGCTATGCATTTATTTATGTAAAATATTTTGTAAAACGAGTATTTTGCATGCCTCACGTACAATGAGGTTAGCACAAGGTTGTTATGCATTGATTTACGAGAGTTGTTCCCAATTTTGTTTTTTCTTGCTTTTGTTTGCATGTTGGACGTTACAACCGTTGGGTTGAGCTTCCTGAAAATTGAACTGTTGTTTAAAATATTTATTTACTTGAGGAACATGGATTATAATCCCGCATAATTAGCCGTAATTGCATTGTTTTTACTAAGCTATGTATGTCAACTGTGCCATTCTGTGCAAACAGACACGATGATTGAACGTACACAAATTCGTACACACTTATTGTATTCTACTACACACTTTATTTTTAGCTGACATATTTTTGTATTAATTGTACTTAATAGGTATTTGGTTGATTCGGTGTAATAAACACTAGCCAAAATCTTGAATAAAACATTTTTTAGGCATTCATTAAATGGTCACTTAAGCATAAGGACAGCATCAAAAATTTCCACCACTAGTTGCCACAAATAAGACACAAAGAACTGATTGTTAACTTCCATAAATCTACCACATTTTATCACGATTGATTTCAAAGCTTTTAATTTTTTGTAACAAATGTGGTTTTGTTTGTTCTTCTATTTGGCATAAAACAGTTGACTGGCAATTTGGTTTATTGCAGCAGCACGATTTCCTTTTTCTATCATTTTGCAAAATTTGACAGAAGTGCTACCCTAGTTGCTACAACTCCAAAATGTGAAGCCACCCCAGCTGAATACAAAACATAAGTTACTAGTTCTAAACTGCATCGAACTAATAACCATGCTACACCTACAAAAACCCAAAATGCAACACTATATACAGCACAAAATACAACATCGAAAATGTATTGTACAATTCCAAATATTATTCTCAATCGGTTGATATGAGTAGCAAACCTAGTTAACGAACGTGTTTGACAGAGAAATACGTTAATAGTTTGGCTACATCTAGAAGCTGCTACCAAGGCACATACGAATGCAAACGTTGCACCTTGAACTCACTTGTAAGTATGCGTAAATTGCAACCTGGAGAAGTACCCAAGCTACTGTTGCAACACGCGCGACTACCGCAGAGTAGGTAAACAAAGTCTTTTTTATAGTGTAATAGAAAATGTAAATTTTTGCAAAATGGAAACAAACAGGAGTGATCCAAACTAATATTGCCGTCCAGGAAATGAACCCATATATCACAATCTGTTGCAGAAGTGTTCCAGTACTTGAATTACTTTGGTGTGAAGGAAATTCTAGACGTGTTCGGAAAAATTTCAAAAATATTTTTTAAACATATGTAAGTTATAAAACCATATTTTTATTTTTATAATTTTATAACACCTGACTAGACAATCTTTGTAAATTAGATACATGGTCAGGGACTTTTTCAAGCTGAGACGCATACAGTTAAAATTTATTTTTACTCACCTTTCAGCAAGCATGAATAAAATTCTAACAAGGCATTCATACTTTGATGCAATCTTTTAACGTAAGTAGCACAAAGCATAAATGGCACGGAAATACAAAACATTACCATTTGAAGAAAAATGACTCCAAGATAACAATTAAGTTAGCGATGCCGTAAACCAATAGGCGTTGCCAAGTGTGTTTGAAAATGTGTATAACAATTTTAATTTTTGTGTACGAAGGATCATATCTTACAGGAAAAGCAACCCTGTAAAAGAACACAAGTTATGCATTGTGTTTTGCAGGCAGCTTTATTCAAGTATAATATAAACTCTTATTAGAATTACATGTAACAAAATTCTAATTGTGTTTCAATTTTTTAAGAAGAGACTTTTTTGTAAAGTAAATATATAAACAAAAATCTTTATATAACGATAGATAAGAAATAAGTAAACCAATGAGATATATATAAAACATCGTTTGTACATTGGAGCCCAACTGCAAAGCCTGTACACGTTTGTAATCCAATTTTGTGTGGTTTCTTGTAAATTGTAGTCGAACACCTGACAGCCCCTACCTATTATAGAACCATTCAATTTGCCGAAATATTCCATTTTCAAGCAACGTCGCAAATATAGTTGGTAAGGTTGAACCCCTAGCGTTTTCAAAGGGCCGGAAAACCGAAGCTTCCAAGAATGAAGAGTTGGCTTTAAAAAACTTGAGATGGTTGTAGTGTCTTGACAAATATTCAAACTCTCTCTTAATCTTTTCATTGTTATCAATATACAACGCTTTTCTTGAACAATTCACAATTTGGTTTTCTAATGCAACTTGAAAAATTTTGCGATATAATGAATTTGGTATCACGATAATTGCCGGTAAGACAACCGCCGGTACGACAATTGCCGGTCGACAACTGCCGGTAAGCGACAACTGCCGGTACGACAATTGCCGGTACGACAATTGCCGGTAAACTACATGTAAATTGGTAATGCTAAAGCCAGGTCCCATGTTAAAGCCTATGCTAAAGCCAGGTCCCATGTTAAAGTCTATGCTAAAGCCAGGTCCCCTGTTAAAGCCTATGCTAAAGCCAGTCCCATACAAAAGGCTATGCTAAAGCCAGCTCCCGTGTTAACGGCTATGCTAAAGCCAGCTCCCGTGTTAACGGCTATGCTAAAGCCAGTCCCATACAAAAGGCTATGCTAAAGCCAGTCCCATACAAAAGGCTATGCTAAAGCCAGTCCCATACAAAAGGCTATGCTAAAGCCAGCTCCCGTGTTAACGGCTATGCTAAAGCCAGCTCCCGTGTTAACGGCTATGCTAAAGCCAGTCCCATACAAAAGGCTATGCTAAAGCCAGTCCCATACAAAAGGCTATGCTAAAGCCAGTCCCATACAAAAGGCTATGCTAAAGCCAGCTCCCATGTTAAAGCCTACGCTAAAGTCGGCTCCAATGTTAAAGGCTATGCTAAAGCCAGTCCCATACAAAAGGCTATGCTAAAGCCAGCTCCCATGTTAAAGGCTATGCTAAAGCCAGTTCCCATGTTAAAGGCTATGCTAAAGCCAGTTCCCATGTTAAAGGCTATGCTAAAGCCAGTCCCATACAAAAGGCTATGCTAAAGCCAGCTCCCGTGTTAACGGCTATGCTAAAGCCAGCTCCCGTGTTAACGGCTATGCTAAAGCCAGCTCCCGTGTTAACGGCTATGCTAAAGCCAGTCCCATACAAAAGGCTATGCTAAAGCCAGTCCCATACAAAAGGCTATGCTAAAGCCAGCTCCCGTGTTAACGGCTATGCTAAAGCCAGCTCCCGTGTTAACGGCTATGCTAAAGCCAGCTCCCGTGTTAACGGCTATGCTAAAGCCAGTCCCATACAAAAGGCTATGCTAAAGCCAGTCCCATACAAAAGGCTATGCTAAAGCCAGCTCCCATGTTAAAGCCTACGCTAAAGTCGGCTCCAATGTTAAAGGCTATGCTAAAGCCAGCTCCCATGTTAAAGGCTATGCTAAAGCCAGTTCCCATGTTAAAGGCTATGCTAAAGCCAGCTCCCATGTTAAAGGCTATGCTAAAGCCAGCTCCCATGTTAAAGCCTATGCTAAAGCCGGCTCCGATGTTAAAGCCTATGCTAAAGCTAGTCCCATGTTAAAGCCTATGCTAAAGCCGACTCCAATCTTAAAGCCTATGCTAAAGCCAGTCCCATACAAAAGGCTATGCTAAAGCCAGCTCCCATGTTAAAGGCTATGCCAAAGCCAGCTTCCATGTTAAAGGCTATGCTAAAGCCAGCTCCCATGTTAAAGGCTATGCTAAAGCCAGCTCCCATGTTAAAGGCTATGCTAAAGCCAGTTCCCATGTTAAAGGCTATGCTAAAGCCAGCTCCCATGTTAAAGGCTATGCTAAAGCCAGCTCCCATGTTAAAGCCTATGCTAAAGCCGGCTCCAATGTTAAAGCCTATGCTAAAGCCGGCTCCGATGTTAAAGCCTATGCTAAAGCTAGTCCCATACTAAAGCCTATGCTAAAGCCAGTTCCCATATTAAAGCCTATGCTAAAGCCAGTTTCTACGCTTGTGATGAAAACATAAAGCACTCCTCTTTGTTCTGGAGACATTCATGCAAGTAGGGATAAAATGCAATTCCAAAAATGCTTCGAATATTATACTAGGCTGAGCAATTGAATCAATTTGGGTTTTATGTAAAGCGGAATACTCAAATTAACAAAACCCACCCACCTCACTTCGAGGTTTTGTGCTAATTGGAAAAATGGCACCAACAAATTTGAAGTGTCAATGGGATATGGGATATATGGGATAAGCCGAACCGAAATTGTACAGCATTGCATACAAAGGCATCAATGAATCTTCATCGCCGCTGGATAAAACTCGGTATCTAGGAGACCGGGAAGTTTTGAGCTAAAGGGATAGGGGAAGGAAGAGAAAAGCGAAGGAAGAGGGAAGGGAAGCAAGAAGGAAGGGAAAGAAGAGGGAAGAGAAGGAAGTGGGAAGGGAAGCAAGAAGGAAGGGAAAGAAGAGGGAAGAGGGAAAGGAAGCAAGAAAGAAGGGAAAGAAGAGGGATGAGGGAAAGGAAGCAAGATGTAGTGGAAGTAAGAAAGAAGGGAAGGTAGGAAAGTGCCAAGGAAAATGAAAGAGAAGAAACCGACAGGAAACGGAAATGGGGAAGTAACATCCAAATGTCAAACAAAATGTTTCACAATATCCAGATACTTCATGAGATTTCCCGATGTTGTAAAAAAATTTTGGTTAACTGAATTATTAATTTTCGGATTAAAACTGGCACTAAAATGTTTTTGCTTTTAAACAAAACTTTCTTTTTGATGCAAAAACTTTCTTAGCTTCGTATATATTGGTTTCCCAGTTTTATACAAAATCTTCCCAGATTCAGGCAAAACTTTCTTAGATGTATAATTTTTTTACAGATTTATAATTTTTTTACCCAAATTTCGAACAAAACAGTCTCGATTTCATTTTACAAAATTAATTTTCTGTGAAAGATTTCCCCATTCACAATTTTTTGCATTAAATTCAAAAATTCTCCATGTTCATACAAAATTTTCAAAGTATCATACAATTTCCTTCATTTCAAACAAGACTTCTCGAGTTTCAATAATTGATCTATTTAAATAACCAAAGAATTTTAAACCTAGAAACGATTGCGGATTTAAAATAATATTTTTCAATAAGAAACTTACACAAAGCTGTAACTAAATTGTCCTTTGTGTACACTGTACACTGTTGATTTTAAATGTTTGGAAGGTGGGTTTTGGTAGTACAAAACTCCTTCTATAGCTGAAATAGGGACAGGATGATAATATTCATAATTTTCAAACACATTCTTACTAAACGCAGTAGGTTTTACAGTCCAATGATCTAGGTAAACTGTATGTGGTTGGAAATTGGAAAAACCCTTGTCTTAAATCGTTTTGTCATTTTTCCAAGATATGGGAAGGTAAATGTGAGTAAAAGTAAAACCCATTTGGGCTACAATGAGGGGAGACTCCAAAGGTGGGCGGGACTCCGGGACTCCGGGACTCCGCACTCCGGGACTCCGACTTGAAAGGGACTCCGGGACTCCGACTTGAACGGGGACTCCGGGACTCCGGGACTCCGACTTCATCGGGGACTCCGGGACTCCGACTTCATCGGGGACTCCGGGACTCCGACTTCATCGGGGACTCCGGGACTCCGACTTCATCGGGGACTCCGGGACTCCGACTTCATCGGGGACTCCGGGACTCCGACTTCATCGGGGACTCCGGGACTCCGACTTCATCGGGGACTCCGGGACTCCGACTTCATCGGGGACTCCGGGACTCCGACTTCATCGGGGACTCCGGGACTCCGGGACTCCGACTTGTACGGGGACTCCGGGACTCCGGGACTCCGACTTGAAAGTGGACTCCGGGACTCCTGGACTCCCTCCACTGGGGACTCAGTCCCGGAGTCCCGCCCACCTTTGGGAGACTCCACTCAGTGGAGTTGATTACATTTTGGTCAATCAACTCATAAAATGAGCTTATGCTTGACTTTGGCTTTGCAGCGGTTAAACCTGCTGTAACGAGACCTTTATAGGCATTAGTAAAAATTTGCGAAAGCAAGATCCATGCACCCAGTACAATTTTAAGTGTTTTTGTGTTGAAAATATAGGTTTGCACTCCGTATGGGTATTCCACGATTGTTGAATAAGCAAAAAATCAAGCACTAAAATTGCTTACAAGCATGGGCTTTTGTATGGGAGGTGGCTTTAGCATTACCAATTTACATGTAATTTACAGGCAATTGTCGTACCGGCGGTTGTCTTACCGGCAATTATCGTGAAACCGAGATCTCTCTGTCAATTCGGTGTATCGTTATTTTAGCCAATCTTGATTACTTTTTTTTACCAATGCCACTTCAGTGACGCTTTCCAGTTTTTTGGGGCTTGTGGTACAAGAAAGAAGAGAGACGAGTCCAGGAGAATCTCCCAAGAGCCAAGACAAGCAACACACACCAGCCTCTGTCGTCGTTGGTTTTATCAATGCATTATTAGCTTGCAAGCACAAATTTGCAAGTTTTTATGGAGAAAATTTAACTGATTAATTGACTAATTGTTTATTCGTGTAATCCAATTACTTTTATTGACTCTTCCTAACCCCAAAATTATCTACAAGATGTGTTACTCCGATCACATCATTTTTACCATCGTGCACCAATTGTTACGACACTACCGCCACCACCCACCATCGGCATCAAACCTAAGTCACTGTGAACCTATTTCCGGCACAACCGATTTCAAAAGACGATTATTTCCACAATTGTAGAGTTTGTTCCAAAAATTGCACTTATAAAATGCGTGTCAAATAAAGCAAGATTTCCCTTTGAGGCATCTAAACAATCCGGCGTTCAAAGTCACTTAATTACCTCAGCAAAAACCTATAATGATTTGGATCAGACAATGCATTTGGATTACCAATAAGGGTATTGATTCGTTCTGGTTGATTTCCCAATTGGTTCAAAGTTTGCACAAGTGAATTAGGGTTGGTGTTATAGGGTCAGAAATGAGAAGATGAAGAGAGAAGTGAACAAGTAGAGTATCCAAAGATGTCTGATAATTTTATTTTAAGACTCATACAAAATCTACATTCATTCAGTCATAGCAATAATAACAATATTGTGCGCTATCTGCATTGTTGCCGATAGCGGCGGCTCCGAGTGGCAATGTACTTTGTTCGCACATGTGTGTGTAGTATATTATATCTCTACCGTACTATAACGCTACGTATTACTATTGTACAATGTAACTACGTCGTATAAGTTTGAGCGCTACCTTAGCGCTTGCTTAGCGCTTGCTGCCAAAGGGCCCACATCCTAGTAAGCTGTAGCCCTACAGCTGAAAACCTGAAACCCTGCAGCTGAAAACCTGAAACCCTGCAGCTGAAAACCTGAAACTCTGCAGCCGATACATGCTGTTTAAAAAACAATTTATCGGGTAACCGAAAAATAATGGCATGACATCTAGAAAGAAAAAAATGACCTATCTATTACACGATGCATCTTGAAAAAACTTTTCTTCCTGGTATCCTGTGGTTCCATAATATTTCCCGGTGGACACAAAATTTAAAAAAAAATCCGTTAGACATAAAATGTCACGACACCTTACATGCGTGTTGTATATAAAACTGGTAATATATAACGACTTCTAAGTTTTTAGCGTTTTATGGAAAAAATTTAGGGTAAGCTTTTGCGTACTTGAACTTTTTCGCTAAAAAATGGAAATAGTTTAACCTTTTTCAAAAACAACGTGATGTGTGAATTTTGAAAACGTAAAACAAAAAAATGAACTGTTTTAAAGAAACAACTGGAAAATTCTATTTTATTGAAATCAGAAACTATAGTTAAAAACGAGAACAGTTTAGACTTTTATACAAGTCGTTAAGATAAAAAATGTATTAAAAACCTTAGAGAAACGTTTTCCGTCAGGAGCTTAATTTTGGAGTATATACGTCACCCGAAAGTAATTGCCTGTGGCTTAAATGGAGGTTAAGTGTTACAAAGACTTCAAAATTCTTCAAATATACATGATACTCGTTAATAAAATAGGTAGTTCATTTCTTGCTATTTCAGTTCTAATTGGCATATTTTGTGGTACATTTTCCGCGTATGCTACACTTTCCCTGTACAAAAAACTTCCTTTTATAATGTACTGAGTTCAAGTTGTTTTATCTCGTCTGTTTTACTGTTACCCTTATGCACACAAACCTGGCGGGCATACTTCATGAAAAACGTATTTTGTTTGTGTAGCATTGGAAAACATGTTTGGTTCATCAGTTAGCTAGGAAATATGTTAGGTCCTTATCAACTCTTGGATATCGTGCTGGTCCGTATGGAGTAATAAACCATTGGCAAATGGCATAGATAGGAATCGACTTTGGGACCTTCGGCCCCGCGGATAAATGAATTTTAACAAATGAACCTCATATTTATAATCCTGGTCAAAAAAGGACATAAACCCATATGTCGCACAGCATAGGTCCACTATTGGCATATTTGACAATTAAGGCCCCAAATCAGAGCCTAAATAGTTAAATTTTAACAAACAGACTATGGATTCGTAATATAGGTCAAGATTGAAACTAAAATCATGTGCCGCATGATATAGGTCCTATTAAAAAATATTGGACAGTTGGTGTCCTCTGACCTTTGGAGTAGACCTATTGACCTGAAATTCAATAGAGTTCTGGCCAAGGTCTATTAGTGTCTGTATACCAAATTTAGTAGAAACACGATAAGCCCTCTCGGAGAAAACGCGTTCGGACGGACGGAGGGCCGGAATAGCAAATTAGAAGGAATCTGTCGATTCATAATAACATCAGTTTTTGGATATGATCAATGTTGAGTAATATTTGATAACTGAATTAGTTTGGTTTCACTACATATGTCCATATAATAAGAACTAAATATATGTACATTAAAACAATAGTCTTATAAATTACAAGTTAAAATATTTCAAAACTGTAAAGCTACAACTAATCCTAAATGGTGTTAAGTATATCCTATTATAAATGTTTTAGTTGCGGTTGGTGTGACCTTTACACGTTTTGTAATATTGCTCCTTAATAGCAAATTTAGTTATTCTGTAACATAATAAAAATACTTTCATCAGAAATACGGTTTACTGTCCAATTACACATTTGAGTTTTTCAGTAGATTTATATTGTTAAATAAGGGCAGATTTTAAAATTAATGAATTTGCCATCAAACATTTTATTCATAAATGTCAATGTCAAGCAAGTAAATTTTCTTGTCGGATAACACATTGTTTGTAACAAGGAGTTTGTTATTTATAAACCTTTTTGTGATATTACAGAAAAATAAAAACCCTAGTTTCCCATTTCTATATCTTATGCTACCAAGTGTGCAGTTCAGCTAGAAGCTCTGTGTAACATGCACGAAGTTTTTTTGTAAAAAAATCGTGCTTTCTGTTGATATGACCTGCTGTATAATCTAGCGCCTTTAGGAAGATTTAGAAGATATTGGGGTACAAAGTTTACAAATTTTTATTCAATCTGAAATTGCTTTGTGTATTGTTAACTACTACAAAAGCTACATAACACATCACGTGCTTTCATAATTGGATGTTTATGATGCTGTGCATTGTGAGAGTCATTGTTAACTGAAACTGTTAAAAGAAACTGAACAAAGGTGTCGTATTTTATATTAAACTATTATATTATTAATATTTATATTATATATGTATTATATTTCATGTTAAAACAGAAGTCTTTTCATGAATAAATTAGTGGAATTCTATAGTAATTCGGAATTACTAATTCCAAACTTACCAGTCGCCAATGACAATTAAAAAGTCTACTGTACATTGTCCTTTTGTTATTTTCCAAACCCAACGGTTTACGCAGTGTTCGCAACGGTCAAAAAAGAAACTATATTGTTGCATAACTTTAACTAAAGTGGTGCATATTTTTAAATTCTGGTTATCTAGTTTTCTGCTCAAACATTACTGATTCATAGTGAATGTCCTGGCCTTAGTTTATTGAACTGAATTTGAGGTTAATATTTAATAAGCCCTAAAAAGCAGCATCTTGAGTCTCGCTAACTGTCCATTTCGATCCTCCTTCTTTCGGAATTGTACAAGCTTCATCTTAATTCTTTTAATTGCTAATTCATTTTAAACGTATCTGGAGTTACGCTTAATCTCATAAAATCGAGAAATGTTGAATGAAACTTGAAAATTTTAGAATGAAATTGGGAAAGTTTTGGAAGAAATTACGAAAATTTTGCCTGGGAAATCAATTTTGTTCGAAATTAGGAAAATGTTTGTACCAATTAGTGATTTTTGTTTATAAACGAGAACATTTCAGTTGCAATTGAAATCTGTAAAATTAAAAATGTAGTTTGTCGAATTTTTGAAAATTAGGGAAGTTTCATAGGGATTTCTAACATTTTGTTCAATATTATGTTTTTCCTTACCTTCCCGTATATTTGCCTTGCACTCCCTCCTCTTTCCTACCTCTTCCTTCTACTTCCTCTTTCTTTCGTATCCCATTCCTCATCCTTCGCATTCCTCTTATTTCGTTTCTCTCTGTTTTTCTTCCCTACCTCCATTTAGCACAAGATTTCCCGGTATCCTAAATACCAAGATACCGAGTTATTTCGAGGAGCGTTTTCAATGTTTGACCTTTTTCATTAACATTTACTAAGAGAATTCAAAAATATCGAAGAACCATTAACAAAGTTAATAGTTAACATATCACAAAAATCCAATAAAAATGCGCAAACTGGTAGTAAGTTAACCCAGCCATAACACAAATCGAATGATTTTGCGCGGTTTTGACATGGGTGTATTTTAAATAACAATGTTCGGAGCCCAAAAACTGGACACTTTTGATCTACTCATTCAGGGCTTTCAAATGATGTATGATTTGTAACTGCCCGCCGATAGCCCAGCGTCCATAAGGAGTAAACAAGGTCCTTTAAATATTCCATTATACATAAAACTTTTCAAAATATGCCATTTTGTGCGCCAGTTTTAGACAGAAATCAATTGTTTACCCCTTACCTAGTCTACATACCAGATTTCAGTTCAATCTGTACAAATATGAAAAATTTTCATTGAAAATGTACCCCTATGGAATGCCCTGTATTCACAGGGAAAATATATAAATTTTACTGAAGTACCCACCCCTTAGTTGGGCAACATACAAAAATTCATCTTAAATTCGTCAAAGAAATAGCAGTACTAGAGTAGATGAAATATAGACTTACGAACGGGTTGGGTGGGGGCTTGATAACTCAAACAATATCCTATACGCTGGGCGTAAATAATGTCAATCCCAGCTATAAAACTACGAATTACGAGGGTTAGTACTGATTAAACGAATATTGTACTGTACAAGAGATCTCATATTAGGGTAGCAAATTAAGGGCTTGGGGCTGAATTTGGTAGGGCCATGGTTATAATATATGGTTAAGGGGCCAGCATTTATCGGGCAGGGATTACATTCTGCATGACTTTGTGTACATCACTAAAGACAGCTGACAGACAATGCTGCAGTTTATACATAATTTGTACCTTCTAACATTTAATGTATTTTACGTCAGTTACTAATAAGCCATTTTTATAATAAAAATACAGGTGCATGGTCAGACTTATCTTGTTCAAAAGCTAAACCGTCAGGTGCCAAAAATTAAATTGCGAAATAAAACCGGGAAGTAAGACTGGTAATCTATTGATCCCATTGTTAAAAGTTCGGCTACATTGTGTGTAGTGGACAGGTGTTCTGTAACTTAACCGTCCCTAATTACATGAATTTCCTTTTTTACAGAGTGCAATTAATCCTCCGTGAAAAATGGCATCTGCCAGTCCTGGCCTTTTGGTCAACATGGAGGTTCTGTCCAGCATTTTATTAATTGGTGCTGACAAACAAGCATGTGAATTTAGGGTCACTCTTGTCCGTCTTGGATTCAGGGACATTCATATTGTAAGCAGTTCAAAATAGGAAATAATTAAAATCATGATGGTGGGTATAACTAAGAATAATTTATTTCAGATTGGCTGGAAAACTATAGACACTGTGGCAGTGGATGTTGCCAAGCAATCCGCTTTAAAGGTCCATCGTAGTGTCAGGATTACAATCCTCAGTGGTACCGTTTTTCAGTAAGTTCAGAGTCTTTAACTGCAGTTTTATTAAGTTTAATTATTAAAAATCCAAATGATTAAATTGTGCTTTTCGCTAGCGGTTAATTAACCATATGAATATTTTAGGAAGAAGTGCAATGCAGAGTTCTTCAAGCAGTACGCCCTTGTGATGACTCCTTTGGAAGAACCCGACAGGATACTACACATCAAACACATCTGTATGTCAGCCGGTGTTCCTTTGATAATACCTACGTCTACCCTCTCACTGAATGTCAAAGTAAATATTTATTTTAGAACAGCATTTTGGGTTTCCTAATAAATTTGGCTTTTTTATTAGAATCCGAAAAGGATATTACTAACCACAAGTTTTAATACCTAAATTGTTTTATGCACCCTAGGAAATGTCCAATAATGTGAATGGGAATCAATTGGAGAAACGAAAACAAGATGACCTTCTAGAAACTATAAAAGTAACAAAGCAAATACATTAAATTTATGTCTAGTACACAAAGATGACAAGAAATATTTTAATAACAAACTTGCCCGATATTTCCAGGATAAGATTATACTGCACGGTTTCCCGAAGGAGGCTGGCATGAATGAAGTAGACGTTTCAGGACTAATAAGCAATTTTACCGGAAACACGGAATTGACGAGACATCAAAATGCAAAATGGCAAAACTTTGTGAAATGGATACAAGGCTTGCCCGTGCAAGCCTATGCCTTGCCCGTGCAAGCAAGATGTAGCAAGTCATCAAGCAGTTCAGTGAGCAATGCGGCCCATTTGAATGAAAATTTGTTAAATTTTACTTTGGTCAATGGAACCCAGCCGCATCCGAATTTGTTTAATTCTGTCTCTTACTTACTATTTGAAAAAATGGATTTCGGACCGCTCCTTCAACTTGCAACTTATGTCAGCGTGCGACACTCGAAACAGTTTATGAACGACTGTGTAGTTATGAAATGTAATCCTGCGGATGTTCTTATATCATCGTTGGACCAAGCAAACCACAGTTTTTCAGTAACAATCGACTACTTATCTCAGACAATTGCCAAAAATATTGTTTATCATGTTGCAACATACGGAGATGAGAACACATCCATTCGATTTGGCAAGTTTGTAGCATCGGAAGAACTGCACATCCTGGAGTTGGACTATGCATGCTACGCATTATTGGAATGGAAACAACAATACACAAAATCAAATATTATATCGTTTTCTCAGCACCTCACAACACCTAAGCACGCAGCTTCCATTCAAACTTTAGACCCTGTGCTTACACGGCTTTTGGCGTCATTTGAGGAGTTGTGCAAACATTGCAAATACCTTAACCTATCTTTTTGCTGGCATATCACTAAATCCCGGATTATAGCGTCAAAGGAACTGCAAATTGTATTACGTAATGAGGAATTTACAACAGGACTTGTTTGCAATACAACACCGAAATCTTCAGAATCATCCCACAAATTCTTAGAAGATTGTGCCGGCAGTATTTACGAAGCTATATCTTTAGCATTGCTTGGAAACAAGGCTTTATCCCAAGCACTAATGTTTTCCGCTGCTTCAATAGTTGCAAAAAACGAATGCTTCAAAATGCCAAGTCAAAATATCTTATCGTGCTTTCACAAAGATTTGAAGGGTAAACTTTTATCAAAGTGGAATATGGGTGATGAAGATACAATTGCAATATTGTCACAAGTAATTTCACTGGAAATTGCTGTACATTCAAAAAAGGATGTCACTGTGAGAAAATTCAACTTTTCTATGTATCACCTGCAACCGATTCATGTTTTGGAGCTTGAGAGCAAATACGCTCCAGCAGCGGACCTTGGCAGTTATAAAGGCAGCTTACTGGATTCCAGACAACAATGTGCAGATAGCCTAACAGTCTCCAGTTTATCGTCGGAGACCGCTACTGACCATGATGGCATTTGCGATGTACCAAGCGCAACTTTAATGGCAACTGAATATATTGAAAACAGGGTCACCAATTTACTTCCCATAATAACAAACAAGTTTAAACAGGATATTGTACATGTTTTGCAACTTGATGAAGAAGTTTCTAAAGTTTTCCAACCTGACCAACAAGACAACGTTGTATGTTTTCTCAACGCCATTGTGGCTGAAGTTAGAGTACTGAAGTCATTTGGTGATGATGTGATGGAAATAAACATGCAACGTTTTGCTGAAAAATGCTCCAGACAAGTTTTTTGGAAGAAATACTTGTGTCAGTTTAAACCAAAAATGCGGAAGGATGTTTTGGAGAAGAAACATCGAGTAATCAGTCGCTTTCTTGAAAAGCCAGTAGCCCGAGAGCTTGTACAAAAAGTTTTGCTGTTGCTAGGCTTACCTCAAAGATGCTGTAAGATGTTTTTGAAGGAATCAACTGCAGTTTTTGAAGACGTCACCAAAAAGAAGAAACTTTGCACAAAAGATATATTAAAATCCCACTTTGGTGTGCGCTTAAAGCGGAATAATTATGAGGGTTCACTCGACTACGTTAAAGGTAAACTGCATACTATTTGGTATAAATGTATGTAAAGAACTTGTTGCGATTCAGGTTTTGTTTGTATGAAAACCAAGTTACTATATGGTTGTATTGTTGCAGGAAGTTCTGCTAATTTACCGAAAACCCGGCCAGCTTCCCACCTTCAAGACCAGGAAACCCCTTTGCCTCTTTTAAATGCACACGAAAGAGATGCATTGGTTATGCAAGGGTCAACAAGCCCAACAGCCTGCTCACAAGAAAACAACGAACATGTCTTACACAACAGCAATGGTAAACTTGGAATAGATTTACTCATTTAATAGACCGTTAGTGTTTTCTTAATTTAATGGCACGCTGTTTCTGCTGAAAAACTATGTAAATGGCACGTACAATTCAACCTAAATACAATATACAATATTTGTAATAGCCTGTTTTATATATCCACTGACAAATGTTCAGCAAACATACAAACTTGCAATTTTGCGACTCTGGTTAGCACAAACAGTTTATAAAATGCCGTATCCAGTTTTTTTTAACTTCTGCTATTCATGTTATCATTTTTGTAACTTTAAGTTTCTAAACAATAACATGAATTAACTTCAGTATAATTCTTTCAATTGCTCATTGACAATTTAGAGACCACGGTTTGTGATCACTTAATATCTGTCGTTAAAATATGCTCTGCTATACTGGCTAATAACAAAAACAGTTGATTTTATTTACAAATCATTCACAAACATTTGTCATAATGATACCGTGCTGACTAAAAATTGAACAACTCTCAGATGGTTTTACACGGTCTTTACAATTTGGAGTATCAAATAGTATTTCATAATGAGACACAATAAGGTCTGCACCTGTAAATTCCATGAAATGAAATTATTGGTGTTTTAAGTCTATTTTTCTGAAATAGCAATCACAAAATCAAAGTTTAATTAAATACAAAACTACAATTCATAGCATAATTTTTTAAAACTTTTCGCATAGCATATGTCTCATAATTAGTTAAATTTAGGTCAAAATAAGGTTTGCAAAATATACAATGTGTAAACTTATATCGCTAGCACAAATCAATCGCTTGTATTTTGATTTATTTACTACTAGACAAACCAAAAATTATTGCTAGCTAAAGTAACTTTACCTTGAACCACAATTAGGGTTCACTGAAGCCCATTCAGTATCGTAAATTAATTTTAATTCATAAAAATTACTGTAACAGGCTATTTATCTTTGCAGTAGTATTTACGTCGTTTAATTGCAATTCAGGAAGCACGGCTTAGCTTGCAAAAGCAAATATGGAATGGCAATGCTGTAGTAATTGAAATATTATTAGCTTTGTTATAATGCCTGTAAGTTGTTTGAGGCTATTAGTATATGTTTACTCTGCATTGTATAATGAGGCCTCAGCAGTTTCGCATACTTAATTAAACAGCATAGATTAATTTTTAGGATAGTTAACTACAGAGTGCTTGTTTGGAGAAAATTAATTGTAAAAAATTGAAATTTATTTAAACCCGGTAGTTATGTCAAGTAGCATTTTGTCTAAAATCTAAGAACAAAACTTCCTAGTTAGGAAACGAATCTGCAGTAGATATAAATTTTAAATACAAAATGAATTTTGTCCGAGGTTTTATCCAAATTACAATAATGCAAAAGGCCATTATACCCAGTCTGTCATATTATATGCCATATTATATCATGTCTGTCTAACTAACTAAAGTCATAATTTTCTTAATTATTTGCCATTACAGACAATCAACCCTCCATCGGAACTGCGTCCGAAACCGACTCAGTTTTTCCGTTATCTCATTCATCAGAAAACGCACAGTCCGACTCAGAAGCTTCTACAGAATCAGATTCTTCCGGATTCCAAATTACCGAAAATGAATTGAATTTAGAGAGTGAAACTAATACGTCTGTTACCTCTGACAGTGATAGCACAGAAACTGGAACTAATTTCAGTAAAGAGAACGACCCTTCAGCACACAGTTTGGTGGATAACAGTTCCGCAGATGAAAGCTCAATATCCATGACTGAAGCCGTCGCTGCACTTCACCCAGCAGACAATGTGCTCAGGAAGAAGCCACCCAAAGTATTTCATGTTGTGGTCCCTGCAAAACGTGCAAAAGTGATATTTTCTTTTGATAAGAATAAATTCATTATAAGAGAGTGGGTTGCTGTGTTTGGCTACTATTTTGAAAAGAAACATTCCTCCTGTTCTTTCACTTCGCTAAGAGGAATCAAATACAACGTTGCTCCAAATTGTGCGTTTGCCAGAATGTACGGGTATTGTAAATGCTACATAAAGTTCAGTGTTAAAGTGCTAGAGAAACCTCGACCAAATAGACAAATTATCTTTCGAGTTGAAAGTATCGGGAAGTATAAACTCACTCAAAAATGTCAAACAGGACGACAACTTCGTGGGTGGGCAAGGAAAAGGATGATGAGGAAACTTAGGCACAAAATGCCGGCAAAAATGAAACTAGAAAACGACGCATCTACGACGGTGTGCAGGGTGTTGCATAAAAATTTTAAACAACAATCACTTGGGGTTTTACAAACTGCACATTACCAGGATGTTCATTCCAGGGCTCCATGTAATGACGTTACGGAAGGACTACTAATGATCAGAATGGAATCCGAGAAAGAAGAGGGTGACAACTGTAAAATCAAAGGATATGTTCAGAAACACGATCTTACAGAAAGCAAAATAATGATACATTTGTATACTGAAACTTCACTACGCCTATTGTTGCTAAGCCAGAAGAAAAACTCGGCAGTTTTGCACGTTGACATGTCTGGATCCGTTATTCAAAATAAGGGTAGTCCAATTCTGCTTTTCATGGGAATAATGAGAACAAGCAAAGAACAAAGTTTTCCAATTGTTCAAGCTTTGTCACAGAAAAACCGTACCGCGGAGATTTCGGACATATTTTTAAAATTGAAGGCAGATATTCATGTGATAAATCCTGGATTTGACAAGGCGGTTGCTGGAATAACTGTAGCAGATTTTTCGCTTGCAATGTTACACGGAATTTCCATTGGAGTCAACAGTTGCAGCCTTATGGACTATATTGAAAAATGCTACGCACTACTTCGAGACGGATTCAACTTTGACAAATGCCGTACCGTCGTGTTTATATGCACGGCGCATCTCATTCATTCATTTTCACGTCTTCTAAACAAACATATTCCGCAAACAACTGAATATAAAGCACGACGAAAATTGGCAATGCAAAGCATTGTACGACTTCAGGAAGCTAAAAACTTGGACGAATTTTTTGCCGTATCTAAAGCAATTCGTGAAACATTTGGACTCAAAAAAATCAAGAAAGCTGACATTGACTGCAATGTTGTTCGACTATCAAAGTGTTTAGAGAACTGGGAACATGACATTGAATTCTCAGACGAAGATTTTGACAAGTTTGAAATGCAGTTTGCGGATACTATTCATGAAACAGTAAGGTCATCTTCGCCGTTCTATAGGACATTCGTCAGGATAAGGGAATCAGTGGATTTAAAGGCTGGGACAACTGCAAATACAAACATTGAGGACAACCCGTACCACTTACAGAAGGTTGTTGATTTGCTACAGGATTTTTACATCCAATACGTACCCTTATTCTCAGCAATGATGTTAGACCACTCAGGTCGCACTTCAGAATCCCGGTTTACTAATGCCCCAGTTGAAAGTGCTTTTAACACAGTGAAAAATAACTATCACCAGAAAAAACGAGTACCACTACATGTGTTTGTAAGTGATCACTACAAATACCAGCGAGGAAAAATTGTGCATTTTCTTTCCACTCTTGACAGCAAAACGCAAAAATCTGTGAAAGAAAGAAAACAGCACAAAAATGTAGAAAGTGTTAACCACACGGAGCAATGGAAGAAACGTCGGAATAAAAGAAAATTACGTCACTGTGCTCCAAAGATGACTTTATCACGTTCCAAAAAGAACAATACAAGTGAGCAAATGAAAAATGTCATTGACGAAGTCATAAATAATTCCACTACAACAGTTCATAAAAATCAAACAACAACCCTAGCACGCGTTCCTGAGAACCAACTGAAAACAACAGGAAGAGCCTTCTTCGATTTTAAATCATTTCTTGAGCACAAACTGCAAATAACAAAAGAACGGAAAAACTTGCTTGAAAAGGATTACCAATGGGTGGATTTAGAAACACGTGAAGAAGTGGAAAAGCTGCTTTGCCAAGAAGAAGAACGTCAATTGATGAGATTGAAGATATTGAAATGGAGGAATGGTTTACGGAAAACATATTTAATGTTGAAAAAATAAAACGCTCTAAGGAAGTGCAAGAACAGTACGAAGCTGTTCGGAAGAAATTTGATGAGGACATTAGGCGTGAGGAGTGTAGAAAAGAAACGACAATTACATCCGAGAACAATGTTTGTAATACGGAGTTTATGGATTCTGAGGATAGCCGAGTAGAGCTTGACAAGTTCTTTAGCTCATTTGAAAAACAACAATCGCCCAGCAATGAAGCAGTAAATATTTCGAGTAAACAAACGAAATCCAAAAAGCCGGGAACTGGTAAAGACCATGCAACAAAACGTAAATCAAAGTTTACTTCCATAAAACATCCGTCCTCTAAAAGATCACCAGTGGTCAAGTTTCCAAAGGCATTTCATTTAATTCAAGATAAGAAGAAAACTGGGTTTCAGTCTAAAAATTTGCCAAGCTTAATGCCAAAAGGTATTCCTAACATGGGGAGTACGTGCTACATAAATAGTCTCATGCACTGTGTACTAACGTTACCTGGAATATCTGGAAAAGATCTACCGTGTGGCTTGGCTGAATTTTATGAGCTAATGTTTGAAAAACGAATGCTGGATTGTGAAATCCCAATAGTACTGGAATCTGCAGTGACATTTCTTAAATGCGAAACTCGAATACCATGGGAAGTAAATACGCAACAAGATGTTTACGAGCTTTTTAATCAAATCATTTCAACAACCTCACTAGCAAGTTTGACAAAGGCATTCAAATTTCAAATGCAAAAAACCTTAACTTGTGAGGTTAGGAAATGCAAAGAAAAACGAATTATATATGAAGATTTCTATGATATTGACATTAAACCAAACATAGATGTTGGGACGGCAATTCGAAATGAACTTTTAATGGAAGAAGTACTTCAGTGTACTTGCAGCCACTTCTGTCCTTCAAAACAAATGCGTTACAAATACACACCACAGAATTCACCAGATGTGCTTGTTGTACGGACACGCGTATTTGATGTTAACTCTGAAAATGGAAAGGTTCCCCTACATCAAAATTATGTCCCCTACACAGAGTTTCTGGAATTTCCCACAACGGTGGACACGATGTTTTACAATATTCACGGTTTAATAGCACACTCAGGATTTGACACTCACTCTGGACATTACGTGGCATATTTGAAATACGGAAAGGAATGGTATCGCTACAATGATTCCACTGTTGACTGCTTGGGTGAACATTTGTGTCTGCTTCCTCAGGAATATGTTTACTTATCTTTTTATATTCGTGACTAGTAAATTTTTCAGTATCAGGCTGTGTTTCTCGTGTAGGTTTGTTTTAATATTCTGAGAGTATGTATCATGTTATGTTATGTCAAGTTAAAAGTAAATGTAAAATTTCGAATGAGCTTTTCTCCACAGTTTTGATTTTTATACATATTATTTATTGAATGCATTTTAAAAACCTGAGCCACATTTGTTGTGTTCTCCCCCTGCACAATTTAATCTGTAAGTTTAGCGGCTTGGGCTTAGCAATGAGTTTGAACTTTATAAGTTTTTATAATTCAATTCAAATACTAACAAAGCAAATTCAAGGTTTGCTGAAGTTACTAAACATTGCTATCTTTGTAAAATGACACAAGTGATCAAAGGCTAAACTGCGCCCGTGAGAAACCGTGGAGAGCACGGGGGACGGGGCAGTAAAATTAGCAAAAGGGCCGGGGAAAACCAAAGTCTAGTCAACAATGACGAATATTTAATAAACCCAAATAAAAAATACAGAATTCGACAAAAGTTTCTGGCTCGCCAGTTTTAGATGCTTACATTAAAATATTTCTAAATTATATGTCAGCCAAGCCAAGCTAATAAGAACGCAAGTTAACCGGGGGCACTGGGGTAAAGATTCTTTAATATGTCTAACCAAAACTGTAAAGCATTTACTCGGGTATGTTTTTTCAAAGCCAGATGGAATTGTTTAAAAACAATAAACAGCATGTATAAATATTATTGTGTCGTTAAGTAATTTAGGGTCCATGTATATATTGATTTCAAGATTTTTTTGATACACTTTTCTGGAATTGTTCAGAATATTTCATTCGCAAAGTTTGAGTTACATGTTAAAAGAAACACATAATAAAGTAAGCAAGGAAACTTTTGGGCTTTAGGAACCACGATTAAGCAATCGAATGAGAAACTCCAATGTAGGTATGTCAAATAATCGGAAATAAAGCTAAGTCATAGTATATGTGTTAAAAACTTTTAATATGGCTTTCTGAATCTGACATTCGGTAAAAACTCGGTTTATACCCGGACCTCTGTTTATAGCTGGTTCCGGATTATACCCGCGTCTAAAGGCGAAAATTTGAAATTTTACCCTGCCCCTGATTATACCCGGGTCAAAAATCTTTTATTTTAAATTCAGGCACAATAATATATATACTAGGTAAGTTATTTTTTAACGGATTTTCATGTAAAGATGATCAATTAAGTAGTTTTTGGATGTTGTCCTGAATTTGTACAGAAAATTACCAAAAAACTACAAAAGGGTCCCAAAAAAAGTACGAAATAGCGAAACTACTTTAGGGGTTTTTACAATTACACCATGAAACTTTCTAAAAAACTGGCAAATTTGGATTTTTGCCCTGCCTCTGTTTATAACCGGCCTCTTATTATAGCAGGGGCTAAGACCTGTTATTTGAAATTTTGCCCGGGGCATAAACCGAGTTTTTACCATAGTTTTAACTCTATGCATTGATAAATACATGAACCACATACAAATATATATGCACGAAACCTGAACTGAAGTTTTGTCAAATTTCTTAGAGTCTCGCAAGAAATCGATTGATATCTACAAAATTATTGTCTCATGATTAATGCTACACTACTAATTACTATCTACGGGTAAAAGTAAAATGGATTCTTCAAAATATTAAAACCTGGCTTTAGATTGCGCATAGAGTTCAAAACAGCAATTTCAATTTCAATTTAAACAGCAATAACTCTAGCCAACACATGAATTACTGGCTAATTTCTACTTTCATCGTTTCAGTAATTTAGTTACTATAATTCTACAAATCTGATTTTTCATCATTAATGGTAACAATCTGCCTTATATTTACAAAGAATTCATGTCTCCAGACAGAAAGACAGATACAGCAATTGGAATTGAAACTGTTTTACATGAATATGAATCGATAATATTATGAAATAGGCTCAGTTATAATTATCCCTCAAAAAATGTACAGTGAGTCGGGGCAAAAGTAGTTTAGCTACTGAAAGTGATCATTAGAAACCCAGGCACAATAAATTACCTTTTCTTTCAAATACGCATCATTTAAACTTGACTACCTTACAATGTTGCACGTAAAAGGAAAACCCCCAGTTGAAGAACAGTATAATTATACAAGTACTTTTCGTAACTCACTCGAAGTTGATTACTACAATTCTAACTGAAATACGGAAAATTTTATTAATACCAAAACCTTTTGACATATTATTGACACTAAATTCAACCAAAAGTTACTATAGAGGCAATAAATAGCGTTCAACGATATACCTGAAATTTCATTAATTGATTTAAAAACGCTAAGCTACGAGACGGTTTAAACACACAAAAATTTATATTGTTATTAATTCATTAACAACTTCATAGAGTAGTTCTTTATTAACAGTAGAAAGTTCTATTAATAGTTATATGTTAACCACATAATTTGGTTTGGGTAGCGTATACGAAGTGATAAATGCCATTAAAATATTGTGTGAAACAATGCATTTTTCAGACTCACAGAAATAAGATGCGGGAAAAAACTTATATATTGATTCAATATCTTGTCCAATTAAAACTGACCAATCATATTTTCACGACAATTTGCAGGTTCTGATACAAAAATAGTTCAAAACAAAGTGAACGAAAAGTCTCTTAACAGTACTTAAACTTGTTGCCGGATTTCAATTTCATAGGCTTAAATAAACACATATATACATGATATCAAACCAATAAACGTGATTTCTAATGTTGTAATGGGCCGCTCTATAAAGCTATTGATGAGGATTTCATCAAATAAATTTTCGTGTCTTTCAATCGTTTTGTAGCGTAACGTTTTTATATCAATTCATAAAACCTTAAGTACATTTACTTTATGTCAAATGCTATGCACTGCATCTACACCAATTGCTTGTTGAATTGAGTGTAAAAGAACTATGTTCGGACTTAAAAACTAACAACAGATTAAAAGGTTTTGGTGTTTATAAATATTTATGTCTGTCATTTATGGTTTTGAGATAATCGAATCCATCTAAACAAGTAAAGGCAGCGAGTTGCAATCCACCAATTTTAAAATTTATGTTATGTTGGTGACCGGCGCTTTTATCGCAGTAACGTTACGCGGTAACTTTATCGCCGACATTTTAAACGCCTAGTAAGTTTATCGCGGTACCTTTATTTAGTAGCCGCAGGCTAATTATTTATAATGGACCTTTTGTCTGTATCGGTCCGTCCGCCCGCCCGCCTGTCCGTGGCCCCTGATATGGAGTTTTTGAATTCTGTTTTTTCTAAACGGTACCTCTCAACAAGACCTCGCGCCTGGTCGGCGACCGGTCGGAGGGCGCTTAAAATTGAAAAATAGGGTATAACTTCTTTCCCTTTCAACATTTTACATTTTTTTCTGGATTACGTTCCACAGATCCCACTCTATCTATTGACACCCCAATTTTTTCAGTAATAAATTTTTGGAATTTTGTTAATGCACAAAGGTTTCTGATCACAGGAACCTGTGCAGGACGAAGCCCGATTTTTGAAATTCGACCTCTAAGGTCAAAGGTCACGGCGAATTTTTAAGTCTCTTAAGTGACCTATGGCATGCGACACATGATTATAGGTCAGTTTTTGACCAAATTAACGAATATGTTATCAATTTGCCAAATTTCGGCAAGCTTACTCTCTACTACATGATTACCATGTTTTATTAAATAAATAATCGCTGGCCTTTATATTAGAAAAGGATTATATATTTCTCTGTTATTCTAGAAATTTTGGCAGAGCTTTAGAGAAGCTTTAGCCTATTCGTGGAAAATTTCCTTTAAACACAAAATGTCTGAATTAGTCTGGAAGTCTTTGAAATTCGCCGATCGCATGCTTATAGACTTACTAAATTATCCACTCTTTATGAGTGTCAGCCTTAACGAAAATAAATATGTTGTAGCCAGCCAGAAAAGAAAATTGATACCTTTTTGCTTTTACATGTTGTAATGTTGTAATGTAATGTTGTTTGTGATTTTTGGAACGTCAATTTCTGTAATGTTAAATATAAGTGCATCAAACAATTCTAGGCACTACGTTGCCATAATGATGTACCAACCAATGTTTACTGTGGGAAGTGTGTTCCTCCTAGGACTGATTCTGGCTCTTTTTCCAAACAATGTGGACACGTTTGTGCTCCATTTTCTAAACAAATTACTTGAATTTCAGGAATTCCTTTTTGATTCTAATAACTGTATGGACGTGTCAAAAAAGAGCATCTGGAGCCTAATAAAAACTGGTATAATATTCACGTTGCCAGCGCGTTATTAAATATCTACTACTCCAAGCGTTGCAATCATGCAACATTTTTTTTATTTCTGAACTCAGGAAATGGAAGCATTCCGAGCCATATGATTCACTTGGCGTGTTAATTTGCTTTTTTGCAGTTTCTATGGTTGTCGGAGGTATCCTGGACGGTCCAGTTATAGCAATTTGCAATGTTGATCCTTTCTATGGCGCAGCACTCCTTTATAATATGGCGCCAAATTGCAATCCGATTTGGAATATTGCGTTTGTTCTAGTTCGGCTAATTTTAATGTCATGGACTTGTTTGGAAGCGCTGCGCATATGCATTTTTGTGTTTGCTTCGCTGATTATATTTTCATATGTACATTACTCAGTGCTTACACACATAAGTAAAATGCCTCTTAAGACAGAAGCTGTACATTGCTACCAAACCTTACAGTGCATTAATCAATCAGGGTTATACGTGCTCCGTAGTTTGCTTGGAGCGTTTATGAGCACAGCTATGCTTTTGCTTGTGGTTGATAGTTGGATTGTGTTAACAGGATGGGACGTTCTGCCCTTTTATATGTATGCACCCATATTGGTTATTGTCCTTTGTGTATTTTTTCTAACATTGAAGATCCTACCGGTTTTGACAAAATGTGATGAAACTAGTTTGCTGGTGTTAAGGATGTGGCAAAAACAAAGTAACACAGCAACTGGCTCTGCTCGGTACTGGAATAGAGTTGTAAGGGCACAACGCCCAGTGTCATTTTATTATGCGCTGACAAAATTTGAAAACATCACAAGAGTTAACTATTTCTCAACATACATAGAGAGTACCATGAACCTGATTTTGCTTACTTCAGGTTAGGACGGCATTTAGTTTGATTTTATTGATGGAGTAAACATTTTTGACTGTTGCAAAAACATTTGTGTAGTGCATTTCTGTGATTCAAGCAAAACGTAGGAAGGAAACTAAATCTACTTAATTATTTTTTTTCGAAAATTAGTCTGACATTTGACTCAAAGCTTGTTACTGTTACATTAACTACACTGAAGATACACTATAAAAGCAGATGTAGAAGCAGAAAGGTTGCGTTCTATGCATTTTGTGTCCTTGTTTGTGGATATTGCAGTTAACAAATCTACCTATTTATTATTGCTACGGAGCAAAAAATATATTAGTTGTACAATATATAAAATGTCATGCAAGCTCCCAATTATGGTTTGAATTTAGTTTTCCTAAATGTACAAAATAAAAGTATAAAAAGAAAACAATTTGCTCGAATAAGAAGCATTATATATATACATGCTTGCATTGGATTTGAGTGTAACTGCACGCTTATTGTAAGCAGCTTTACCTCGTAATTTAATTACGATTAATGTTTGCGTAAGCAGTAAAAGGTACATTTTATTTCAATATATTCTAGGTAGACGTTTTACATTGTATCTAATGCTACAAATACCGAATAATTTATTTGTTTTCATAGTTCGCAAATTAAGCAATATAGAATATGTCTGTTGTGTAGAATATGAGAAGCCAGTTGCTGTTGATCTGGTTGAAGCGCTTTAAGTGCTTCAACGTAAACTGATAAACTGCGTAGTATGCTGGTTTCTAGATACAACCCTTTCCATAAGTACAAGTATCAGTTGACGGTCAAAGGGAAAGACCCTCTAAACGCATTCCTATTGGCTACATCTGTTTTGAGAGGGCCATTCATGGAGGCGTGCGTGCATTTTAGGTAATATGCAAAAATGATAAGCACATGGTAAAATGGTTTGTTTTGGTCAGCATTGTTCTGTTTTTGTGTATTTTTCGTTTTTTATGAGTTTGCAAAAATTCTTGAACGTAAACTTTGAATCCTCCTTCCCTTTGACCGTCAACTGATACTTGTACTTATGGAAAGGGTTGTACAAAAAATATTTTGCGGAAATCGGAAATTTCTCTTAGATATCTTAAAAGTTAAAAATATAGGGACAAACAATTACATAAGCTTAATTCACAGCATGATTTTAATGCAAACAATGTGCATTTTAGTATTACTGATTCCCTTAGGATGTACACTGACTTCATGGTGGCATCAATTTAAAACAATAAGTTTAAACTCTTTGCTCTCATCTTATTTTCCTCTATATTGCTTTGTAGTTATAAACAATTATCAAAACCAGGAACTATCACAAATAGACGGGCCAGTGATAATATGGAACCCACAGAATTTCATAATTGAAGACGAACTAAAGTTCACTAAAGGAGCCAACTGCAGCCTCAAGTTTAATATAGCTCTGAATGAATCAGAGGTTGCACATTGTCAGCCTTTGAACCTTACTATTAACCATAACCATAGAGAACCATAGATAACCATAGAGAAAAAAGGTATTTGGCCAGTATTGACATCACTATACAATATGAAGAAATCCACAAAAGTTCCATTTACTGCGACTGAAATAAATGAATACTTTACAAATATATCTGGAAAGCCTACTATAACAAGCTACACATGCAATATTGAAGAAAACACACATGAAGAATTCGTCATACAGCCTATAAATAATGCCCAACTGTGCTATGCATGGAAAAAAATGAATAACAAAACGAGTAAAAGCATGGACAGCTTAGGTATGTGCAACTTCATATTCAATATACTCATGATTCTTAACTGCTTCAAAGACATGATTCTTCACATTATAAATGAGTCCATCACAAAATGTAAAGTGCCTCAAAAAATGAAGTTAGCAAAGATTATTGCTATACCTAAAGTTGACAATCCAAGTTCACCTAATGAGCTAAGGCCTATAAGCATACTACCAGTAATATCCAAATTAATTGAAAAATGCGTGTACTTTCAACTACGAACATTCATTTTAATGAACAATATACTGTATGAAAAACAATTTGGATTCAGACCTGGACATAATACTGAACATGCTGAACTTTACATTCTAAATTTAGTGAAATGTGCTCTTGAAAAGTTTAATATGTATAATATCTTAACGTTAGATGTCAGAAAAGCTTTTGATACAATCAACCGTATTATTCTATTCTTGAAAATGAAAGCATATAAAATTAACACAAAGTGGTTTGAATCGTATATGAATGATAGGCAGCAGTATGTTCAATGCAATGATGATAAATCAGATATTACTTCAACACGTAGAGGAATAGTACAAGGAGGATGTCTTAGTGGAATAGCATTTGCATTGTTCAATAATGATTTACATAAAGTGATAAAATGGTGTGAACTGGTATTATTTGCGGATGATAGTCAAACAGGCAAAGAAATTAAAATTTCTAAAATGGATGAAGACATAGAAAAGTTACAAGAGGACTGCAATAGAATTTGTAAGTGGTTTGTTGATCATGATCTTGAACTAAATGTGAACAAAACAGAAATGATTACTCACTCTAGGAAAAAGCATAAATTAGTAGCTATGCAGCAAACTTTAAAAATTGGTGAACACACAGTAAAATGCAGCGAAAAAATCAAATCTCTAGGGATACTCAAAGACCAAGAATTAAATTGGAATTTACATATTGAACAAACAACTAAAAAAGCCAATAAAATGTTCTGGAAGATACGAGTAATGAGTGATATGATCACCTCTAACCAAATACAACTTGCAATGGAATCATTGGTTCTCTCAAAGTTATATTATATGTGTTCAGTTTGGGGTGAAGCAGCAAAGAAGTCTCTCTATAAAGCTAACAAGATTATTAAAGATGCTAAGAAATGTGTGATATCGCGCACCCCTACAGACCATGAAAACAAAGTAGAATGGCTTGACATTGCTGAGATGTGCAAATACAAAATTGCTGTCTTAGCAGCAAAAATATCTGAAAAAACATTTCCTACTCCGCTTAAGTATATCTTCAATGAGCAAGCCATTACAAAAATACACACGAGAAGCAATCAAGTTGAGTGTGTAATGAAAGAAAACTGCCATGACTACCTGCAATACAAATGTATGAAAATATGGACAAGTTTGCCGATAAGCACGAGGAAGATGAAAGGAGAAAACATAAACACATTTAAAGAAAAATGTAAACAAGATATAATAGACAGACGATTAAAAAGTGAATGTGGATGTGATCTCTCGTGTATTGATGATGTGATAGTGAACATTAGAAACCTTTTCGGTAAAAGTTAGTAAAAGTGCAAGTGCGTCAAACCAAAAACTTCTTCTAATGTCATAATTACATTAAATACATTCTGAGTAACACATAACACAATAAACTAACATAAATCACAAGTGAGATAAAAAATCCAATTGACGTAACAACCCAGGACGGGATGTCAATTGCGGATAAATTAACTAACTAACTAACTGTACGCACAAAACCGTGGAACTGTCATCTGGAAATATTTCTGTATCCTGACATCTCAAAGGTAAAACTTGATGTGTTCCCCAAAATGCTTAGTGCTAACAGCGATACACAACGCAATATGAAGGATTTTTTCATTCAAAAAAATAGAACAATTTCCAAGTACAGTTCCAAAAGAATATATACTTGTTCTTTAGAAAATCGATCAAATGAACAATAACTTAATCGATAATTGGTTTTCCATGCTGTACAATACATACGACACTATAACCAAAGGATCTACTAGACTAGAAACCTTTTTGGTTGCTATATCTACAAACGACAGCAAAAATCAGATCAGCTTCAGTAGCGTTGATATACTTAACTTTTGCACATTTCAGAAAATGTGCCTTGAACGAATCAGACACCATTTGGGTAAACATTTCAAACCATTTACAAGTACCAGCAAACACAAATTTAACATTCGATTACTGTTCGACCCTTATCGGGGTACTCCTTACTCAATAACAAATGCTATTGCTGACTTTCTGGGAAATTGCAAATTTCTGGAATATAATGCCAAGCATCCAGACAGTTCTACAATAGATCGCGTGGCATATCGAATTGCAAATACTTGGAAAACTATTTTGTACAATTTCTTTGTATATTACCAGCCTGAGTTTTAGGACACATTTGAGTGTGTTAATGGTAAAAAGAAAATGGTGAAAGAAGCTCTGCCCTTTGGAATTCACAATTTGTACATTTTTATAGAGCCAATGTATGACAAGCCCCTAAATGGGTTTCCAATTTGGTTTCCAATGACACACGAAGATTTGTGCTTTATAAGTTGTGGTCGACGTGGAGAAAGCTCTATTAGCTTCCAGCACTTTGTTTCAATATTTGATTGGTCCATTTGGATTTGGATAGCAATATTTTTAGTGGTCACTGCAGTTAGTCTAATATTCTTTGAAGTTTGTAAGTGTAAAACGTCTTGGTATTACAGGGCTACAGAAAATTACTTTCAAATTTTCAAAGCTCTTCTTGAGCAAGGTGACTTATTTTTTAACTGCAAATTGCAGGGTTTTAAAATGCGTTTAGAAATAGGACCATTTCTTCTGGTTTCTATAGTTTTAAGCAATGCCTACAAAAACACAAATGTATATCATATAATAGCTAACCGGAAACCTATGCCGTATGAGCATTTTGCTGAGTTGATTAACGACTCGTTTTCCATAATAACGACAACAGGACTTGTTTCATTTGCAGAATATGGTGTTCTTAAAATTCAAAGGTCGCCTCATCATACACTTATATTAGACATGATGACACTTGCAGTATCAAAAGTGCACCTGGAGTTTTTCCAGTACAACATGATGAACCCCATTTTAACAACTTATTTTAAACAAGATTCATTACAGTTAAACCAAGACGTTTATTCTGCAACCGGTATTTCTAAAGATACAAAATACCTTTTTAATGATGTGTATTCATTGCTTTTACCTGTGTACTTTGATAAGTTACATCCAGATAATTGGGACCTTTTTTCTAAAATATTTACACCTCAGTTTTACAAAAAAAGGAACAAGTAGTATTCAAGTGGCTTCAGAAATGCAGCAAGCGAGCTGTAGTTTTACCAAGAATCCAGGCCAATAATATGTTAGAGCGACTAACCGACCTTCGTCTGGTAGACACTTATGTTGGTAAAGAAACATATTCACGAAAATATCTCTCCTATTTCCTATTTGGACTTGTATCGTTCAAACTGCGGGACAACATAAGGCGCATGAGTGAATCCGGAGTTTTTGAAAATATACTTTTTGAGCTTAATCATACACACAAAATAACTAGAAGTGAGTTGCCACAAAAGCCAAAACTAAGTGGAAATGTACTAACAGTTTTCCTACTCCTGTTTGTGGGCTTGGCAGTTAGTATTGTTGCGTTTTTAAGAGCGAACACTAGAAGATGTTGGAAACAAATTAAATTACTTTGGCGTTTGGTTGTTAGAATTGTTGTTGTGGTACGACATTTACTGAAATTCCGTCGAAAGAAAAACAGTTTTAAGGCATTATGCAGAATACACGTAGCAACCGTTTGTAAAAATCCACCGCATAAATCAACTAATAATGTAAATTCTAGGACACAGTAAATAAAATCAAACGCTTGCATAGCACTAAAGACCGACAGACAAATTTTATTTTTTCCACAATAGTTATGTTTAAAATCTCTAATTTTAATATTAATAACTTTACAATGGATGTTTAATATACAACGTGTCTTGACAATTGCAAATGTGCACTTTATTGTTAATGGTCGTTTGGTAGTCAAGTTTATCCTTAAATACTTTCAATCTGTTTTAAAAAGCACTAGCTCTGGTTTGACTTTAGGAAACATTAGTACGTTTCATTGATTTTACAACGAAACCACTGTGTAGGAAAATACCTTAAAAGCTTCATAAATGTTCCAGTAAAATTTATAAAACATATTTAATTCACATGCATACTTTGCATAGACTTGGATTCTATCTCCAAGATTATTGTGAAATGCTTTACCTCACATTTGTAAGTTAAATTAGTTAAAAGTTAATGATCATTTTACAGTACATACCTGAGCCATAAATCAGCCATCACTGTACCAAGTTTGGTGTAATTCGAATAGAGCGTTTGACCTGCATCGTGCTCACACGCAAAAATGCCTAAATTGATACTTTAATGAGCCAACTAAGCTCAGCTAGGTAAAAAGCCAACCGTACATGTGTAATCCACATCTAACAGTTGAGTTGGTCAATTAGATCAATAAGAGTGTTACCACGGCATCCACGATTTGCATAAGCATTGACAATACAGTTAGAGACTGAAGTTCAAAGAAGGGCCCTACTTGCATTTTACATGGTGCAAAACCCCTAAGAATCTTTCTATTAATCTTACCACGTAAACAATACTTCCAATATGAACTCAATTTTTCTGACTTTTCTGGCAATACCAAAGCCGTTTTCATTAAAATAGCAAGCAACCCAAAACATCCAAAGCCTGCTAGTACTGCTAATAGGCTCACAATAATAGGTAATGTTTCAAAGTATTTAATCGCAACGAATAAAGTAGCAACATTGAACAAATAACCAAAAAATAAGGAGCATGGACAAACCACATAGAGATACTCTAAGCAAAGCTGCCATACCAAGTAGGATGCATTGTAAAGGGAAACAAAGTTTCCAAAGTCGGATTCCCGCTCATGACCATTAATATTCCGAAAGCATTTCCCAACTTGCTGAGTAACCAAAAGAACCGTAATTATTCCCAGTACTGCAGGCATTACCAAGGGAATTGAATGCGTTATAACATAAGCACAACCTAAAACATCTAACAGCAGTGGAAAATCGTTGGCCAACCAAAAACTTTGTAAATTTACCAAAAAGTGAATTGTCGTGTTTTTAAACAAGAGAGGAATCCCAGATGCCACAACAACGTCTACAGAAACGAGTACAGTTGCTAGGTAGAAAAGTAAAGAGTACAAATCCAGTGCTTTATCTGTAAAAAGAAAACAATTGAAAAATGAACTAAATTTTGAAAGGAAATTTTGGCTTACCTTGTCCAGTAGTTTGCAAAGCTAGGAAATGGTTAAGCAGCTGTACTTTCACAAAACGTTTTTTCCACAGGGTCCAAAGCAAAGCCAGATTCTCGAATGCAAAGCCTCACAAAACCAGATCCAGAATAAAGTCCAGCATTGTCAGAGTAGTTGTGGCAGGATCGGATTTGATGTAGTTAACCATCCTAACTGTGGTCACACCCATAAACAAAAAAAGCTGAAAGCTTAGCCATTTGTACCAGTAGTATATTCGTGAAATGGACCTAAATTGACTAAGATTCCTGTCATACTCCACAGGGAGATGGACAAGGCTTTGGAATAACTTAAAAATGTTGATATACGCCTTCCACATGATTTTATTTGAAAGGAGTGAAAGATATACAAAATTGTGTTTTTAAGTAGGCTCAGCACTAACTAATAATTTCTACCCAAAAAATCGGAATTGGAACAGTGGCGCTGTAATTTTGGTTTATATTTGACAATTTTGCGTTGCCCGTCTTGATACAAGGCTCAAACAAACTTTTCTGAGGACAAAGTAAAACTTGCTAAAAAATATAAAAAAAAAATATACCAGCAAGTCAATTGGAAAATTATTTAATTTAGCTTTTATAAATGCTGGTTGTGGCAGGCAGGTTAATTGAAGGCCAATTATTTTTTTTTCTAATTATCTGTTGGCGTCTTTTGCAAAAATTTGCAAATGTGGCTGGACTTTCTACCAACTTCGGGAAATAAAAGTATTATAGTATAGTATTATAGTGATTCTATAATTTTAATTTGCTTTAGGCTTCAGAATTTTCTTGAGAAAGAAGGGTTGTGATTATCTAATTCTATTGTGGAATAAAGAAACTAACTATTAGATGTTAACTATTAATCAGACATCAGCAGCATGTAGGATAAATATGGTGCCGTGGTGGAACTCTAGATTGTGGCTACAAGAATTAAGTATTCGCGTTTAATTATGCAAGGCTTACAAAAGCTACATAAATGACAGCCAATAAAAAATTTATTAGCACTTAAGACAGTCGTATTTAATTAAACATTTTTATGTTATGTGACCACGTCTCCAAGACTCTACGGTACATCAAAAATTACGGTACGTAACACCAAAACTTAATATAAAAAGCGTATAAGTATTGTCAAATATAATATATGGATAGCAAACGCGTTATGCACATTTCTTTTCAATTTGATATATATATATTGTTTATTATCTATATAGCAAACCAAATAATATATTTTTATTGTATAAAACAGTAAATCAAACTTCTGACATTTTTGACAAGAACAATTTACATATTAGATCAAGTTTTCAAAATGTTCAAAGTTCAAACATTAAATATTAAGATTTAGGTCATATTGTACAATTTTTTGTTAAAGGTCAAATCACAAAGCACACACTTTGTCGCACAAAGCTCATCTAAAACTAAAGCACATCAGAGTATTCCTAAAATTGATAATTTATGATATAGTTTTTTAATTTTTGAAACTTAATGTTGAGCTTTCATGCAAAGGGAACAATGCTTTCATTAGGATTCTCAGAAAGAAAACTGCTGGTAGCTTTTATGCATTGTATTTATTCTTTCGATTAATCCTGTCCCCGCAGAGCAACCTTGTCCTACGCTAAGAAGCAGTGTATATGTTACTGGAAAATCTTATTTCGAATGACTGCTATTCTTTAAACTTATATATACCTTTAATATGAGAAAATAAATCAATTTTTTTTATCTAATGGGTATCTCCTAAAACTCGAGCAAAACTCTCCTATAGATTTAACCTTGCTATTCATATATCTTTAATTCGTTTAAACATTTCCGGGATACACTGGAAATGCAGATCATTGCTGCTTTAATTGAACAATGTATACCCATTTAATTTTTAGTCCATACAGGGACTAACTCTGTTAAAAATATGCTTTAGTGCATGAGTGTTCGAGAAATGAACAACTTTTGTGTTGTTACCAGATTTCAAAAGAAGAAAAAAGCTTTGAGTCAAGTTATGAAATAATGCCTGTAAAATCATACAGATTTTAGAATAGTTTTCGTTTGCACCTAAGACTAACAAGTTAGTCTTCTTCAGACATGAAAATTCAAACTCCTATAGATATTTGTAAGGCTAATTTTTTCTTCTAGGGTTTCCACTATATAAATAACGCACTATGTCTATCACGTTAAAATATTTTCACTCTAGAAAAATATTTTAAGCAGCTTACAGTTCTCTGGCAACATTTTTAAAGGGGAATAAAGAAATCTTGAAGTATAATCCGCACATGTTATGCAATATTTTCATATACACGGTCTAAAATTAAAACTAGTACTATATTTTGTATGCTTCAACAACTTTATATACTCGTGTCAATTCTGAAGAAAGTTAAAGCCATGGAGGCTAAAAAATCAATGCAATCTACTAAGAAGTTGTAGTATGAGCGTAGTAGAGTTTGTGGTTTCTCACTATCTTGCTAAAGTTCACTTTGATCTTAAATCACGTTGTAGTAGGTAGGTAGATCTTTTAATCAAATTCTCCATCGCATTGTTAGCCCTTGACGTACGCTCTAGCTAACCACAAAGTTGCTCTACTTTCACTTTCTTTTTGAAGTTCTTCTTACTTTCTTTACATCAAACTAGGGAACCTTTATGCTCCTTTCTCGGGTTTTTACATAAAAACCATAACATGTTAATTTTCAAAAAATGGCAAAGCTGGAAAATCGCCCATGCCCACGCAAAGTGTAACTCTCCAGCACGGGGCAACTCCACATAAAAAGTTACATGTCGTAGCCAGAAGCACAATTTTTTAACATTGTTCTTTATTTTTATTGTCATTTTAGTTTATTCGAAGTGACAAATTTTAAAACTTGCATGTTCCCACATACATTTCGAATATTACGGATCATTTGAAGAACGTTTATGCGTGGAAGGGCGTATGTAGAAAACGTACCGAGAAAAATAGGAATCAACATAAGCATGGAAATTAGAATAAATATAGATAAAAATGGATCTAGTGTTTGGAAAGAACTTTGTTGTTGGTACAACATTTTTGTAAGCTTGCTTTTTAATTGCCCTTGCTGCTTAACATAAACCCTTTTACCGTTCTTTTTCGAAAACCTGCCAGCAGAACAGTGGAGAAATGGTCTATGGTGGCGGTAGTAGGCCTTCTGGACACTTCATACGTGTACAAAAGTTTTGAGATTGCCACCACCACCGCCAAAGCTCTTATCATCACCAAGCTTCTCCAGAACTTCCTACTGTTCCGCCATCCAAATGGTCAAGCGTCGGCTGTAATTCCAGAGCTCTGGAGAATCCTGCTATATATACGTGTGAACGGCGGCCTAGATAGCCGCCACAGCACACTGTTTCCTTGAGAAACGGACTACAATTTCCAATTTTCTTATTTGCTTGTTATGCCTGCGTGAGGTAGTTTTCTTCGGAAATTTGAGAAAACTAATACCTTTTCTCAAGAAAATGCACATTTTCTCAACGGAAGTTTTTGTGCTTGATACTGGGTGGTTTTTTCTTACATGTATGTATATATAGTATTCTATATGAAGGATGTAAATTGCATGAAAGTGGGAAAATGGAAAAATGTACGATGCTCATAAGGTGGGTTCGTACCAAGCCGTCATGCCCCTCCCATACCTCCATACTCTCCAAACTCCAACCCAGACTGACTGGCGTCTGGAGGTACCCAAAGCGCTATCGTCATTCTACTTACAATAACACCAATTTCAAAGAGAATATTTTGAAAGCTGTTTATTTGTTTCAATGTGATATAAAATATATTTAATTCACATGTATACTTCGCACATAACTTACATGAATACTTCGCATAAAATTTGATTGAGCCTACACGCTTATTGTGAAATGCTTTACATCGCAATGTAATTTAATTTACTTAATGATCATTTGAAGTACGAACCTGGGCCATAATATGGACTTATCAATGGAGTTATTTCTCTTTCACAATTAATCAATGTATCATATGTGGTACGATTCTGACAAAAGCGTTTGATTAAAGCGCGTATTACCCAGCAGGATGATCTAGCAAGCTCAAAATCAGCAGGGTTTATTCTAGTCATCCAAGCATTCCAAATTTGATGTGATTCGAATAAAGCGTCTGGCCTCTATCGTGCTCTCGCACACAAACATGCCTTAATCTATACTAGCTTTACTGTGCTCAGCTACATTTTAAACGTACTTTACATAATGTGTAATCAAAATCGTTATATCAATAAGAGTGTTACCACGGCATCCACGATATGCATAAGCATTGACAATACAGTTAAAGACTGAAGTTCAAAAAACGCTCCCACTTGCATTTTACACGGTGCAAAACCCCTGAGAATGGTTTTGTTAAGCTTACCAAGCAAACGATATTTCCAATAGGAGCACAATTGCTCTGACTTTTCTGGCAATACCAAAGCAGTATTCATTAAAATAGCAAGCAACCCAAAACATCCAAAGCCTGCTAGTACAGCCGAAAGACTCACTACAATTGGCAAACTTTCAAAGTACTTTATTGCCACGAATAAAGTGACAACATTGAACAAATAACCAAAGAACAAGGAGCACGGACAAACCACATAGAGGTATTCTAAACAAAGCTGCCATACTAGGTAGGATGTTTTGTAAAAGGAAACAAACTTTCCAAAGTTGGATTCTAGCTCATGACCATTAACATTTTGAAAGCAATTACCAACTTGCTGAGTAACCAAAAGAACCGTGATTATTCCCAGTACTGCAGGCATTACCAAGGAAATTGCATGCATTATAACGTAAGCGCACCCCAAAATATCTAACAGCAGAGGAGAATCCTGAAAAAACCAAAAAGTCTGCAAATTTACCAAAGTGTGGATTGCTGTGTTTTTAAACAAGAGAGGAATCGCAGAAGCCACAACAACGTCTATCGAAACGAGTACAGTGGCTAGGTAGAAAAGTAAGGAGTACAAATCCAGTGTTTTATCTGTAACAAGAAAACAATTGGAAAATGAACTAAATTTTGAAAGGAAATTTTGGCTAACATTGTCCAGCAGTTTGCAAAGCTAGGAAATGGTTAAGCAGCTGTACTTTCACAAAACGTTTTTTCCATATAGTCCAAAGCAAAGCCAGATTCTCGAATGCAAAGCTCCACACAACCAGATGCAGAATAAAGTCCAATATTGTCACAGTAGTTGTGGCGGAGTCGGATTTTATGTAGATGACCATTCTAGTTGTAGTTACACCCATAAACAAAAACAGCCAAACGGTTACCCATTTGTACCAGTAGTATGTTCTCAAAGTTGTTCTGAACTGGCTTAAATTCTTGTCAAACTCCATAGGAAGATGAACAAGACTCTGGAACAACTTAAAAATGTTGATATAAGCCTTCCACATGATGTTATTTGAAAAGAGAGATAGATTTACAAAAAATTATTTTTGCTCAACACAAGCAAATTATTTGCAAACAATATAATCGGAATGGGAAAAGTGCCGCTCTCTTGTTCAGTATTTTTATGCAGGTTGTAACAAGCAGGTTAATTGAAAGCTAAGTAGTTTTTGTGTAACTATCTGCTGGCGATTTTTGCAAAAATTTGCTAATTCATATATTCTTCTTCATGACTTCATATTTTTCTTGAAAAGAAGGCTATAATTACTTAATTCTTTTGTGGAATAAACAAATTTGGAAATACGACATCAGCAGAATTTTGGATAAATATGGTGCCGTCATAAAAGTTTGCCACAATGAAAATTTAATAAATCTCTAATTCTATTATAGTACGATGCCGGAAATACTAAACTAAAAAGTAATGCGATAACTGCTTTGCGAGTTTGTGAACTTTTTTCCGGAACTCTTGATTGTTTCAAGGACAATAAAAGTATTCAATTAAACAACACTTACTTTAGCTACATAAATGACAGCCCAGAGAAAATTCATTAGTAGTTTAGACAGCAGTGTTTAAACATTTATGTGCTATGGATCCACGGCTCTATGATAGATAGATAGATTGGGTTTATTGTCAACAAGTATCCTCGAAAGGTACATTACACTTGAGTGACATAGATTAGTTACATTTTTTTAAATTGCAAGGTAAAATATATTATATTGTATTTTTGTTACAAATTTATAAGGAAACTTAGAATTATCGATTAATGACAAATTCAAAAATGTTTGGTAAATCACATAATACCTCATCAATAAAATCGCTTAGAATTTGTTCATTTTGCATAGAAAGCACATAAGACATAAGTGATTTTCTAAAAACATTAACAGAATTGACTGATTTAGTTACGGTTTCAGGTAGTTGTAGCCATTTTTCAATTGCCGTGTATTTGAAAGATTTTCTTCCCCAAATTCCATTGCATTTAATAGCAGGTGCGTTGTATTGTTGATTGCGTGTATTAATGGTTGGTGTGGCGGAAAAATCAAGGTAACCATTTATAAATTCATTTGGGCTTAAAAAGGTCATTTTGTAAGCAGTAAATATAGAGTCAAACCATACCTTATATTTTAGGAAAAACCATTCTAGTTCATTACATATAAGTTCGCTACACGAATCGAATTTTTTAAGGTCAAGAACATACTTAGCAGCAAATTTAATAACTTTATCCATTTCTTTAGTAACTCCCTTTTCCAGATTGCTACCCCAAATTACAATTGAGTATGTAAGAACACTAAATACAAATGCATTAACAAGAATGACTTTTTTACCTGGTTCAAGTACTTTTTTAAGAGGATATAACATAAATAAGTTTTTATAGCACTTCTTAATTACATTATTACAGTGTTCTTTGAAATTTAGGCATTCATCTAGAACTAGGCCTAATACTTTTATTGATTCAACTTTTTTAACAGGAATGTTATTTATGGCAAGGTTAAAGTTGACGCATTTGTTTAAGATCGATCTCTTACTTACAAGCATATATTGGGTTTTATCAATGTTGAGCTTTACCTTGTTTTCAATAAGCCATTTATGTATATTCGCTAAATCCTTCTCCAGGTTTTCTTTCAAACTTTTAATATTTTCTACCTTTTCAGATGTACATACAGTACTATCGTCCGCAAACAAAGTCAGATTAGAGTTTTTAATATAAAGTGGAAGGTCGTTTATGTAAATGCAGAACCATAAACTGCTTGACCCTGCCCCTTGCTGAATACCACGTGTTGTTTTCTTAATATCTGATTTTTTCCTGTTGATTTCAACGTATTGTGCACGACCAGTAAGAAGAGAATTAATTACATTACATTTAATCCCATACCATTCAAGTTTTTTTATTAAAATATCTCTGTCAATGCTATCGTAAGCCTTCTCAAGGTCAAGTGCTACTAAAGCACAAATCTTATCCTCATCGATTTCTTTATAAAGATAATCTGTAATTTTCATTAATGCATGAGTAGTTGACATTTTCTTTCTAAAGCCAAATTGATTGTCATTGAAAAGTTTGTTTTTCTCAAAGTAATCCAAAACTTGTACAAATATGCATTTATCAAAAAGCTTCATAAAAATAGGCTGTATTGAAATTGGACGTGTTTCGTTAGGTAGCTTTGTGTTTTGTATTTTAGGGATAGGTACAATACGAGTTATCTTTAAGATATCTGGAATATTACCATCAGTACAAAATGAGTTAAAAAGTTTGGTGATATGAAAAGCAAACTGTGTGGATTGCATTGCATATTTAATGCTTTTATTATTGATACCTAGCGGATCAAGAGAAAGATTATTTTGATTTTTCATTTTTTTCCATGCATTCAACACATCTTTAGTTGTTATTGGTTTTAATGTAAATGTTGCATTATTGTTAGTAAAAAGGTTGGGAGGCTTTTCAGGCAAAGGCTCATTATCATGAATTTTGGTTGAAATATTTACGTAGTAATCATTTATAGTATTTGGCTCAATGTCTAACGAGTTGGTTTTTGATTGCTTGAATCCTAGGGTTTTTTCAAGACCTTTCCAAAGTGTTTTCTTAGAAACTGATTCATTAATATTTTCCTTGATATCCCTTTTGATAAGGTTTTTAACCTGCATGTTTAATGTTTTTAATGTGCTTGCTGAGCCCATACTTGGTTTACGCTTGTTTAATCGGTAAGCTCTTTTGGCTTCCCTAATTTTTAATTTAGTAAGCTTAGATAGTGGAAATTTACATGATTTATCTGTGGCTGTTTTGCTAAAGGAAGGAATGCATTTGTCTAAGGCTGATTTGAATGAGTTAATGAAAGCTTCAATATTATTCGATCTAATTGTACTTTCATCATTTAACGTTTTAATGAATCTAGAAATATTCGCTGGGTTGAATCCACGTGATTGCATTTTTACCACTGCTTTGGTCGGTTGCATATAATTATATGTGCATTCTGTCAAGAAATGATCGGCGATAAAAGCGTTAAATACATTTGTAGTTAATACTTTTGAGGCATGCTTTACAAATATAAGATCCAGTATGTTGTTTTTTCTAGTTGGAACGTCAATCAATTGTGATATTTCTAGAGCATTACAAAAGCTAATTAACGGTTTTACTGTGCCGCCTTTTAGATTGAAGTCACCTAGGATGATAAATTCATTATCTGTTTCCATCAAATTGCTTATAGTATTTTTTATGCATAATATGTCATTACTTAATGTTGCTTTTTTGTAATTAGGGTGCCTGTAAAAACAGGCTATTGAAATACTTTTAAAATGCTTATATTGAATTTTAATTAATGCTAGCTCAGTATTTTCAGCAGTGACATGACTATTTATTCCCCAGAATTTGAATTTGTCAGCAATAAAAATAATTATACCCCTATCACCCGGCTTGCTTATGTCAGATCTATATACATTATAGCCTGGAATCGAGGGCAAATTATGATCTGGTTTCATAAAAGACTCTGTTATACAGAGCACGTCATACTTATGTACAGAAATTAGGTTAGCAATTAGTAAAAACTTATTTTTGATTGACTGAACATTAACATGACCAATTTTAATACTATTTTGTTGATTAGTTTTAAGAATACTTTTCCTTATCTTCACTGTCCTCTTCCTCTCGTCGATCCCCTTCGGCTCCCACGCTGAGTTGTCGCTCCTCTTCCCCTTGTTACCCCTCTCCTTGTTCCCCCTCCCCTTGTTCCTCCTCCCCTTGCTCCTCCTGCGCGTGCTCCATTGGATTGACTTCGAAGAATCCGAGGTTCTAAAAAATCCGTGTTGCCTTCATTTCGTCCTCTTTTTGTCGGTGGCTCTCGAACTGTTTCAGGTTCATTCATTTCACTGTCATCAGAAGATTCAGACTCGTAAGCTTCAGGTTCGGGTGTGAGAACTTCTCCTCTTTTAATCACAAATTCCGTTCCATCGTCAGTTGTAATCGTCTTATTTCTCCAGTCAACAGTGTGATTGATTTCGTCTTCGAATAACTCATTTCGTTTTTCACGAATTGCTTTATTGTCTATACGTTGCCTAAATGGGATGTCTTCATTAAGAAAGTGTCTTTTAGGAAGTTTGTCCCGGGCTTCGAATGCACGTTTGCGGTCACTGAAACTGTTAAAACGTATTCTGACAGGTCTGTCCCCACCAAAACGTGATATGTTGCCACAACGGTATACTATATCAAGACTCAGTTGGCATTTTGTTATTCGATTGAGAAGATTCGAAACTAGACTTTTTAATTGCTTCTCATTCTCGTTCGTTTTCTCTGGTAGTCCTATTAAAATGAGATTTTGGAAATTGACGGATTTGTACAGTTTGTCATTTTCTTCTTCAAGGGCTTCAATCATTTTTTCTTGTTCAGAGAGTTTTGTTTTTAGCAGTGTAATTGCTTCGTTGTTGGCGTTTACATTTTCCTTAATTTCAGAATTAATCTCAGTTTGCTTTGTTGAGAGTGCGTCGAGCTTTCCGTGCGCTAGTCTGTTGTCGGTTTTTATATCTGATATTTCCGAAAGTAGTTTCTTAAGAAGCTCATTAGTACTAGCTTCATCAGCAGGTGTGGTTGTCACCTCCGATTTATTTTGAGTATATTGAGATACGTAGTCAGCTGCCACTGTTCCACTAGGTGGATAACAATTAAAACTGTTTTGGGAACTTTGGGTTACGTTTCCAGATTGAGACATTGTAGTAGATTGAATCTCACTATGGCTATCTTGAAATTCCATATCGTTCTCAGTAAGACTCATATTACAAAAACTACTATCTGTATCTGATATTTTATGCACCTTAAAGTTTGTGTTCAGGAGAGCAAGTCAAAGCATGACCGTCAAGTTGAAAGCCTCAAGAAGGAATGAAAGCCTCAAGAAGGAATGAGTTATCAGTATATCAAGTTAAAAAATTACTAGTGCCAAATTAAGTAAAAAATGTGTAAAGGCATACTCAAATAAAATATATCGATAGCAAATACGTGATACACATTTGTTTTCAATTTGATATATATATTGTTTAAAACCTCTATAAATTACCAAATAATATGTTTATATTGTATGAGAGAGTGAGTCAAACTTTTGACATGTTTGACAAGAACAATCGACATATTTTATGACGTTTTTATAATTTTCAAACATTAAATATTAAGATTTAGGTCAACTTGTACTGTTTGTTGTAACACACAAAGCGCATCTAAAACAAAAATATTTATTTCCTCAATGCAAGCTTCTAGGCAAGAAAATGCGTTCGAAAATCGGACCTTTTCTTCTGGTTTTCAATTTCTCAACCCATTTTTTCAATTTGAAGAACGTCGTAAAACTATCGTGTGTAAAAAACTGACATAATTCTCTTTTAGTACCAATTCTAAAACTAATATTTCCAGATAGCTAAAGTTACTAATCTATATTAGTTTGTTTAAAATTAAACTTTTTTCTATTGAAAACCAAATAAATAAAATAATTTTTTATATAATACCTGTCGCTGTTTGATTAAATGGTTGAAGCAATATCGAAAAAGACTAATTTTTCACTATTGTTGCATAGCTAAATGCATACTAGTGTCACCCAATGCCAATATAATACATACGTTCTAGCAAAAGTTAACGTTTAAGCAGCAGCAAATCAACTGTACGCTCCACCACAAAATTTTGAAGGTTCACCGAAGTTTTTAACTCAAAGTAGCTAAACTCACCAAAATAAATTTTTTGAACTGAGCACGACATCAGAAATTGACGTAGCTCCCGATTTTTCTTGGTCCCTTTATGTTTGTCTTGTTGGGTAACCGACGTTTGATACACATTCCCAAGAAAGCGGTATACAAACAAATTAATCAGAGACTCACTTATTACTGCCCAAATGGAAAGAAACCCAATTTGCCATGGCATTTTGTCCGAACCGTTGCTACTCTTAGCACCTATCATAACACAGAAATTGTAAAGAGCTGCAATGTTGACAACCACACCACATCCGACTATAGAGAGCATAGCATACGATGCTGCTATTTCTCGATGTAGTTTAATAATAAGTTGTATTTGACGAAATGCCAGAACACTGGCTCGGTTTAAGCTGGTAAATTTGGAAACGCCGTTCAGAAAACTTTACAGTCGTCAAAACAAATATGTTTTAATTAGTGTTTGAAATAACAATAAAAGTTTAAACATGAATACTAAGTTTAAATTTGTTAATTACCTGTAGTAATGTGATAAGTACAAGTGAAATGCTACCCCAAATATAATCATAAGCCAAACTTGAAATAGCAGTGCTTCCAGTACTCCCAACCAATTAGCCAATCCCAAAAACACAATGCCAACTTTCAGTTCCAGTTGTTCCAAGATTTGTTGGCAAAAACTAACGTCTAGTGTAAACCCATTAGAGCATTCATGCAGTAGCTTGTACCCAATGTACGTGGGCATACATGGATAAACCAGTAATTGGGATTGGTACGGAAATGGAGCAAATACAAGTAAGGAAATGGAAGTGATTAGCAAACTTACAAATTTTGCCTTGCTTTTGTTCAACCTGTCTTTTGGAAAACTTTTATACTCAGCTTTCCAAGTTTGCTCAAATTTGACCATGGAGTTAATCAGACAACAGAACAAGTTGAGAAATTTAAAATTTGTAACCACGCATGCGATTCCAGCCAAATACAAGCTGAATAGTAGGATAATATAAACTTTTTCAAAGAGATAGGCTGTTGACCAAGCTGCAGCGGTTTGTGCAAGAACAACTAGAAACAATAAAATTGCCAAGACAAATCTGCACCTGATTATGTTCAGTTTGCGTTTTGAAGCTGTCGCAAGTCGTTTATTATTACGATTCCAGGTAAAGGGAAGGCAACCGTATATATTTGTTATTTTCATAGACAAATTCAACGCAGGTTCTAAAATTTCCGAAATAATGGAAATTTTAGGAATTTCCATATTGCTAATTTTTTGTTTGCCGAAACTTAATACGACGCTTCCACTAACAGCTTTTTAGGGTTTCTAGGCAGAAAGCTTTGTTCTACAGACAGTACTCTGAGCTTTCCGTACATTCACCGCACTGCACTAATTTTCCGTTGAATTAAAAGTACGTCGTAAATACTATCTGAAAAATAGTTGGTTTGTGATGCTAAAATATTTATAGATTAGGAATGAATTCAGATGTAAAATATTTTAATTTGTTTTAGAGAATTGTTGTACCACTTTTTGAATAGATACGTTACGCAAACTCCGATGCTGAGAATGCTTGTGGAAGCTCTGATAGGAGATTTTTATTTTATAAGCCAACCTCAATTTTCCTGAACTATCGACAAACATATGTAGCTGTTTTGTGAAAAAGTCCTAATTAATTACATTATATCCGCTAGTCTGGGAAATTATATCATTAGACAGTTATTGACATAACTGATGTTTCAAGTTACCCCTGAAGACAAAATGGAAAATCTTGAGTAAAAATAAAATATGGTTAGCCTGAATCGAGTGGTCTCATTAAAAGATATTGTTTGAAATATGAAAGAATAAAACACCCCAAAATAAACGTAAAAGACTTCAGTGGTTCTAACAATTTGTGGTTGTTTCAAATGAGTTGACAAAATATATGTAGATTAGGAATCACACAGTTCTTCGTTTAAGCTTTGCTATGATATTCAGCCTTTTGTTATAACATGTTTACAGGAGAACTGGTAAAATGATGAATGATGACTTATATTTATCAAACCAATATATGTTATCGCCACGGGCTCTGGAAGCTTTTTAATTTATTGGCAATTATAAATTCTCCGCTGTTTACAATAACACGGTGACTAACTAGACAATTGAAAAATATAGACATAATTTAATTCCTACAATGCAAAGTAGATTAAGAATTATTATTGATTTATATATTATTAAAATAAAGAATGGGCTACAACGAGTGCTTTTAGGAGAAAACAAACTTTATTCCGACGTTACGTTTTGTTTTCACAAATCCTATTCAGGGAATGTAGCATATAATGAATTATTTCGTTGTTGTTGTCGTTGTAGTGAAAAACAAAACCAGTTATAAAACTAGATAGTCTTGTTGAGTAAAAACAAGGGAATATATCACCATCTATGTGAAAACGCAAACCTAATATCCAGCATAATACACTTATTAAAAATGAGGTCAGGCCAACGTCCACTATTAAAACAGTGAACGATAACATGTTAAAAAACTGTTTGTTATGATATCAGCACTCTGCATATTATAATATATATAGCGTAAACTTTATGCTTCGTATTTTCCTTTGCCGAGGGATACAATGCTGTAACATCAATGAAATCACATTCAGTTTAAAAAACGCAAATAATTTCAAAAACATAATATATACGCTGGCCTTACGACTTGCATCAATGCTAACAAATAAGCTGTGAATTTCTAAACAAACGCATTTTGATATACGTAAGATAATATATAAAATAAATCATTTAGAATCATAAAAACAAGCAAATAAAGATAGACAGAAAATACAATAGATGTATTTTGTTGTCTGCTGAAATCATGTATACGACTTCTCTTTTCGTAAATGTTTGCATAAATGTATATCAAATTTATTGGAGTTAAAACAAAACCAATCATACATCTTGGCCCTATTTCCAAGCATCGTTTGTGGTTACTTATTTTTACGATAACGTATAATTACAAATAATACGGTGGAAGTCTTTGTCATAACAAAGTAACAAGACGCTATTAAATATGTGTCATTACATATTATAGTTCGTGACACATTTCTTTAACTATCCCAAACTTTTATTTTATTGAATCTGTTACGTGATATTGCCCAAGATAAACTCATCAATTATCACATTAAATTTGGCCAGCACTCATCACCATTACACACTGATAAATTACAAATATCCTAAGTACTTAGAACTTTAATTAATGTGTATAATCGCATGTCAGGAAACTTCAGCTATTTGGCTATACACCAATATTGCATTACACTTTTGTTTCAAAGGAAGTTACCATGTTACCGTCCTATTGAACAGAATCTCTAAGCATATACTAAAATATTTCCTACATTTCTAGCACGCGAGTTCGTGTTTCCATAAACATTAAAATAGATCATGGGCCATTTACAATCTAAACCACTTCAGCTTATAAATAATTTTCATGTTTACGCCTCCAACATAGCCTCCATCAGATACCCGAAAACTAAATTATTCAACAGTACATTGGTCTTAAGCAGAATGAGTTGAAAGTATCTACTGCACTATTTATAAGAAAGCAAACGGACGCCACTTAAAAATCCACATAATCAAACCAAAATAGGTTTTATTAAAACAAAAGTCGTAATTGTCCAGGAAGCTTAATTTTTTTTAGTTTTTGCTTTCGTGACAGTTCCAGCTTCTAGGACGTTGAACATTTTCCCGAAGACACAACGACTTTTGCAGAACTGAAAAGCTGACATATTTTAGGTTCACCTAAAAATCTTCAAAAATTTTACAGAAATTTCAAGTTCTCCTAAACCTGTCATTTATATTACCACTTACTTTGCAACAGTAAGTTAATCCTGCTGATTTCTACGAAGCTTATAAAAGAAGCCGGGCGATAATTTCGCCAAACCAGATAGTACAACATTTTCCCCGCAACAATGCCGTACTTCTTTAAAGAAAGCCAAAATGGCAAAAAACTTGATCAAAATGAACAAAATCCCTGCGTTCCCTACCAAGTTGGATCAAATGTCACCTTTCGGTCTAGAGACTGGTTGTATCATTTCTGCGTTCTGCTTGCAGTGTCCGTTTGTGGCACGTACAAACAACTGTTATTTCAAAATACTGTCCAGGAAACTGCTATCAACGTGTTTAAAATCGTGTCATTTTTTCTAATGGCTGATATGGAATATTGCCATCATATCAACGGAAACTTGATTTCACAACTGTTCAACGATATGATGGCCTTTGAACACGAATACGTTTTAGTGTATTCATCAGAAGGTAAGTTTTCATAAAACACAGAATTTCGAAAAAATTTAATTCTAAAAATTACTGATTACTTTCCAGTTCAATTTTGGAGAAAAACCCTCAGCGGCCGAATTGAAGTATTGCTGGTAAAAGCACTTCGTTACAGTTTATTGGCTTTACATTTGGAATGTCCAGAGGATTGTCGTACCAACCATGGAGTATCCTGCCACAAATAACTTTCCAACCTGGCTGTTTGTTTCTACCAAAAGGAATATGTGAGAGTTGCTCGTAGTTGGTTCAGTGATTTCTGGAAGTTGGAAACTTTGCTCTTGTTAAAGAGGCAGTGCTACTGTGGTTGGGTTGCTTGTAGTTTGTTCAGTGATTTCTGGAAGTTGGAAAGTTTGCTCTTGTTGGAGAGGCAGTGCTTCTGTGGTTGGGTTGCTTGTAGTTTGAAGGGCATCAGCAATACTACTGCCACCAATCAGCGCTGATGTTGTGATTGGTTGTTGATTGACATGTGATGTGCTTGAACATGCAACCCTTACAATTTCATCGATAATATATAGGTCATGTGTGTGTGTGGAGGAGCTTGGTTGTTAAGATGAGTGTGAATTTCCTTGAATGTCGTCAGTCAAGTCCACTATTTCGACCGTATTATCCGTATTTCTTGATTGCTTTGGATCACTTGATGATACATGTGTCTGCGTCCTTGTCTTCCTTCCACCGGAATTGACGTGAACTCCATTGAACTGGGTGGCCAATCGATCGGCTTGGGCTGCTGTGAGAATGGGCAATGAAAGAGTCGTGCTTTCTTTATACGCTTCATGCTTACGCCCGTCCTCTTTTATCTCAAACCTAAGTGGGCATGTCCGACATTGACTTTCTGATATTTTTTCCGGTTCAACACAGACATGATGATTTCTCTTCTACTTGGTTGAGGGAGGTTAAAGTCTGTATGCGTGAGCCATTCCAGTGTACTAATGCACGCCTGTGTTGCTTGGTAGTTGGTGAGCATAAATTGTTTGTACTTTCTTCGTCTATCCTTTTGCATAATGTTGCCGATTTTGAGTAGAGCGTCGCATACATGAACAACGCAGGCCCTGAAAGTATCCTTTGTCTTTTTCAGCCCTTTTGTCTGTTGTGGAAGTCGGTGGATGACTATCATACAGTGATCGAAGATTGTCTTTGTCTCCATGACTGTGATGTCCTCAGACGGGAATCTTTTCTCATGGGAAGTTATCCATGCGATGAATTTTATGCGCATATCATTCCCTTTATTTCTTAACGCTTTCCATGTGACCCATTGGCCATCATACCATTTCCCTCCCTTCCAAATTACGAAATACCTGTAGCAAATTGATAAACTCATATAGTGAATTCTTGTATATTTACAACAGCAAACACCATCTGTTCCACTTGTTCATTATTTATATCAATATTTAACTTACAATCGATCTGCCCAGTACACTTGTGGTCTTATTTAATATTTTTGCGATTCCTTATCACTGACCCATGAAGTATAGGCGATTATTGTGTCCAGTTTCTCTGTTTTAATTTCAGACATGAGATTGTCATCATCTTGAAGAGTTGCAACAGTGCCGTGAATATCCTAAAATTTAAGCAAAATTCCACAAAGATATATTATTTAGCTGACATTTCAAGTGTGATTATAATTTTAATTGTACGTACATATTGCAAAAAGTCTACAACATTATCAGGCCATCTGTATTTAAGTATGCGCTTTTAGTCTGTATAAATGATCAATTAAATGACTACCTATAAGGTGATTGCCAAAGCTGCATTACTTGTACCTATTGGCTCGTCGTAGATTTTGATTGGGATCGTTTCATCCTCCATCGTTGTTCCTCCTGCTGCTTCTGCCGTATCGGGATCCGGGTAGATGTCACTGACCAGTCTAGATTCATGTCCTATACTTGGTAATTGGAAAACATCCATGCCCGATAAGCTCTTCTGTGTGCTCGTGTACACTGGGGTTGATTCTGAAATAATTTGCAAGTAATAGACCAGCAACAATAGCAGTAAATATGAGCAGTAAAGAGCATCAAAACATGAACATGAAATTATTGAATTTGCATTGTAATCAGTTTGCATTGCTGAATGAATAATACCTGAAACATGTATGAAATGAATGTATAATATTTTGCATGTTGTATGTTTTTAAGCATAGTCCATTAGAACGCAAACTGCACGAGAAGTGTACGCGGTTCTTGTAGACTATTGTGATTTTTAGCACTACTGAGCGTTATCTTAAGCATAGTCCATTAGAACGCGAACTGCACGAAAAGTGTGCGCGGTTCTTGTAGACTATTGTGATTGCACTACTGAGCGTTATAATCTAATGAGCGCGATATTGGTTAACCCGGGCTCACAATGAACAATTTAAAATTAAACTATATATATATATATATATAACTTGGCCGTCTGGTTGAATTTGTGTCTGGCCGAGCTTCTTGTGTGTATGGACCCATATTTCTGTCAGTCTGGTGGCTAGGTTTACCTATATGTATAAACAAAACGTTATTTAAACAGGAATGATTGAATATGACTCACAGATAAATTAATGGATACATTTTTTGAATTTAAACCAATAAATAAGGAAAACTGCACCGTTCTCATGAGCAAATTCACTATTAAATTATGCGATAAATATGGCGACAGCTTGTTTATGGCGGTCTTGACAGTGTGGAATATTTGTAATATACTCTTCTTCATATAGCTCTACTGATAATATAGCATGGTGTATATGTGGCTGTGTATACAACGTAACAATTTTGTAACTAGCATCAAAGCAATCGATTGTGTCATATCACGAGAACCAACCTTCTAAAAACAGTACCAAAAATAAAACATGGGTATTTCTAGGTAGCATGATATGAATGTAAGGTAATTTTAATAGAAAAAACTGTCTTTGATGAACAACACGCATGGCTTCTTGTGCATCATACCAGGATGACTGATAATCCATAAGGGACCACGTTCGTAACTTAAGCCAATAAGTCCGTTACAGGATTGTGAAGACTGCTAAACCAGTCACAGTCTTGCTCCACTTGCACTGTATTGCGAGTCTTGCACACATGAAAAAAATAAGGGATGAATAGATAAAATGCGTGCATTCCACACTGTACTATCATCGCTTCCCATTGTATGTAAGCAGAGGATGCAGGTTCTGGCAACTTGAGTTCATAATATTGGTAACAATGCACTACGTACCAATGGGTATGGCAATCGCCACGAGAAGTAAAGAGAGTCGCTTTTATTTACTGCTTGCTGAGCACAGACTACCGAGCTTTATGTGGTGGTGATGCTGTTTATTTTGGCGTATATGGAAGCATGCTCAATAAGAAGGCAACATAATATCGATACGATACAGGCAGAGAACGCGAGAAATTACGAGTACGTGCAACGAATCCACTGTATCGCTACACAATAACAATATAAACCACTCTGCTAGGATCTATCGTCTTCTCTGGAGCACCTCCACAAGGAAAAATGTATATAAATGCATCAATGCACTGTAACCATTGTCCCTTAATACATAAGATGTTTATGTGGGGGCTTCTGCTTATAATTATTTAAGTTTGGCTTCATGACGTACGTAGCCAGGGCCGTAGTCCGAGTCTACTCTGAAAATGTAGAACGACACTACCGCCACCACCACCGCATAAGTACACTGTACACACTGTAAGCATTTGTCAGAGTTATGCCCCATACATAGGTTTGGTAAGACGTGGACTAAGAACAATATTCCATTTTGTCTGCTGGCGCACTTATTCCAACTTTGCTACCTTGTGCATTTCCAGCTTGGGCATGTACAGTGCGTTTACACTCTGGTCCAGCGTTGAAGCCTTTCAACGGCATATTTCTATGCTAGACGGCAACAGGGATATGACCAAGTTGGTGCAAATGTTCAGGAAAATTCAACTTATGTCAGGAACGTATAATGATCTTACAAAATGGTATATTTCTCCGGCTTATATGTTCATGGCCACAAAATGCTTTTTAATTATGGTCTACACAATGATAACTTTCTACGCTGAGCTGGACCTGCTTTTCCTGCTGACCTTTTTAAACGCGCTAAGTTGTGCTATTTCCATGCTCTTTCCCTGTTGGCATTTTGCCATGAAAGTGTTTTGTGGTAGTCAGGGTGGAGTTGGGCAGATGGGTATGCGCTGAGATTTGCTGTGCCTGGCAAGCGACATAAGCTGATCACCAGATATTCGAAAACATTCAGGGTTATTGAGGTTATCATTTGTCCGGGTTTCTATTTTGAGCGGGATACTCAACTGAGTATTTTTGAACAATGGGTTGATATGGTTGTAAGCTTGATTTTGATGGGCAAGTAAAGTAACAGCAATGATTAGGAGTGCACAGTTAAGTACGCTGTACATTAAAGGCATTGCACTACACTACAGCTATCAACTTTACTATCCAACTAAACTTCTACATTGACCCTCATATTTATCTCAACGAAAAAACTTGAATTCTTCGATTAAAACTTGACCTCTTTGATTAAAACTTGACTTTTGTTATAAAAACTTGACCATTTTGAGAAGAACTTGTCCTTTTCGACTAAATTTCAAAAATTCGCGGTAATAGTTATTTTTAGTGATGGCAAACGATTAATCGCGATTCCAAAACGATTTCTAATAAAATCGTTTAGATAATCGGAAAACCGATTCGATTAGTGCTTAAAACGTTTAGAAATCGAAAAACTCGCGATTTTTACTTCCTTAAAAATTTCCATACAATCAGTTCAGTTTCCATAAAGTCCTACAAATAGCAACAACAAAACCTGAGAAATATAAAAATTTGACAACATAAAGCCAGTGACTAAATCAATTCGTGTAATTTTCTGTGTAAATAGGTTACTCATTTCTAATTTAAGCAACTTTAAAAGCTAATTTTGTCATAAAATCGCCTTTTCTAGAAATCGCGATTAATAGCGATTTTCGATTCGATTTTTATATAAAACGTTTCCCATCACGCACAAAACGTTTGGACAAAAATCGGAATAATCGCGATTAATCACGATTAGTTTCCGATTTTTGCCATCACTAGTTATTTTCTGTGCGTCTTTTACAACGTCACAAAAGTTTTATTACACTACTCTATATATAGTTTTAAATTGATCTACTATGTAATGGTATGTACCAAAATAAAATTTTACAATAAATGTTGCATATAAACTGAAATATTTGTATTATTAAACTTTTATTTGAAAATGCAAACGGCTTAAGCACCCTAGAAAGGCATTAACCAAGAAACAAAAATTAAGCTAAGTGCTTTTTAGATGTAAAACGTCAAATAGATTATACGTTAAACTTTGACGTTTTAATGGGCTTATAGAACAAAATCAGTATTCGGAATTTTAGAAAACATTTGGTGTAACAATTTTATGACCCAGAAAGACTTGGATCATTTTAATCTGAAATTAAAATATTAATTGATCTTGAGTCTGAATGTGAGAATTGCGTTCACAGAATTATACATACAGCTGTGGAAATAGTCAGTTCTTGTGTTTTTCGTAATTAGCCCTAACGACCCATAACCAAATGTAATGTCCTGCATTGACCTGATTCCTTTTATCGTTTCCTTGCAATATGTTTTTTCCGACATATTTACAGCACAATCAGTTAATGGCAAGCCAATAAAAATGCTCGCTGCTAAAGACGATTAGTGTGTGGGCATAGCAACAGTCACTTCAATAAATTTGCATGATAATTGAGACTCTCAAAAGCTACAATGAGTTGAACTTTATATAAGTAATACTTAATAACTGGTTTAGAGCCCATTTACCCTGGTTTAGGCCCATTTACCCTGGTCTGGAAAATAAAGTGAACACACGGACACACGGACACGACATCTTAAATAGCTCTCCTGCAGACGCAGCGAGCTAATAACGAGTCCACCTCTGTTTTAATTTTATACTCGCCTTATCTACTTCAACTAGCATATAAAATAACACAAGTATTAAAAAGATCGCATATGTTCCAATCATTGGTATAAAGGCATACAAATACCACTCCATTCTATCAACAGCCAAAACTGCAAACGTATTGCACAAAATTACTAAATAATACAAATCACAAAGACTCTGGTATTAAAACGGAGCAAAACTGATTCGCCATAATAAATAATAATCTTATTGCCTGCCACTTTTTAATCGGTAAATACCGTTTCATGGTAGGTAGCTTTGCTATACAACTTTTAAAGCCTTCGAGCACTAGAATACCATACAACGTCAAGACCCTTATAACGTTCATGCATTCAAGGCACACAGTATAAACTAGTACAGTTCTGAATATATTAAGATACATTTGAAAAAATTTAGAACGGACTGGAAACAGCTCTCGGAAAACAAAATGTGTTTTGTCAAGTTGTAGATATACAAAAACTGCAGGCAGTATAAGTGAAAATATCCAAGTCACACTTAGAGCGGACAGTGTTGCAATTCCAAGTAGATCAAGTTTAATGAGATTTTTCGTCTGCGTGGAGTTTTGTCTACATGAACAACTTGGGAACATATTTTGTTGTAATGATTCAGCTTGCAAACCCAATAGCGCATTTAACGTTTGTACAATGTTTTCATACATATTGGAAACTACGTAGTAATAGACCCAAGCTGCTGATATGAAACAAAGTTCAATCAGTATCCAAAATATTTGCACACTTGAATATTTAAATGGGTGGTGAAGAGCGTCTAGAAGAACGAAGATAATGCATGGAACGAGGAAACAAATAAACAATGCTGTGTTGATTAACTGCCAACCGAATGTATATACCGAGGGCAAGTATAAAAATCTTGCTAGACATTTTTCAAACCCTAAAACACAAATATTTTCCAAATTGTAGTTGTGGTTTTTAATTCTGTAGCAGACTAATTGACAAAAGAAAATTTAATATTTTCAGGAAACGTGGCAAACCAAAATCGGGCGAGATTGCTTTATTCTGTCATTCACCACTTGTCACCAAGACATCCAATTGGATTGGTCAAGGTATCAAAATGGTCCTAGGGAATAGGCCAAAAATGTGTTTTTTTATTTTTGCAAATTTCGATTTCTAAGAAAAGTTATGTCAGATTTTGTAAAATCGGGACCCGTTTTGTCAAGCATAAATCCATCAATTCTTTAGTTGGCATTTGCTATGGTCAAGTTTTTTCAAGGTCGTCATGGTCACCTTAGATAGCGCGTGTTTAGGGCTTTTAAATGTGTTATTAATCGGCGCACCAAAATATCTAGAGAAGTTCTACTTTATTCTGAACATATGAAAGTCGGTCAAAGAAAATGTGTTGACTTACAGTTTTATGCATAACTTTCTGACTATTTCATATTTTTGAAAACAGTTTTCTGCAGAAGAAAGAACATTAAATATTGTAGGTGGTCAACCTTCTAGAAGTTTCCAAAATCCTACATATGGTAAGTTACAGCAGTTTGAATTTAAACAATTCGTGAAATTTTCAGATTTTTTGACAAATCATTTTCTAAAAAATTACAGTTGTGTGGTCATGACGTAATATTGTCACGAATTAAACCTAATACTATTAATAATTCACCAAAAAAGTTTCAGCCGCCAACTCTCCATCCTCACGGAATAACGGTTCAACAAGCCGTCATTCGTCAATTTCGTCATGGGGCAATTTGAGACACTGAAACTTGGTGTGGAATATTCTCGACATATGTGTATTTAAATAAAGCAAAAACTTTCAAATTCTAAGTAGATTTATTTTTTGCGTCCCCCCATCACGCGTTCTTACTCTATATTGAATCTTTATGTTGTTTAACCATGCTTTAATACTTTTATTTTTATTGGAACATAACCATTATTTAAACTTCCAGGCAAATTATCTAAAAGCAGAAGAAAATCAAAACTTTTAAAATTTTCCATGTGTTTTTAGATTTCAGAAACCCACCTGCTCAAATTTGTTGGTGTAGGTTTCCCACCGAGAGAACTTTTTGTTGAGAAACAGCATAAAAGGAATAACTCCAGCGTGGTACCCTAAGAAAAAGTATGTTTCTATTAGAATATTTAAACTTTTTTCACGAGTATTTTTGGATGTTGCTTCCATTTTCTTAAATGTGCTTTTAGAAACATTCATTTTTTATTACATTAGGCAGCAGCAGAAGAGACTGTTTGTTTTTGCTTGATTCAGCATTAAAATTTATGATAAGTTAAGACGATCAATAAAATGAAATGAATTATCATCTAGAATGCAAACAGTAGAAATAACATAAATAAATACAACTTACCCATCATAGTTTTAAAAATTTGCAAGCTACAGCGATAACAAAGCAATTTGGACGATCCATTGCTTACGGAGTCAACATTTATTTACTTTAAGAGCTTGCGTTATGTTATAGTGTAAACTAGGTGATTTGCCCGTTACACATGTAACGGCTCTAGACTGCCCGTAAATATCATGCAAATTGCCGCGTAGTGTGTAGTACATACTGAACTGTACAGCTTTTCTTTAAAAAAAATAATGATTATAATTTTTAAATAATTCACTGGTAGAAACAGGAGATTTAGGAATCGACGGATGTATTAAAATTCATACAATTATCAAAAACTCTCAGATCTATAAACCGCTTGAGAGTTTCTATGTCAATTTATAATCTTTCAAGCTTAAAAAGCGCAACACAAACTACACCAAATTATAAATTTGCGTCAGCAACACTTATCTCAAACGAATTGTACACGAATAACACAAACGAATGATCGATGAATGAAAGGAATGGATGGCAGTAATTGATTTTGATATCTCATCTGCTGAACAGCAGCCAGGTTTGCGTTATTATCTCTACAAACTCAATTTAAAAAAAATAGTTTGGCGAGTTAGTTGGTACCAAACTCGCAAATTTTCTAGTTATTTAGCATGCTAGATCGTGCATCAAATGTTTTCAAACACGGTTTATCCTATTGCATCACTGAAAAATTCACGGAGTTTCTAAGAAATTACATGTGTGTATAAAACTGCTTATATAAAATGATGACTAAGTACTTCACTTTTGTTTTTAGCACAACCATATACTAATAACTTGTTGAGCTATGTATTTTCCAAATTTCACTTTTAAAAGAAATCTTTTTAAATTTTTTCTAATCGTATGACGCCCTTAGTAAATATTTACTTAATGAAATTAATAATTTGTATAGTATGTTTAACGCGTCAATGCATGCTGTCAGCTAGTAATATGCAAAATGTATGTGTCATGCACTGGAAAACAGGTAAATTTGGTTTTATTCTAATCAACGTGAAGATAAATAGTAAATTATTTTTCTAATTGCTCTAATCGCTCGTCGTCGTTCGTGTTCCAAAATAGTTCGTGCTACAAAACGATGCCAGTCTATATCAAATAGGGAGCTTGAGAAAAACAACATCAATAATGAGAAAAACTTCCGGTATTATTTTTTCTAATTATAATAGTAAGAAACTCATTATTGTCGTGTTCTAAGTGTGTGTACGCAGTAGACGGCAGTCAAATTGCTTTATGGCATATTTGGTCATGCCCTAACAAGCTATGTCAACCATAAACTGTACGGTTGACGTTGGAAACTTGTTCCAGAAACCAAAACGAAAAACAAAAAAACCCATTATTTTGTCTGAAACATCAAGCAATAATCCGTTAATTGCTTTGTTGAACAATTATTTCTGCCTGGGCTACTACTCGGGTATCATTCCATTTAGAATTATTTACTGCAAAGCATCAACTCAATGGAAAATTCAAACCAACAAACCTCAGCAGGTAAGTTTCGATTTAAAAAGATATTTTGCTATATTTGTGTCACACGTGTGCTACATTTTAGTGTATTTTCCAGGTAATAGTTATGCTAATATGGACGCTACACTGGCTGTCAGAAATTACAGCCTTGATTACAAAAATGATTGCAATGTATGGCATTAAACCTGTGTTTACCGCAAAGTCTTATTTCAATTTTATCAACGTTATAAGTACCAATCTGATGCAAGTCTCCTATTTTTATGTCGTCTTTAGCAAGAGACCAAAACTGGAAACATTTATAAACCAAAATATGTTTTCACTTAACAAAATTCAAAATCGTGTTGGTAGAGGCGCCAAATTTTACATATATTCTTTGATATTGTGCAATTTTGCCATTTTGATATTACCACTACCATTTATATTTTATTCACAAGTGCAAGCCGCTCGTAAAAAATTTCTCATGACACCAGAATTCGATACTTACTCTGTTGGAAATGTGTTTCTTGGACTACTAGAATTATTTAACACGACAAGTATCACACTGATTTTTTGGATTATTGACGCATTTATTTGTGCCATTTTGCCAGTATTTATGTGGCTTGGTGTTAAAAATTTTGAATCAAACATTGCACAGTTGCTTTCGGATACCAGTTGTGGCAGCACCTTGAGAAAAATCGAAGAAAAATACATGCAAGTAAAATTGTACAGCGACTCACTAAATGAAACTTGGTCATTAACAGCATTATTCTGGCTGTTGGATACAACAAGTAGAGCTGTAATGAGACTGAACTCATTTGTTACGTCTGGAAACATAATCCTTATATTAATTTCTATTTCATGGATTGTTGGATTTGCAGTGTTTTTAATACTTTCAGGAGAAATATACAGAAAAGTAATTTAATTCAAATACATATATGCAACTATTTCAATATCAATATGCTTGTGTTCTGTTTTCTTCTCAATTCCTACTTTAGATGGAGTGCTTCAAATCCAAATTGATAGAGAAGCAAAATTTTAGAAGATTTTACAATGAAGACAAGGTAGCACTAAAAACCATCTTAAACGAACTTGATACTGCTCCAGTGGGCATCGGTTTGACAGGATTATATAATGTCAGTTATACATTTTCTACACAGGTAAGAGGCCAATTAAAAAAATGGAAATTTAGAGAAACTAATAGAGTTAAATATTATTCTAGATGCTGCTTGCTTGCCTGACGCTGTTTCTAATAAGTTTTGAGACATAAGAGAAGTAGCAAATTTGGGCAAACAAAGTAACCTTCTTGCTTTAGATCAGTATGTCAAAACTATTAATGAGCTAACAAATAATATATTCGGTGTTTATAAAAATACTGCAATAAACTAAAGCCAACCTAAAGGTTAACAAAATCTGTTTTTAGAGTTTATGATATATTTTTACATATAACGCTTCGACAAGTACATATATTATGATCTGTGAAACAACATTCAGCGTTATATTGTGTATTACAGAATACAATGCTGGAAAGAAAATAGTTGCTTCATTTTAAATTTATGTAGGCGAGTTTTAGAAACATTGCTTTATTATTATATGGAAATTTGTTTTTTACTTTTTATATGGTCATTTTATAGTTAAAGAAGATATTTAGACAACCAATCACAAATAAGGAAACTGTAAGATTCCACTTGTTGTAATGTAGTATTTGTTGCCGGCGAACGATTTGCACGTGCCAAAATAATTGATCCGAGTTGTCGATCAAAACATTACAATTAGTGAGAAGTAATGAGATAGCAGGGCAAAACATAGAAACGAAGCTATTACAATTTTTGTGTATATTCGTTTATAGTTTTTCTTTGAATAAACATATTCAACCATCCTCTAAATTGAAAAAATGGTTCACACGTGCCAAAATATATAGTTCAAAATGTACGTTGACATTAATTAGTAAATAATAATTGGAAGTAATGTTATTCCAAGAATGTAGTCGGAGTAGTCAGAGAATCCAATCTTACCAAAACCAGGTAGAAACACCGGAAAACCAGGTACTCAGAAAGAATGGAGGAGCAAACTTGAGAGCGTAAAAATACACGTTAAAGTTATTCTGTACTTGAAAAGTAAGGGATGCTTTATGTGGGGAGTTTTTCCGTTTCAGTTTTGCTTGAGAGAAGTAGGTAATCTTTCAGAAGAGAACAGGCATTCGGAGATTGCGAACGGTGGTGCACGATGTGAGCTACGGCACTTTAGTACATCATGCATCTGTAATTGCATATATATAAACTGAGTAACCTACATAAAGCTTTTCGTGCTGCCCAATGAGCACTTTGATAATCACCAAACAAATATAGATGTGGCGTTTATAATAGCAATATTCATACAGGTTTATCGGATTTAAGTTTTTGTTAATATTTTTTATGTAGATACAGTAAACATGCTGAGTAGGTAATATAAAAACATTCAAATTAAATAATTAAAAAATTCTCGCTGCTATGTTCAGAAACATATAAATATTAGAAATGAACTTACAAGAGGTTGCAGAACCCAAAACGTTTTGCTCATGGCAAGATCGAAATTTTTCGTATGTTATATTAAAAGTTCAGCACGTGGTGAATAGATTGAAGTGATTATTGCGAATTGCTTTTGACAAAAACATTTCAAAAATAATAAACGCCAATCACTAAAATAGCAATATTTTATATCTTTTGGAAGCAGGATACTATGTTTAAACCTAATTAAATTTCTGAATTCGATTAACTCCCATGTTAAGAATAATTGTGCCACTTGGGCGACATATTACATGTTTCAGCAAATTGAAACTGGTACCTTTTATTTTCAGAAAACCTAATATGCTGAAAACATTGAACGTTTTATCGGTGTACTAATTTACCAGCGCTGTTTTACACTTTTCGTATTGCTCTACAAGGGGAATAAACTCATTACATATGAATTTAGATGTGAATGTTGTCTATATAACCACGAATTGTGTAATGCAAACGTTTAAGGTATCAATTATTGAATTGAGTTCAAGCTTTTTTCTTGTCAAATTACGAGTCCATTGGTAATTAAAACAAATTATATAAAGGAGTATCCAGATCTACCCTCAAAACATCAAAATTTTCCAAACGACGGTAAACAGATTTTCATGAGAGACGACGCATGTTTAAAATACATGTCTCATTTTATCCAGCAAAAACACATTAGTAAGAGTACATCAGAAAGGAGGCTGGAGCTTTCTACTTGAGCTTTGAAGTACATGTTTTGTACGTGGCTAATTTCCTGTTTCTTTAAAATTTTCAATTATGTATGAGTATACTTGACATTATAATATGAGTTAGTTGTAATAGGCGTAGATAAAGTTAATTAACTTGTCATATATTGGACCCAAAGCCAGTGCTTAATAGCCTACATTTACCATTCAAGCGTCTACTTCAAGCCTAGTCAGTTTCTATTTAGCTGCAATGCTGAGAGCCACCACTTAATTCTCTCCTGTTTTTGTTCTCACTTATTTCAAAATGGCAGCTGGCCGTTCTACAGAATGTAATTCAATATCTATAACACAATTATTTCAAGCTCAGATAAAATTTGCTGAATGGGTGACGCTAATAACCACGCCATTTTGTACAATTTTGCCGTCCCTTCAGCTTATATGAATTACAAAATTTCCAAAAACTAAAACATTATCCGCAGTTATACTTGGCCACTGTATGGTTTATATTGCAAAAATTTACTGGCTTGGAAAAAGGCGTTCCAGAACAGTCAGCACATTACTGGCGATACTATTGTTTCGTTTTACTATTTATGTGCCGTTGAAGTAATGGGATACCCTTTTGTTAAGGTTTCAAACGACAAGCAGAATGAATTTGCACATCTTTGCAATAATTTATTTCTTACTGAGTCAGCTCAGAAATCCAATTTATTGAAATTACTTATATACACCATACCATTTTGCGCCACATTTATATGTGTTCTGTATGCAGTTATAGAAGTTGTGAAAGTATTAGGGTTGTACTCAGTACATGAGAATATTTTACTTTACACATTTTGTATTTGCTTCACCGCTTATGACATTTGGAATTTTTGCTACATGGTAATTGTAGATTGCCTACTGGCGTATGATGGAATGTTTGGAAGTTACATTGCACTGTATAAATTGGTATATGCAAACCAAGTACAATCCAAACTGATCTTGAGCTCCTGTAGTGTTAGGACCCATATGTATTATTAAGCAAAATAAATATCTTCAACAAGAGATAATACAAACGTACTTCGTCAAGCATAAAACTCTTCTGTTTATTTATATTTTTCGGGGAGGTTGATATAGGGAGAGGAAGTACGGGAGTAAAGGGGGTGAATACCGCTATTTACAAATTACTTATTGTTACCTTAAGACCTACTTTACCTTAACCTAGACATTTACCGTGAAATACCTTTTTGCCCTAGTAAAATCTCATCGTGGTCTTAACCTACTTAGCAAGTTTGTTGCATTCATTCTTGCCTCGAGCGTTCAGATAACGAGACCTCTCACAAAAACATAAGCTACTTGATATATTTTTATTGAATGAAACCTGAAGGGAAGATAGTGATTCTACGAATATTAATAAAACAGCGAATCACGTAACAGCTTTCCCAATTGAAGAAGCAAAAGTCCACTTTTGCATTGCAGTTAGGTGGTGATTGATGTAAGCCTGGTCGTAATGGACGGTCGAATAAAATTCATCATTGTCGTTGCAGGTTTGGTGTTGGGGGGCTCCGCGTGGGATGGACCTACTGCAGGGGATATTATCATGGGACCTTCAAGTGGATTTGTTTTTTGAAACAGTGTCACAAGTAAGTGGACTGCTACCTTTTTACATGGAAAGTCATGCTACACATGAAATGATGATGATGATCTCAGTGAATAAATTTACATTCACCTGAGACTTGATGATGACTACTACTACAACTGGTGCTGCGGTACGATATTTTCTAGATTTTTTCGTTAACGCAAAACTGCAGCATAATGGTAAGTTTTCGGTGTTTTCTTTTAAATAAAATTGGTAGTGCCTGTGTGTGTGAATGAGAAAAGGGGAGAATGGATGTAGAGTGCGCAAATGTTTAGGACTACTTCCAAATAATTTTGTGCTTGTTTCCTGGTTGCTATTGTGAAACTAAGTTTTTAAAAAGATACCTTCCGCTTCGGTGTGTCATCAAACGAAAGCAAGCCGAGAGGAAAGACAACTTCCGAATGTCAAGAGTGTTAGTAATAGAATGAAAATCTTGACAAATAACAAATAAACTTCCGTCTCCACCGGAAAGGGAAGGAAAAGTGCTTAGTGTTACCGGTCAGCCAATAGAACCTAAAAACCAGGCATTTTTCTCTACGGCAACTAGCGAGTCTTCAACAACAACAGCTAGCATCATCTTTAGTGTTAACAATAACAAAAGGTAACTTTTCAGTGCTTACCGAACTAAGTTTATTTCTGGTTCTACGTAAACGGCAACAAGATGTCTGGCAGCTACATTCCCCAAATTTTGAAGTTCCTTTCCATCCTTTCCATGCCTTACGTAATAGAAAAGTAATTCACTCACTTCAGAAACACAAATAACATGGATTTAAAAGACATTATATAGAGTTGCGTGTGCAACGCTTATCTTATACACAATGCAGTCTGAGAGGTAAATATATACATGTGTGATGCACTCAAAATTTTAGAAAAATACAGCTTTTACACGCTTTTGTACACGCTTGCACAAACACGGTTCTTTTTCAGTATTCATTTTTTTGTTTTACTATTTTTTCACTATGCCTTTGGGCAACCTTTAATGTAAAACATGAGCAGTCATGAGTTCTAACTTTCTCTTGTTGTTCTCACTTTGCCCTTTCTCCACTACGTAAACGTTGTTTTTATCGAACGATATGGTTTTTGGGTAAACATAGTAAAATAAAACGTTTAAGCTCTGAGTTGGAGGAGATTTGAAGGTACAGTTAACTTTTAATTGGCCTCGCCTTTCCAATAAATACCTGTTTCGTTTGTTATTGAGACTCCAGAAAACTGGTATTATATAATAGCCGTTTGTAGTAAAATCATCTGGTCTACCCTTCCATGCTTCCCGCGGAGGTTTATGAGTTGGTTATATACCCTATAATAATCATTTTTGCGGGATCAAATGTAAGTTGTTGGTAGGTTACGTTTTGACCATTCAAATTCAAATTGACTCCCACAAGTCCGTCTTGCTTGAACTTAAAAGGTGTCTTAAAAGGAACTTCTCTTCTACCTTGCTGTCGTTTTGAATAGTGATTGTGGTGTAAAACTGCCGCGTTCATCTCTGAAACCTCTTTGTCACAAACAAAACAATGAGTAACATTTTTCAATGCTGTTTTGTACTCTAAAGTTGCCCGTAGAGGAATCTGTTCATTTACAAATTTTTCAAGATAATAATTTGCATTCACAAAAATATTATCAAAAAAATATTAAGAGCATCTTTGCTATGTATGGAAAATAGGAAAATAGCTCTTCAAAATCACAATCAAATCCAATTAACCAAAAACCTATCGCATCAGTACCAGCTTCAGATGACTTCATCATAAACGAGAAAAAGTCATAAACGAACATTTATGGTGGGAATAACAGTCTGTGTAAGCCTGATATTTGACTGTTGGAAATCTTGTTTCAGACAAATCTCCACTACTACGTTTTTCTTCGTGAGATTCATCACTGTAAGTGCAACCACAATAATTGTAAGTATTAATCGATTTGTATCGCTATAGTGAAAAGAAACGACGTTTATCAATTATACTTGCAAAATGTAGATTGGGCGAGTATATTTTACGCCTATTTTTTGAAAGGTGTGATCTGTGAACCAGTACTAAGGTTGCTTTTCTATCAGATTTGATTTTGCTTAATCTCACTGCCCTAATACCTATCTTCTTTTTTGAGTACTCATAAACGCAAACTTAAATATTATTACTCTTTTCAAACACGTGAAATAACCCTATATCCTGTCCAAAGCATTCATTTGCATACTTTTATTGCTGATCTAGCATTCGCTTGAAAGCTTGTTTTTCAGATCCCTTACATTTAGACTGGAAGTTTTTCCATTCTCATTTGTTATTTTGTGTGCATACTCACAAATAGCGATTGCGAATGCAATCCATTGACCATTTCTCGTTTTACAATTTATAAAACCACCTCTTCGCTTAATTTTTTAAGTACAGGGATGTAATCCCTCGCGGCTCTAGGTGTGTAAGCATATATTATATTAGTGAAGTTAAGTATCTTCTCCATATTCAAACCACTAACATGATGGGCTAGAGCTGCCTCAGTACTGCTACGTATACAGTTGCATTATTTATTGCATCGTGAGTGAATTGTGTGTGTAAAGTTCTTAAGGCTGGCGAAGGGTAAGTTTTTTTACGTACGTGTTTGTCCTGGGGGAATGAAACCACATTTTGAAGTTGAGCTTCATTGTAATCCCTCTATGAAACACCACATATTCGTTTACAAGGGAAGCAAGAGGAGTACGTATATGTTCTATAGGGCTCTCAATTACAGGTATGTCTAGATCAGTAAAATCATAATATTATGCTGCTATGCTCTCTCGAAAGGAACTTGCTATTCGCTTAAAAACGGATAGCCGTGTTTGTCCACTGGGAGTGATCCCTTCAAGTGTACCCCCGCCACCAACTTGCGTGGAGACAGAAGGAGTACATCGATGAAAGGCCTTCTCTTGGTAAACTTGGCCACATATTTCACAATCATGCATTATTTCACAGTGCTCCAATAGGAGATTGAAAGTAGCACAAATTACAAAAAAACTTTTTTATGAGCTTCATGTTGAAGTTGGTGGTGTACTAAAAGTAAATGTCCTTGAGCTTACCTTTTATGTAAATCTCGACCGAAGAATTCTTCCCAGCTGTTGTTGCGGTGGATCCTTTCTACAATCTATTTTGAGAATACCAAATTTCAAAGTCCACGTAAGGAGACACAAGTCTCCTTGCACAAATATGTCAAATCAATGAATACTTTGATATTTCATGCCGGCAATACTTTCCACAGCACAAGTCACATTTGCATATATTTAACTCGCACATTTTCTACACAATTAATGAAAATAATACAATTTTAATGGAATTGTTGATATGATCATCATGTTCTTTAATTCTGTGCAGCGGGTTGGCATTTAAACGGCAACGTCATCCTGCCGTACAAGTTGCCGCAGATGTGTTATTGGCATAGATTAATTTGGTGTCCTTACATCAAATCTATAATATGAACATTTCTTCTCCTTATCCACCAAGATATCATGTGGTTAAGGTTGATCGAGAAGAGTTTTATATGTCAGGAGAACAAAGCATGAGTGTCTATAAAAAGCTTTTACTTTTTCAACTGGGTGATTTTGACAGGGTTTACCACTTTTGCAAGCAGCTTTATGATGTTTTAAATATGAGCAAGCCTAAACAAAATACGCTTAATATTTTATGGGAGCAATGTTGAGCAAAAACATTTTTGTTGATCCTATCGGTACTGCTGTAGAAAATGTAGTCTTTTTAGGTAACCCAAACAACAATACACTTTTGCATATCAAGACGCTGTTAACCGCCGCATCATTATATAGAATCAGCCATATCATGACTCAAGCGAAATGGACACTCTCAAAGTGCCATGGTAGCGTGTCCCGTGCGAGTTAAATATAGAAACGACTCTGTTGTACACCGAACACCCGTTATTATTATATCAAATGACAGCCTTCCTATTCAATATGAATGAATGAATGAATGAATGAATGATTTATTTCATAAATCTCCCTTAAGATCCATCCAAGAGTTTTACAATTTGACATTATGTTTAACGTACATGAATATGGTTGTATATTAATACAAGGATTTAAGCATAATAAATGAAATATCACCGTGGCATGAAAAAAAACAGGCTAGTAAAAAGCTACAAAACCCGTTTATAGTAAAATATTCTTGGTCTGAAAAGTTTCTGCTTCTGCTGGGAACCATTTTAATGGACTAGACTTGAAAGAACTTTTAAACAACTCACTCAGATGAAGAATTGTCCTTTTTGAAATCTCCCCAAAGTGAAGTGGAGTTTGAACATGGTGCAAAGTACATGGTGCAAAGTAGCTCGTAAAAGCAAGGGTCATAATAGCAAAAGCGAAGTCATGAAATGTATCAACAGGTTTTAGAAATGCTAGATAGCGGCAATTAGGAAACAGTGATTTCAAAGAACGGGGCATTAAAAATAGTAGCAAGAGGAAGATGCTTGCAATCAATAAGTAATGGCCAAAAGGAGTGTGTATCAAGAAACCAATTCATTCCTCTTGGTTATTTACAAGCAACAAATACACCATAGTTTGCTTTGAGTGCTCAGGCCTACGGTAGACATACGTCAGAGCACGACGCAGGTGCATTTTTCAAACGAATTCTGTTATATAATAATAATTAAAGAAGGAAGTGAATGGAATGAATACCGAAGTGGTTTGTTCTAGCAAAATGTAGCTTTGGATCGAGAGAGAAAAATAAGATTAAAACAACGGAAAATATTATTGAACCAGTTTCAACGTGTGAACATCGCCTACGCGTAATATTGATAATGTAGGCTGCTGACCTAAGATGGGATAACTTAAGTAATTTGCAATTACAATGGTTGTAGTCAAAGTGGTAAAAGTACGCAATCGATCAATATAACATTGAAGCAATCCAGGATTTTTAGGTTACCCCATGAGCAAACAATATACTTTTATTAAATTTCAGTAGAAATTTGAATTATTAAAATTAGAAATTTCAGTAGTAGAAATAGCCACTTTTTGTATGACACCTATACGTTTTGCACTAAGAGCAAATTTTTTGGATTCGTGTTTATTTCCAATTACCCTACAACATCACTCGGGTTCGGTCCGGAAGTCTAATAATTTTACCAGCAACTGTATAATAATAATATATAATTGCAATAGAGCGTGCACTGTGTAATTTTGAGTGGCTCTTAAAGCTGCTAAAAAGTCATTCACAAAAGTATCGCGTCATCATTGAAAATGCGACTTTTGAGCAGATCCGTTTTGTAACATGTGTGGTGATTTGTACTCAAACAGACACAAGAAATTAAAGTGTTCGTCTATTGGGCAGACGCATATTGCGGCGTACATGCAGCTATTAACATCCCACGTGCGGATTATGAATTGATAAAAGACATGAGGGTGTATACTGCAGGGTGTCACGTGATCAGCTGACTGGCTATACCGTTCCATGCTACTCAGCAATTCATAATGCACACGCGGGATGTTGATTGCTGCATGTAAGCCACAATACCATATAAAAAGGCACCGGTTTTTTAGATGAAGGGCTTAACCCTAAACCTTCACAGCAGTTAAAAAGCTTGATTGAAAAAATTAAAGCACGGTTGGATTGGAAGAATAAAATGAGTTTAGAGTTAAGACTCTGTTTCATTCTCTTTCTGACGTTACTCCTCTCTCCCTTTTCATATCCATTGTCGTCTAGCTCAATTACTAATTGCCTTTACTGTGTTGAACACCGGCAATGTTTACCCGAAACCTTTTCTCTATCTCACCGAAACCAACATCATGTGTTAAACATCCCAATGAATTAGAAACCGGGACACTAGTACTTATCAGGGCATGCAGTGCCCTTGATTGCATATGTGTTTTAGAAGACTTTAAACGGGTGCTAAATTAAACTGGTTTGTGCTACTACACAAAAACGCCACAGTGTTACAAAGATTGCAATGCTACAAGCACAAACACTGGTAACCATTAAATTGGTAGTATCATGAGCTTGTTGTTGTTTGTATACATGGTTATATAGAATGCGCAAAATTGACCGAAATAATGTATTCAAGCGTCGTATTCCACCTAGGATCTACGGACGGGTAAAGAAGCCAACACTTGACTTGCAAAGACAAACAAAAGGGTTGCCGTCTTCCCCACCTTCACCCACGGCGACAACCAGAATTACCGAAGAGGACCATGCACGGAAATACGAAACTTTACCTTCTTCACAAAACTACGAGCCTCCAACTCCGCCACCAAATTACGAACCTTCATCTCCTGCACAAAACTACCAGCCTCAACTTCCCCAATCAAATTACGAGCCTGTAACTCCACATTCTCCCAAATCCCCCAAAAACACAAGTATACAGGGAGAGTTTCCTCCCACATCATAATATTTTCCACCAAATTTTATGGAAGTACAGCAGCAGCAAAATTCATCATTCATCCAAACTTTCAAAACGCCGTACAAAATTTGGAATAAATTCATTCCAAACTTCTAAAACGAGGTACAAAATTTAGAATGAATTCATTCCAACTTTATAAAACCTCGAACACGATCTCAGAATGAAATTGTTCGAAATTTCTAAAACGCCGTACAAAGTCTGGAATAAATTCATTCCAAATTTCAAAAACGAGGTACAAAATTTAGAATGAATTCATTCGAACTTCCTAAAACCTCAAACACGATTTTAGAATGAAATTGTTCGAAAATTATAAAACGCCGTAGAAAGTTTTAGAATAAATTCATTCCAAACTTCTAAAATGAGGTACAAAGATTTATAGTGAATTCACTCTAACTTTATAAAACCTCGAACACAATCTTAGAATGAAATTGTTCGAAATTTCTAAAACGCCGTACAAATTTTAGAATAAATTCATTCCAAACTTCTAAATAGAGGTACAAAGATTTTGAATGAATTCATTTCAACTTTCTGAAACCTCGAACTCGATCTTAGAATGAATTCATTCCAACTTTCTAAAACCTCGAACACGATCTTAGAATGAATTCATTTCAAACTTGTAAAACACCGCACAAAATTTAGAATGAATTCATTCCAACTTTCTAAAATCTCGAACACGATCTTAGAATGATTTCATTCCAACTTTCTAAATACTCAAATACGATCTTAGAATGAATTCATTTCAAACTTGTAAAACACCGTACAAAATTTAGAATGAATTCATTCCAACTTTCTAAAACCTCGAACTCGATCTTAGAATGAATTCATTTCAAACTTGTGAAACACCGTACAAAATTTAGAATGAATTCATTCCAACTTTCTAAAACCTCGAACACGATCTTAGAATGATTTCATTCCAACTTTCTAAAACTTCGAACACGATCTTATAATGAATTTGTTCGAAATTTCTAAAACGTCGTACAAAATTTTAGAATAAATTCATTCCAAACTTCTAAAGCGAGGTACAAAGATTTAGAATGAATTCATTTCAACTTTCTAAAACCTCAAACTCGATCTTAGAATGAATTCATTCCAACTTTCTAAAACCTCGAACACGATCTTAGAATGAATTCATTTCAAACTTGTAAAACACCGTACAAAATTTAGAATGAATTCATTCCAACTTTCTAAAACCTCGAACACGATCTTAGAATGATTTCATTCCAACTTTCTAAATACTCAAATACGATGTTAGAATAAATTCATTCCATTTTTCTAAAACCTCAAACACGATTTTAGAATGAATTCATTTCAAACTTCTAAAGCGAGGTACAAAACTTAAAATGCATTCATTCCAACTTTATAAAACCTCGAACTCGATCTTAGAATGAATTCATTCCAACTTTCTAAACCTTCGAACACGATCTTATAATGAATTTGTTCGAAATTTCTAAAACGTCGTACAAAGTTTTAGAATAAATTCATTCCAAACTTCTAAACCCAGGTACAAAATTTAGAATGAATTCATTCCATCTTTCTAAAACCTCGAACACGATCTTACAATGAATTCATTCCAACTTTCTAAATACTCGAATACGATGTTAGAATAAATTCATTCCATTTTTCTAAAACCTCAAACACGATTTTAGAATGAATTCATTTCAATCTTCTAAAGCGAGGTACAAAACTTAGAATGAATTCATTCCAACTCTATAAAACCTCGAACTCGATCTTAGAATGAATTCATTCCAACTTTCTAAAACCTCGAACACGATCTTAGAATGAATTCATTTCAAACTTGTAAAACACCGTACAAAATTTAGAATGAATTCATTCCAACTTTCTAAAACCTCGAACACGATCTTAGAATGATTTCATTCCAACTTTCTAAATACTCAAATACGATGTTAGAATAAATTCATTCCATTTTTCTAAAACCTCAAACACGATTTTAGAATGAATTCATTTCAAACTTCTAAAGCGAGGTACAAAACTTAAAATGCATTCATTCCAACTTTATAAAACCTCGAACTCGATCTTAGAATGAATTCGTTCCAACTTTCTAAACCTTCGAACACGATCTTATAATGAATTTGTTCGAAATTTCTAAAACGTCGTACAAAGTTTTAGAATAAATTCATTCCAAACTTCTAAACCCAGGTACAAAATTTAGAATGAATTCATTCCATCTTTCTAAAACCTCGAACACGATCTTACAATGAATTCATTCCAACTTTCTAAATACTCGAATACGATGTTAGAATAAATTCATTCCATTTTTCTAAAACCTCAAACACGATTTTAGAATGAATTCATTTCAATCTTCTAAAGCGAGGTACAAAACTTAGAATGAATTCATTCCAACTCTATAAAACCTCGAACTCGATCTTAGAATGAATTCATTCCAACTTTCTAAAACCTCGAACACGATCTTAGAATGAATTCATTTCAAACTTGTAAAACACCGTACAAAATTTAGAATGAATTCATTCCAACTTTCTAAAACCTCGAACACGATCTTAGAATGATTTCATTCCAACTTTCTAAATACTCAAATACGATGTTAGAATAAATTCATTCCATTTTTCTAAAACCTCAAACACGATTTTAGAATGAATTCATTTCAAACTTCTAAAGCGAGGTACAAAACTTAAAATGCATTCATTCCAACTTTATAAAACCTCGAACTCGATCTTAGAATGAATTCATTCCAACTTTCTAAACCTTCGAACACGATCTTATAATGAATTTGTTCGAAATTTCTAAAACGTCGTACAAAGTTTTAGAATAAATTCATTCCAAACTTCTAAAGCGAGGTACAAAGATTTAGAATGATTTCATTCCAACTTTCTAAACCTTCGAACACGATCTTGGAATGAATTTGTTCGAAATTTCTAAAACGTCGTACAAAATTTTAGAATAAATTCATTCCAAACTTCTAAATCGAGGTACAAAGATTTTGAATGATTTCATTCCAACTTTCTAAAACCTCGAACACAATCTTAGAATGAAATCCTTCCAAACTTGTAAAACACCGTACAAAATTTAGAATGAATTCATTCCATCTTTCTAAAACCTCGAACACGATCTTACAATGAATTCATTGCAACTTTCTAAATACTCGAATACGATGTTAGAATAAATTCATTCCATTTTTCTAAAACCTCAAACACGATTTTAGAATGAATTCATTTCAATCTTCTAAAGCGAGGTACAAAACTTAGAATGAATTCATTCCAACTCTATAAAACCTCGAACACGATCTTAGAATGAATGTGTTCGAAATTTCTAAAACGTCGTACAAAATGTTAGAATGATTTCATTCCAAACTACTAAAGCGAGGTACAAAATCTAGATTTAATTCATTCCAACTTTATAAAACCTCGAACACGATCTTAGAATGAAGTCCTTCGAAATTTCTAATGCGCCGTACATAATTTAAAATGAATTCATTCCAAATTTCTAAAACGCCGTACAAAATTTTAGAATGCATTCATTCCAAAATTTTAAAGCGAGGTACAAAATTTAGAATGAATTCATTCCAACCTTCTAAAGCGAGGTACAAAATTTAGAATGAATTCATTCCAAACTTCCAAAGCGAGGTACAAAATTTAGAATGAATTCATTCCAACTTTAGAAAACCTCGAGGACGATAATAGAATGAATTCATTCCAAACTTCTAAAGCGAGGTACAAAATTTAGAATGAATTCATTCCAACTTTATAAAACCTCGAACAAGATTTTAGAATGAATTCATTCCAACTTTCTAAAACCTCGAACACGATCATAGAATGAATTCATTCCAAACTTCTAAAGCGAGGTACAAAATTTAGAATGAATTCATTCCAGTTTTATAAAACCTCGAACAAGATGTTAGAATGAATTCATTCCAAACTTCTAAAACACCGTACAAAATTTAGAATGAATTCATTCCAACTTTATAAAACCTCGAACACGATCTTAGAATGATTTCATTCCAAACTTCTAAAACACCGTACAAAATTGAGAATGAATTCATTCCAAACTTTTAAAGCGAGGTACAAAATTTAGAATGAATTCGTTCCAGTTTTATAAAACCTCGAACCCGATCTTAGAACGAAATCCTTCGAAGTTTCTAATGCGCCGTACATAATTTAAAATGAATTCTTTCCAAATTTCTAAAACCCCGTACAAAGATTTAGAATGCATTCATTCCAACTTTCTAAGAACTCGACCACGATCTTAGAATGAATTCATTCCAAACTTCTAAAGCGAAGTACAAAATTTAGAATGAATTCATTCCAAATTTCCAAAACGAGGTACAAAGTTTTAGAATGAATTCATTCCAACTTTCTAAAACCTCGAACACGATCATAGAATGAATTCAGTCCAACTTTATAAAACTTCGAACCCGATCTTAGAATGAATTCATTTCAAACTTGTAAAACACCGTACAAAATTTAGAATGAATTCAGTCCAACTATATAAAACCTCGAACACGATATTAGAATGAATTCATTTCAAACTTGTAAAACACCGTACAAAATTTAGACTGAATTAATTCCAACTAAATAAAACCTCGAACACGATCTTAGAATGAATTCATTCCAACTTTCTAAACCCTCGAACACGATCTTAGAATGAATTCATTCCAAACTTCTAAATCGAGGTGCAAAATTTAGATCGAATTCATTCCAACTTTATAAAACCTTGAACAGGATTTTAGAATGAATTCATTCCAACTATATAAAGCCTTGAACACGATTTTAGAATGACATCATTCCAAAGTTTTAAAATCTCGAACACGATCCTAAAATGAATTTGTTCGAAATTTCTAATACGTCGTACAAAATTTTAGAATGAATTCATTCCAAAGTTCTAAAGCGAGGTACAAAATTTAGAATGAAATCATTCCAACTTTCTAAAACCTCGAACACGATCATAGAATGAATTCATTCCAAACTTCTAAAGCGAGGTACAAAATTTAGAATGAATTCATTCCAGTTTTATAAAACCTCGAACACGATCTTAGAATGAATTCATTCCAAATTTCTAAAACGCCGTACAAAAGTTTAGAATGAATTCATTCCAACTTTCTAAGAACTCGAACACGATCTTAGAATGAACTCATTCCAAACTTCTAAAGCGAAGTACAAAATTTAGAATGAATTCATTCCAACTTTCTAAAACCTCGAACCCGATCATACAATGAATTCATTTCAAACTTGTAAAACACCGTACAAAATTTAGAATCCATTCATTCCGACTTTATAAAACCTCGAACACGATCCTAGAATGAATTCATGTCAAACCTCTAAAGCGAGGTACAAAATTTAGAAAGAATTCATTCCAACTTTATAACACCTCGATTACGATCTCAGAATGAATTCATTCCAAACTTCTAAAACGAGGTACAAAGTTTTAGAATGAATTCATTCCAACTTTATAAAACCTCGAACACGATCCTAGAATGAATTCATTCCAAACTTCTAAAGCGAGGTACAAAATTTTGAATGAATTCATTCCAACTTTATAAAATCTTGAATACGATCTTAGAATGAATTCATTCCAAACTTCTAATGCGCCGTACATAATTTAAAATGAATTCATTCCAAATTTCTAAAACGCCGTACAAAATTTTAGAATGCATTCATTCCAAAATTTTAAAGCGAGGTACAAAATTTAGAATGAATTCATTCCAACCTTCTAAAGCGAGGTACAAAATTTAGAATGAATTCATTCCAAACTTCCAAAGCGAGGTACAAAATTTAGAATGAATTCATTCCAACTTTATAAAACCTCGAGGAGGATAATAGAATGAATTCATTCCAAACTTCTAAAGCGAGGTACAAAATTTAGAATGAATTCATTCCAACTTTATAAAACCTCGAACAAGATTTTATAATGAATTCATTCCAACTTTCTAAAACCTCGAACACGATCATAGAATGAATTCATTCCAAACTTCTAAAGCGAGGTACAAAATTTAGAATGAATTCATTCCAGTTTTATAAAACCTCGAACAAGATGTTAGAATGAATTCATTCCAAACTTCTAAAACACCGTACAAAATTTAGAATGAATTCATTCCAACTTTATAAAACATCGAACACGATCTTAGAATGATTTCATTCCAAACTTCTAAAACACCGTACAAAATTTAGAATGAATTCATTCCAACTTTATAAAACATCGAACACGATCTTAGAATGATTTCATTCCAAACTTCTAAAACACCGTACAAAATTGAGAATGAATTCATTCCAAACTTTTAAAGCGAGGTACAAAATTTAGAATGAATTCATTCCAGTTTTATAAAACCTCGAACCCGATCTTAGAACGAAATCCTTCGAAGTTTCTAATGCGCCGTACATAATTTAAAATGAATTCTTTCCAAATTTCTAAAACCCCGTACAAAGATTTAGAATGAATTCATTCCAACTTTGTAAGAACTCGACCACGATCTTAGAATGAATTCATTCCAAACCTCTAAAGCGAGGTACAAAATTTAGAATGAATTCATTGCAACTTTATAAAACCTCGAACACGATCTTAGAATGAATTCATTCCAAATTTCCAAAACGAGGTAAAAAGTTTTAGAATGAATTCATTCCAACTTTATAAAACCTCGAACACGATCTGAGAATGAATTCATTCCAAACTTCTAAAGCGAGGTGCAAAGTTTTAGAATGAATTCATTTCAACTTTATAAAACCTCGAACACGATCTTAGAATGAATTCATTCCAAACTTCTAAAGCGAAGTACAAAATTTAGAATGAATTCATTCCAACTTTATGAAACCTCGAACACGATCATAGAATGAATTCATTCCAAACTTCTAAAGCGAGGTACAAAATTTAGAATGAATTCATTCCAGTTTTATAAAACCTCGAACACGATCCTAGAATGAATTCATTCCAAACCTCTAAAGCGAGGTATAAAATTTAGAATGAATTCATTCCAACTTTATAAAACCTCGAACACGATCATAGAATGAATTCTTTCCAAACTCCTAAGGCGAGGTACAAAATTTAGAATGAATTCATTCCAACTTTATAAAACCTCGAACACGATCATAGAATGAAATCATTCCAAACTTCTAAAACACCGTACAAAATTCAGAATGAATTCATTCCAATTTTATAAAACCTCGAACACGATCTTAGAATGAATTCATTCCAAACCTCTAAAGCCAGGTACAAAATTTAGAATGAATTCATTCCAACTTTATAAAACCTCGAACACGATCTTAGATTGAATTCATTCCAAACTTCTAAACCGAGGTACAAAATTTAGAATGAATTCATTCCAACTTTATAAAACCTCGAACACGATCTTAGAATGAGATCATTCCAAATTTCCAAAACGAGGTACAAAGTTTTAGAATGAATTCATTCCAACTTTATAAAACCTCGAACACGATCTTAGAATGAATTCATTTCAATTTTGTAAAACACCGTAGAAAATTTAAAATGAATTCATGCCAACTTTATAAAACCTCAAACACGATCTGAGAATGAATTTATTCCAAACTTCTAAAGCGAGGTGCAAAGTTTTAGATTGAATTCATTCCAACTTTATAAAACCTCGAACACGATCTTAGAATGAATTCATTCCAAACTTCTAAAGCGAAGTACAAAATTTAGAATGAATTTATTCCAACTTTCTAAGACTTCGAACACGATCCTAGAATGAATTCATTCCAAATTTCCAAAACGAGGTACAAAGTTTTAGAATGAATTCATTCCAACTTTCGAAACCTCGAACACAATCATAGAATGAATTCATTCTAAACTTCTAAAGCGAGGTACAAAATTTAGAATGAATTCGTTCCAGTTTTATAAAACCTCGAACACGATCATAGAATGAATTCATTTCAAACTTCTAAAGCGAGGTACAAAATTTAGAATGAATTCATTCCAACTTTCTAAGAACTCGAATACGATTTTAGAATGAATTCATTCCAAACCTCTAAAGCGAGGTACAAAATTTAGAATGAATTCATTCCAAACCTCTAAAGCGAGGTACAAAATTTAGAATGAATTCATTCCAACTTTACAAAACCTCGAACACGATCTTAGAATGAATTCATTCCAAAATTCTAAAGCGAAGTACAAAATTTAGAATGAATTCATTCCAACTTTATGAAACCTCGAACACGATTTTACAATGAAATCCTTCGAAATTTCTAAAGCCCCGTACATAATTTAAAATGCATTCATTCCAAATTTCCAAAACGGGGTACAAAGTTTTAGAATGAATTCATTCCAACTTTCTAAAACCTCGAACACGATCATAGAATGAATTCTTTCCAAACTCCTAAGGCGAGGTACAAAATTTAGAATGAATTCATTCCAACTTTATAAAACCTCGAACACGATCATAGAATGAAATCATTCCAAACTTCTAAAACACCGTACAAAATTCAGAATGAATTCATTCCAATTTTATAAAACCTCGAACACGATCTTAGAATGAATTCATTCCAAACCTCTAAAGCCAGGTACAAAATTTAGAATGAATTCATTCCAACTTTATAAAACCTCGAACACGATCTTAGATTGAATTCATTCCAAACTTCTAAACCGAGGTACAAAATTTAGAATGAATTCATTCCAACTTTATAAAACCTCGAACACGATCATAGAATGAAATCATTCCAAACTTCTAAAACACTGTACAAAATTTAGAATGAATTCATTCCAACTTTATAAAACCTCGAACACGATCATAGAATAAATTCATTCCAAACTTCTAAAGCGAGGTAAAAAATTTAGAATGAATTCATTCCAGTTTTATAAAACCTCGAACACGATCTTAGAATGAATTCATTCCAAACTTCTAAACCGAGGTACAAAATTTAGAATGAATTCATTCCAACTTTATAAAACCTCGAACACGATCTTAGAATGAATTCATTCCAAACCTCTAAAGCCAGGTACAAAATTCAGAATGAATTCATTCCAACTTTTTAAAACCTCGAACACGATCATAGAATAAATTCATTCCAAACTTCTAAAGCGAGGTACAAAATTTAGAATGAATTCATTCCAGTTTTATAAAACCTCGAACACGATCTTAGAATGAATTCATTCCAAACTTCTAAAACACCGTACAAAATTTAGAATGAATTCATTCCAACTTTATAAAACATCGAACACGATCTTAGAATGATTTCATTCCAAACTTCTAAAACACCGTACAAAATTGAGAATGAATTCATTCCAAACTTTTAAAGCGAGGTACAAAATTTAGAATGAATTCATTCCAGTTTTATAAAACCTCGAACCCGATCTTAGAACGAAATCCTTCGAAGTTTCTAATGCGCCGTACATAATTTAAAATGAATTCGTTCCAAATTTCTAAAACCCCGTACAAAGATTTAGAATGAATTCATTCCAACTTTGTAAGAACTCGACCACGATCTTAGAATGAATTCATTCCAAACCTCTAAAGCGAGGTACAAAATTTAGAATGAATTCATTGCAACTTTATAAAACCTCGAACACGATCTTAGAATGAATTCATTCCAAATTTCCAAAACGAGGTAAAAAGTTTTAGAATGAATTCATTCCAACTTTATAAAACCTCGAACACGATCTGAGAATGAATTCATTCCAAACTTCTAAAGCGAGGTGCAAAGTTTTAGAATGAATTCATTTCAACTTTATAAAACCTCGAACACGATCTTAGAATGAATTCATTCCAAACTTCTAAAGCGAAGTACAAAATTTAGAATGAATTCATTCCAACTTTATGAAACCTCGAACACGATCATAGAATGAATTCATTCCAAACTTCTAAAGCGAGGTACAAAATTTAGAATGAATTCATTCCAGTTTTATAAAACCTCGAACACGATCCTAGAATGAATTCATTCCAAACCTCTAAAGCGAGGTATAAAATTTAGAATGAATTCATTCCAACTTTATAAAACCTCGAACACGATCTTAGAATGAGATCATTCCAAATTTCCAAAACGAGGTACAAAGTTTTAGAATGAATTCATTCCAACTTTATAAAACCTCGAACACGATCTTAGAATGACTTCATTTCAATTTTGTAAAACACCGTAGAAAATTTAAAATGAATTCATGCCAACTTTCTAAAACCTCAAACACGATCTGAGAATGAATTCATTCCAAACTTCTAAAGCGAAGTGCAAAGTTTTAGAATGAATTCATTCCAACTTTCTAAAACCTCGAACACGATCATAGAATGAATTCATTCCAAACTTCTAAAGAGAAGTACAAAATATAGAATGAATTCATTCCGACTTTATAAAACCTCGAACACGATCATGGAATGAAATCATTCCAAACTTCTAAAACACCGTACAAAATTTTGAATGAATTCATTCCAACTTCCTAAGACCTCGAACACGATCCTAGAATGAATTCATTCCAAACTTCTAAAGCGAGGTACAAAATTTAGAATGAATTAATTTCAACTTTATAAAACCTCGAACGCGATCTTAGAATGGAGTCGTTCAAAATTTCCAAAACGCCGTACAAAATTTAGAATGAATTTATTCCAAACTTGTAAAACACCGTACAAGATTTTGAATGAATTCGTTCCAACTTTCTAAATCCTCGAACACGATTTTAAGTATGAAATTGTTCGAAAATTCTAATGCGCCGTACATAATTTAGAATGAATTCATTTTAAATTTCTAAAACGCCGTACAAAATTTTAAAACGAATTTTTTCCAAACTTCTAAAGCGAGGTACATAATTTAGAATGAATTCATTCCAACTTTATAAAACCTCAAACACGATCTTAGAATGAAATTGTTCGAAATTTCTAAACCGCCGTACAAAATTTTAGAATGAAATTATTCGAAATTTCTAAAGCGAGGTACAAAATGTAGAATGCATTCATTCCAAATTTCCATAACGAGGTACAATGTTTTAGAATGAATTCATTTAAACTTTTTAAAACCTCGAATACGATCTTAGAATGAATTCATTCCGAACTTCTAAAGCAAAGTACATAATTTAGAATGAATTCATTTCAACTTTCTAAAACCTCGAAGACGATTTAAGAATGAATTTGTTCGAAATTTCTAAAACTCTGTACAAAATATAGAATGAATTCGTTTCAACTTTTTAAACCCTTGACCACAATTTCAAAGTGAAATCGTTCCAACTTTCTAAAACGCCGTACAAATTTTAGAATGAATTCCTTTCAACTTTCTAAAACCTCGAACACGATCTTAGAATGAATTCATTCGAAATTTCTTAAACGAGGTACAAACTCTTAGAATGAATTCACTCCAACTTTTCAAAACCTCGAACACGATCTTAGGATGAATTTGTTTGAAATTTCTAAAACGCCGTACAAAATTTTAAAATGAAATCCTACGAAATTTCTAAGGCGCCGTATATAATTTGTAGAATTCTAGAAAGTAGTGAGGTAGTTATTTTGTCAAAATAAACTTTTATTACCTCTCAAAATCGGCCCCATGTCCCCAGCACTGTAACGGTATGTTTACAGCACGGTGATATAAATTAAAATGTAAACTAACCTGCTTTGAATTATCGAAACTCGAAACCTACAAAAGACATTAAAGTGCCGAAATTTGATATCCGCAATTTTATCAAGCATTATTCAGATGAAGTTGAGGTAACGCGCATCAAAAATCATTTTGAATAGCAAAATAAAGTTTAATTCGGGTGGTTCATGGAACATTCAGATTTTTCTGAATCAGTGTGCATTGTTGGGGCCGATTCTATATCTAATAGGAAGGCCGAATAAAGAAGTCCTACTGTCCTACATTCATCGAAGTGATATAGTTGATTAACATGATTTGTTAACTATTAACCGTAACCTTTTAAATCTTTAACCATCAGGCATTTAAAATCTATTAGCATAAAATTAGCTTGCATTAGTGTATTATTTCATTGATTACTTCCAAGGTTATTCCGTTTTAATACTAATGGATTGTTTGAAATTTTGACTAGAGTTGAAATTTCTATGGACTCTGACTTGGGTTGTAATATCTGAAGATTTTGAAATTTTGTCTTGAGTTGTGGTTGTGATTTCTAATGATATTGAAATTTAAAGTTGGGTTGTGATTTCTAAGGATATTGAAATTTTGAGTGGTATTAGGGATATACCGTTTATGTTATGATTATATGATATGATGCGTACATGATACTGTGCTAATATGATGATGATTGCTCTGAGTTGGTTTGGTATAAATTACGTTGTTAAATAAAATTACTCAGAGAGTCTTGAGTTGAGTCAAATATGGCTCACCAGCTATACATTTTTTACACATGTTTATTCTATGTTTAGTGAAAAGCTAAACTTAAGGCATTTAATGAGGATAGGAGCATTGCTTACAGTAATTTTAGCATAAAAAATAAAGTTTGGAACCGTTAAGCCTGAAGATCTCTTTAATGTGTAGCGATTCTTTTCTATAACATCAAAATATATAGGAGACTAACGACACATTTTAAGGAGCTATATGCAGATTATATTAAATTTTCCTTCCTAGCTTATAAAAGCAAAATCTAGACAATAAAGAGGCGTCCACGTTACAAAGTGTTTTTGTAATTTCTTCAACATTACAGGTTTATGGTTTAACCATTCTATTTTACACGCCAAATCAAAACACAATCTTCTAAATAAATTATAATATACAAATATGTCTGGTTTTTCTGCCCTCGAAATTAGATCTCGGTAAATTGTTTTTCTAAGCAGATTTCCAAATACGCTGATTTCCTATGTTATCTAGATAAATTTTTACATTAAAAACATTAAGCATTTTTCATTAAAATATATATTTTAAGCTATTAATTTAAGCTATATATAATTACTTTATAATGGTAACGTTAATATGTTGTTTATAAAATGTCATTAACCCATCCAATACTGTTCGAAAATTGTTTTTAGACCAGCCAATTTAAAATCCAAAAGTTTTACAATACTAAACGTAATGTCAGTTCAACGAGGTTCAGTCAAAAAATATATTTCAGAACAGAGTTGTTTCTCGCAGTTATATAAAACGAATTGAACTACTAGTACTAGTGCACGAGAACCTTTAACAATTCGACAATTATCTTAAAGAAGCAGTTGCCAGTATTGTGTGAAACAAAGTATAAAGAGCAGATAGTCGAATGGCTTACGCTTTTGAAATCAGTCCAATTTATTCTGACTTACAGCATAAGTTTTAAATCGCAAAACTTTGTAGAAACCCATGCATATCAAATTTACTATTATGATATAGGCAGTGTGAAAGCTTGGTGCTAATATTGTTATTTTGTAAAGGTATCTTGGCAAACCAAGTAATTAACTAATACTAAAATACTAATCTAAACATTTCTGGAAACTAGAATTATATAAACCAACTAACCAAACTTATTCCAAAACTTTGATAATTGCACATATTATTGCGCTGTAATATCATCATAAATTGTTTCACAAATCTTGGCAACCTAATATAGAACGAACTGAAACACCACTAGATTGACATATTTTATAAGTCCAGTTTTGTTTCAAAATGGCAACCCCTCTCATGTGGAAAGCATTTGAGCTAAACGAAGCTCTTTTCACTAAACGTTCATACCGTCATGTAATAAGGATTGACATAACCATAGAAAGTTACAACATCGAGCACCGTGGGCGACAATTATTAACATTCTATGTGTCGAACCTTATGATAGCTCTGCATGTTTGCTTTTGTGCCTACATTTTGATGAAAAATTATCTGTCTAGAATCAACACGATACCTAATTATCTGGTTTATCTATACGTTGAAGATTTATTTTTGTTGGTTTTGTGTCTAAGTCTAAACGTTGTCATGAAAACAAATGGAACTGAGTTCTTTGATAGCTTTGTAACACATTTATGGAAATTTGACCGTTTTCTCAGAAACGAGAAAAGTCAAATAGGTTACTCAGTTTGTATCTCAGCATTCCCAATACTACGGTTAGGCAAGTAATGCTTAGTTAAAAATCTGTATGTTTAAGTCATGTTTAGTCAAGTTTCTCTATCATTTTTCTTGCAGAAACAAAGAAATTTGTGAACCGAAGTTCGCAGACGGATGTGCTTGGATTTATCATGAAAGCGCTTGTGATTATATTATTCATGTTAGCTATTACCCTATCAACAATAGGCGTGGTCACCAACGTGGATCCATTGTATCATATTTTTGAAGAATGCTGTTATACCAAGAGTAATATCAGTTATTTAGCATGACGAGATTAGTAAGCTTAACAATGCGTTGGTTGATTATTCAGTGGGTTGTACTTGAAGGCACTAGAACTATTTTGTTGATCCTACTACCTGCTGTATCAATGTACAACCTTGTCATAAATTGCATCAGAATAATTTCCACCAAGCCTCCAAATTTAACCGGTATAAAATATTACACTGAATTACAGTGTTTGTGTCAATTTGGTGCAGAAACCCTACGAATAATTGCTGGAATGTTTATGGGACTTGGGTTTGGGATTAGAGTACTGGGCGCGTGGATTCTGGTTTCAGGCTGGAAGGTAATGCCGTTTCCACTGTACTGTACATTTCTGTTTACTTTTGGGACATATATAGTACTGTCTCAAACACTTCCACGTATCTGCAAATGCTACACATTTAGCAAGAATATGCTTCAAATTTTGTGGCCTAGAAGAGCAGTAAAACATTGGAAACTCTTTACATTTTGAAGACGTTCGCACTTTAGTTTGAAATGAGGGAGGAAATTGTTGAGCGCATTGCGACCAATTACATTTTACTATGGAGGAGCACAGTTTGATGACGACAGCGCACAAAACTTTTGCAAAAACATTTTCAACCGCGCGATAGACCTGATTCTTTTAACGTAGGTAAATAAGTATGATTAGGTAATTATTAGTTGTAAAATATGTAGGTAGGATGAAGATTTTGTTGTGATGAAATGTATTAGTAGTTGGCCTACAAAGGGCTTTAGTTTTGCGCGGATTTAGGCGGTAATCTAAAGGTTGCATTTGCTCAGGTTGACAAAACACAGGAACACAACTGATCTTTTCCTAGACGTGACAAAAAACATGCAGATATTTTACAGGTGTATGATTAATTAGCTAAATCCCCTTAGTCGTGGGTGTTTGTTGTATGTAGATAAAGATAAATAAATAAATAATATGTCGATTGGTTTCGTTTGAATCCAATCTTGAAATATTTGACGCAATTTTTTTACATTCTGCAATATTTGAAAGAATATTTGTCATCGTAATTAGTTTAGCTTTCACAATATCCTCAAATATTCTTTTAAGCGAAAATGCAATGTTTGAGCGAACTAAAGTTCCGGTTCTAACATTTGTGAAAAATGTGAGTGAGAACAGAAAACAGAATAGATACAATTGCCCTATGAAGTGTAATTGTTGTTGTTTTACAAAATCTGAGATCACAAGAATTTCTCGAAATTCTTGATTTTGTAGCTGAAGAGTTTTCATAAATTTGTACTTGCACCTTTGGGAATGCAACCTAGGTTCCATTCCCCAGTTTGTAAAGTTTACTATTTCTTTCCCGCATATCAGGTATACCAAGTGAAAGGTTAAACCACAGAGTTTGTTTGTAGATAGAAGAGTGTGCAATAAAACATGGTGGCGTTCCACTGGTCCAGCAGTTTCCGAAAAGGTAAATGGTAAATACACGCAAATTTGGTGGCATATACTATGGCTTGAATTATGAAAACTTGGAGGCAATATCCCAACGAACTTTTCCTTTTTGAATTCGGAGGCAAGTAAATCCATTTTTCTGCCTTTGTGTCCAATTCCTGGCGTAATTGAACGGATTGAACCGATTTACTTGAGTGTTCATAAAAAAAGACAACAAAATCAAAGTGGTTGTCATTTTGGCCGAGTGAAGAAAATAAAGCCACGTTTATAAAATAAAATCAAATAAAGCTGAAAAGTCTGCTATGCAAGTGAGCATAAACATTTTCAGGGAACGTCTCTAGTTTTCTCCAGGACTTTGCTCGGTTTGTAGCTTACTTTTGACTTGTCATTGGGGACATATAATAGAAATTGGGTGTGGTTAGAGAGATTAACTTTGTTTTAAAGCTTTGCAAAAGAAAAATGGGGTGTTTATGTTAAACCTTTTTTTTGTCGTGAGGTACAATATTTCCTTCCTGTTTATGTAAAAACTTCCAAAATAGTGATATTCAAAATAGCAACTTGCCAACTTATACAATCTTATTTTTTGCTGTAGGCTAAATGTAAAAACATAATTTACCTAATAGCGTGCTAACATAGGAAGAAAATGTTAAATGTCAAGAAATGATAGTTTCAGTACACTTTTTAGCGGAGAAGCCTTTCATTAAAAATTGAAATCATTAGGCGAAGTATTTGTTTGGCAAGAAAAGTCGTAAGTTACAATAAATACTTAAAAATAAATGTGCCGTAATGCTGATATTAAGGTAACTGTATTTTTATTGTGGTTTCTAATTAAACAGCCTTATACCCAATACAAAGCCATTTAGTTTTTAAAACTTGTCAAAATAGTAACTACGTATATGATACGGACCACATAATCTATGACGCAAACGCTTGGAAGCACACATAAGCTATTTAATTAAAAAATGGTTTTATCTCAGCAACCATCATAAAGTAAGTATTATACAATATATCTGGTATATCTGATACATAATATTATATATATTATGTAAAACGCTTTTGATGGCTAAGATTGATATGCGTCATACAAAGTCGTACAAGCATATAAAAATTTATGATGGATCCAGGGAACCAGGCAACTTTAGCGAGAGTCTTCTAACTGAAAACTCTACCAAGTTAGTTAGATAGCGGTAGAAAACAGTGTCGTATTGAAACTAACAGAATTTGCTACAGTTTAGTTTTTTAAAATCTTGTTTAAAACTAACAACGTATTGAAAATGTGGTTTGCTATTTTACAGTTGCAGATATTTTTACAACAGAGGCTCAGCTTGCACATTATATACGACCAAAAGCAGGGACGGTTTAAGCTTAACACCAGCAAAAGATACGTCACCCTTTGGATGTCCATAGAAATATTCTTGGTTTTTGCAATTTCACTCTACAGAATTCTGGTGTTTCTACAAAGTAGTGAAAAACAAGCAGTGGCCATGGGAATGTCGTTTGAAGGCTACATTATGGACATTTTGTATTTGGCTTGCGCTCTAGCCTGCCTGGGTAGCGCATGGACCACACAATATCGATCTCAGGAAACCGTGTGGTTCCTAAACCAATTGCTAAGATCCAAAACCGCTGCTGGTACGTAATTTTGTTCCATATTTACAGGTTTTTGAAAACATAATTATGTAAAACTTGTGTACTTATATTCCAAAGAAATTCAGAACAAGGAGCTAACAGTGGAAGTATTGGCGACATACGGTATGGCAACTTTGATGACTTTAATGCCGATTGCCGTTGCTATTTTACCTTTGATGCGTTGGACACCAGCCAACACTATTTTGCTGGTCACACTTCCAAATTTTATAATGAAACACAAAATAGTTGAAGTTGTACTCAGCTCACTTTTTTGGTTGGCTTGCGGCTACATTGCAAATATTATAAGTCTTCAAGTGTTTGCCATTATGTGCTTAGTACTATATGAAAGCAGGCATATTGTTAAACCCGCCTTTGCGCCAGACGTTTATAGAAACGAAACAAATCCTCTGATAGTTTATCTGAAAATGATTCAAGCTAAATATAAATACAAAAGGACGCAAGTTAGAAAAATAGCTAGAAAAATTCAGACTCAAAACAATCGTAAAACGCAACCGAATTCAAACTGCGATGCAAAAACTTTAGAACGGAAAATTAAATCGGCTCCTACATTTCCAAAGGCTTTGCGCACCTACCGTAAAGTTGCGCTGATTTTCAGATATTTTCAAAAGTTTGTAGAGGTCGAGCTACCAATTTTGATTTTTGTTGCTTTCTTGTTAAATCTAGTATGTACATTTGTGTGCATCAGGTTAAGTCATGCATTGCCGACTACTCTAATTGCCATGTTTGCTGTTGTGGATTGCGTTACTACAATGAACGTTGTCTTGTCATACGGCTTCCTTAACGTAATCACGGAAGAAACTTACAAGTTTCAAAAGTTTTGGAGGCGGAATCTATTCAAACGAGAACATAAATTGCAGCTGTGTACATGTAAGGAGATAAGAGTTTGGGTTGGTAGCTTTTACACTCTTCATCGAGCTAGCGCCCTGGAGCACATGATGAAGGTGGTAGATGCTACCTCAACCACACTTCTAATGTGAAAATGAAAATGGTTTGATAATTTTTTTTCTAGTGTTTCTGCAGCAAAATTAGTTTGCATGGGAAATACTAAATTATACAACATCAAATTTATAAATGCATGATATAAACTTTCGAGAAATGAACCCACCGAAATTTGAAAAAGGAAGTAAATCCAAACGTTTTTGGTGTGAAATAATTTATAAAAGTCGAATCTACAAGTTACTTCAACAGACCAAGTATTGTTACGGGTACCAACTACTTGCAATACAGCTTTCCAAACTACACAATATCTGTTACGAATTTATTACAAACACAAAACTTACTCCAATGGACTATTCACAAAACGTTATTCGCTTTGACGTAAAATACTGGAATACAAAAAAGTTTTTCAAAACAGGGCGTACAAACTTGTTATGGATCGAAGGTGCCTATTTACAATACCACATTGCGGACCATTACCTTTACTGTGTTGATCTTCGTGTTGTAGCAAACAATGGAAAATATCAGCACAGTTACGCAGTCTGGTTAAAGCCATTTGAAGTTCGAGTTTGGATAGGGTGTTATGAGAGTTGGCTTTCTGCCCTGATATTTCAAGTGGTGTTTCCCTCAAGTTTCTCAAAGTTAGCCTTTTTAAAAAAAAAAGTTGTGTACCATGCAATTCATGCATTTTTGTGATGATTCAAGTATCAGTAAATTTGCGTAAAAACTTTGGATCTGTTGCACTCGTGTTTGGAGGAATGATGCTTACATAGTTTTATCTTAATGAAATAACCAGTTTTCTAACCGTACAAGATGCCTTTTCTCGTATGAAAACAAAGACCGAAATGCTTAACAAAATTTTGTGCAGGCTGACAGAGGTTTTGGACTAAAAGCGACCCTAGTAAAAGTACTTGGAAGTGTATGGCAACATCATGGCGTCTGCCAAATATGAGGTAGTATCTGAGAAGATCATGTTTCGCATTAGTAGCGTTTATAGTAATTGGAACGTAGCCAAGTTTAACGCCGCATATTGTAGTAAATATGGTGGTTTTGTGAAATGTAGTTATAATGAAGAACAGAGTGACTCAAAGCCGTCTTATTTAATGTATATATATATATATATTTATTTGATCGGTTAGATATACAAAATACATATATCCGCGCCGAGGCGCTTATCGTACTAAAACAATTTTGCGCACAACCAAAGTTTTGATGGACAAAAAGAGAAATGAAACTAAAAATACTATAATTAATAATTTTACTGTAATTTAATTTAATGTAATTAATTAATGTTCACTAAGAACCTGAGAAAATCTTAAACTGAAGTTAAATTCTAAATCCGTCGAAAAAAAACACACAAAGCACCACAATCACTTTTACTTTTTCTTCTTTTCCCACCGTCTGAGGGGTCCTCTTCTTGTCTTCTAAGAAACTTGGCCCTTATCCTTGTCTTGCTGCTTGCCAAAAGTGGATCGCAGTATCTTGTTAAATAGACGGGCTTGATGCCCTTCTTCAGTCGTTCGGGATCCATGCATACGTTTGGAATGCTGAAGTAGACCCAGAATCCTTTCAACGGGCCCTTGGATCCTTCCACCATTTCCTCTACTATCCAGTTATTTATTCCAAGGTCCTGGTTATCCTGGAGCTCCATCACCTTGATTAGCTCCTGTCCGCTTCTAGGGGGTTTCCCAGTGTGAAAAGTGAAAGAAAAGTGAAGTAAGACTTCCTGCGGAAAAGGTCCGGGTACTCCTCCACCCTCTGTACTTGCCACCCAGAATGTTCGTAGTGACCTTGATCACCCAGTCCCTAGTGTCCTCGTTTCCACAGTAGACTGCAACCCTGCCATCTTTGTCAGCTGTTTGAAGATTTGGAGGCGCACTGCTGCTCCACCAGGTTTCATCTCATCCTTCATTAACCCTTCAAGGGTTTCCACGAAGGCTACCTGTTCCTCTGGAGGGATTTGGTCCCCCACCTTCTCCGTGTGGGTTACCCACACCATCCTGTACGCTACCTGCTCCGCGTACGTTTCCTGTCCCAGGCTGGATGGAGGTTGAACTTCTCTTGTACCCCATTTGGAGCTAGGATTGTCCGGAGGGGTGCTAGAGGCGCCTCTCTTGCTTCCTGCTGGGATTGTATCTTCAGGTGGCTCCTGGTTTCCCAGTTGCCTCCCTTTCTTCCTGTTCCTCTTTTTCTTCTTTTTTCCTCCCATTCCTTATTTAATGTATACAAAAAATCGTGTATGGATGATGCAAACGGTTGAACGTAATTTGTACTATAAAAGAAAGAACGCTACAAATATCTAGGTAACCAACAAAGTTTCTTAAAGTATTGTGCAACGAAAATATAAGGTATAGAGTAAGTTAAGTTTGTTGTCATCAGCAACTTAGTTGCTTAGTTTTGATTGCTCCATCTACTTATTAATTTACAGTTATTTAGTGTAAATTTACTTAATTTCTGATAATAAATCCTTTTGCATTTTCACTAATTCCTGGTTTGAATGTATAAATGCAAGAAACGCACAGCAAGCAACCTTGCAACTCACACGTGCAATATACGCCTAATATAGTAGATGAATGATTTCAAAGTACCCCATAAATTAGCCAGAAGATTATTCAGTCTGCTGCCTTGCCAAAATTGCCACTGAACTTTTCCGATGCATTTTGCTGTTTTCAATCTTGCAACTGTTAACCCGACATATTGCATTAATCGTTTCCACACATTTTGTACACCTTTTAGTATTTTTTGCCACAATTCAATAGCAAAAAACAAAATTGACACGGCAAGTCCTATTATCAGCAACATAAAAATTACAAGTATGTTTCCGCTCATTGTAGGCGCTTTTAATGTTTGCTCTCGCCTTGTTTCCTTCTCATTGAGTGTTACACCACTCAAAAGCAAATCTGCCCATCGGTTCCAAATTCCTGTTGCGCCTTGCAAAAGCTTCAAATGTTTTGCAACACTCCAAGGCCATAAACCGCTAAGGCGTATGACCAAATAAGATTTAAATCGGTTATCAGTACCCACATATGTATCTTTAAGTCCTTGCCTGAAAAGTTGTTTATATAAATTTACACAGGTATGTAAAGGCAGAATAACCGCAATACCATTGCATTTTGACAAAAGCCTTAAAGACTCATTGGCTTGCAAGTTGTCAAATTTAGCTAATATACGGCGTGAGTGGTAAAGTGTTTTTGCTTTTTGAAAACTATCACCAGTTGAAGGAAGTAACTTAGTGAGTTCATACAATCTTGCAATAACAGTGTCATTAACTCCAGGTGTCAGAAAATACTTTGCTACATCGGACACAACACTTTCCATTGTACGCATCACAGACTCCTTCCATTTCGTGTAGTTGTACACCAATGTGTGTTGCTGGGTCCACATTTGGAAATCATGAACACCGGCTATCCAGTTTTCCAACATATCAGACATCATAAACGGCAATTCATCCGTGTGAAACGAAGTGTACATTGTAAAATTTTCTGTAATTAGCTGTTGAAAATGTGTATAGGGAACCGGGCTTCTGGGTGAAATCAGGTTGTACACGTTTTGGTTCTTGTACGCGTTGCTAATTACGATTCCCATAAGAAGTAAACATGAACAAGTGATATTTGTTTTTCTTTTCAAAATCCCAGTGGCAAAGGGATCGCCCTGCTCCACAAAAACTTTAAAAATTGCAAGCAGCCATCCACCAAAAATCCCGCCTTTAACATAGCGCATAATAAACGCAACGGTTACAATTATGCCGGCAACACCAATCCAAACTGGTGTGCTAAAAGCACTGGTTAATTCCCAGTAGACCAACCCAGTGGATTGAGGCCTACCGCAACTTACAAAGCGTAAACCGTTAAAGTTTTGAGGAATGACAATTAGGGCCGTGTGCTTTTCTATCTGATCACCAGTTAGAATTTTAAAATAAACCGTTGGCAAAATCTTCCACGAAAACGGAGTTCTTGCTGGTAGATATTTTCCATTGTGGCAAATCTTATTTTCCCTTATACGTAGTGTGAGATTGCCAAAAATGGATAAAAGTACGCGGGAATATATACCAATTTCACGTTCGTTAGCCGGTAGACTGTACCTGTGTAACCGTTTGAAAGGACTATTTGATTCCGGACAAAAGTATATGTCGTACACTCGCACAGATATACCTCTATCAAGTTTAAAGTATGGAAATGAGAGATTGAATGCTGTGTTAGGTAGCCTGTAAAAGCTTAACAACTCACCATCCGACGATACCTGACGAACATAAACAAAGTTTTGTAGGATTTTGTCGAAATGCCTTGAGCCAACCAATTGACTGGAACTGTGATGTCGACTAACGTTTGAAAGTTTTCTTTGCAGAAATAACAATACTTTTTCTGACAATGAGCTTGACAAAGAATATTGAAGCAGCTTTGTATTACGATTGTACCAAGCACTGGGAAAAAACAGGTCGTCAAACAGTAAAGAACTTGTGTCCATTTCTTGGTAACTTGGATGGTAAATGAACTCGGGCGGATATATCCCTATGCTAATTTCGCAATTCCAAACCTTGGATATACTGGCCATTTTCAGAAAGTTGAATCCTGCAAATTTTTCTCCATACGAAATGTGTTCCGCATTAAACGTGGATTCAACTTTGCAGCTTCGGGTAACATTTTGAAATGCATTTAAATTATTGTTACAGTTGCTGGAGCGATTGTAGTCTGAAAACGTCCATCTTGCATGATATAGTTTCTGAAAGTTGAATGTGAACTCTACTAACTGCGGGAAAAACATCACAGTAAGTTTTCGAACAGCAATTGGCCAACTAACGGGCTTAAAGTTTGTGCCATAAAAGTTGGTCACCATTGTAAAGCAGGAGTGCTCAGTTTTCAGAAAATTGGACAGATCAGTGTTTAAATCAAGAGTGGCTTCAGACTGACCCTGTTTCCAGCTTTTTTGGTACATTTTAAGAGTGGGTTTAAAGAAATTGTTTTCCTCTGTGAATTCAGAGTATAAACCTAAACTTGATTCCAATGTTTGGTTGGAATAAACCGGAGCAAAATACTGCATGACAAAATAGCCGTGCAAAAGAATTGGAAACATTCGACTGGTCACGAAGTACATGCTGTAAAGATTTTCAATATAACTATTTTCAGTTTTATTTCACAATAGCTCTACTAGCTCTAGTTCAAATGCTGTAAGCTAGAATGTATAAAATATGTTGTTTTTCAATTTTAGCAGAGAATTATTAAGCTGGAGCAAGCTAATGTTAAAAAGACGATATGCGAGCTCTTATAAAAACAATATCAACAATGTTTAATTAGCTACCAACTACCTGGCTCTACTTCTTAAATATTTATCTTGGATATAAGCTAAGACATAACATCTAATCTATCTAAGTGCTGAATGTAATACACTTATCAAAACGAGTCGGGTAGTATTTTGCTCAGAATTATTAAAATTAACATCGTATTTAACGGCGATTATCAAGATAGATATCAATATTGCACTAAGAATATCTTCCAACACAAATGTTTTAATACATAGTTATCAAAATATTTAAGTATTGGATTAATTTGAAGTAAATATGGTCTACCAATATATAAGACATAACAGTTTGTGTTATATTTTTTAACAATGCTGAATTTGTTTTCTACACACCACCGAATACAACCATAGATAAGAACGCAAGCATGAACTTGATTTGGGGAGACTTGTGTTCAATTTTCAATAACTTGAAGCAATATTATATTTTGTGGTAAAAACGAAGAAAATGAAGAAATATGTCTAGTACGGCAGTAGCTGCGAGGATCAGGGTTAAAGAAGCAGCAAAGTAACCTTGCGTAAAGCTGCGTTGCACTTCACTTCACAATTTCAGCGGGCTACCAATTTTGCACAGGCTTATATGCAAACGAAAAAGAAAAATGTTTTCATTTGGCTGTGAAGCACTAGAAGCAGACCCAAGCCCTTGTTCTAGGCTTGAGCTGCTCGTTGCCTACCTTTCACTTTTTCGTCTGCTTGTGAGCTTATACAGAATGGGGAGCCCCCTGAAGTTGTGAAGTGAAGTGCAAGCAGCTTTTGCACATGCTTTAAGTTAAGCTAAACAGCAGTGGGAATATCAAGTGGCGTGCATAAATACTTTTACTGAACCTCAGAGTAGCTTATAACTAATCCTAGATTGCCTTTCACGAAATGTGATTTAAAACAAAAAAATGCACAAAATATTTCAAGATTGGAGTAAATTTGAAATCATTTCTTCAAACCAATTGACATGTTATTTATTTATTAATGTTTATACAACTCACAACATATTTTACTACTTGTAATTATCTTATCATACTTATTTACCTACGTTAAAAGAATCAGGTCTACCGCACGGTAGAAAATATTTTCGTAAAAGTTTTGTGTGCTGTCGTCGTCAAATTGTGCTGCTCCATAGTAAAATGTAATTGGTCGCAATGTGTTAAGCATTTTCCTCTCTATTTTCAAACTAAAGTGCGAACGTCTTCTAAATGTAAAGAGTTTCCAATATTTTACTGCTCTTCTAGGCCACAAAACTTGAAGCATATGCTTGCTAAACGTGTAGCATTTGCAGACACGTGGAAGTGTTTGTGACATTGCAATATATGTCCCAAAGGTAGCCAGACAAAATGTACAGTACAGGGTAAACGGCATTACCTTCCAGCCCGCAACAAGAACCCACGCACCCAATACTCCAAGCCCGAACCCAAGTCCCATAAATATTCCAGCAATTATCCGTAGGCTTTCAACACCAAATTGATTCAAACACTGTAATTCAGTGTAATACTTTATACCAGTTAAATTTGGAGGTTTAGTAGAAATTATTCTGATACAACTTATGACAAGGTTGTATATTGATACAGCTGGCAGTACGATCACCAAAATAGATCTGGCGCCTTCAAGTACAGTCCACTGAATAAACAACCAACGCACTGTTGTGCTCACTAGTCTAGTCAGTCCCGATAGTTGACTGCTTTTATTATAAAAGCATTCTTCAAAAATATGATACATTGCATCCACATTGATGACTACAGCTATTGTTGGTAAGGTAATTGCTATAAGGAAGCATATAATAACAAGCCCGTTCATGATAAATCCTAGTACATCCGTCTGCAAACTTCGGTTTACAAATTTCTTTGTTTCTGCAATAAATCAAAAAACTTATGATAGTGAAAGACTTACACATATAAATTTTTATCTTAGCAGTACTTACCTAACCATATTATTGGAAATGCTAAGATAGAGACGGAGTAACCTGTTTGATTTTTCTCATTTCTAAGAAAACGGTCAAATTTCCATAAATGTGTTACAAAGCTTTCGAAAAACTCACTTCCATGTGTTTTCGTGAGAGCATTTAGACTTAGACACAAAACCAACAAAATTAAGTCTTCAACGTATAGATAAACCAGGTAACTAGGTATTGTGTTGGTACTAGATAAATAGTTTTTCATCAAAATGTAGACAAGAAAGCAACCATGCAGAGCTATCATAAGGTTTGACACATAGAACATTATTAACTGTCGCGCACGGTGCTCAATGTTGTAACTTTCTGTGGTAATGTCAATCCTTACTACATGACGGTAAAGATATTTAGTGAAAACGGCTTCGTGTAGCTCAAACGCTTTCCACATGAGAGGCGTTGCCATTTTGTAAATAGAACTTAGAGAATAAGAAATGTGTCAATCTAGTGGTGTTTCAGATTGCCCTGTTAGGTTTCTCAGATTTTTGAAACGTGGAACAACTTGTACTAATGATGTAATGATATAACTGCTCAAAAATATGTACGCTTGTCAAAGCTTAGGGATAATTTTGGTTAATTGTTTTAGATAATTCTAGTTTCCAGAAATGCTTACTTTTAGTATTTAGCTTACTTTTTACTATTACTTGGTTAGCCAATGTTTGGTTAGCTAGGTTTGATATGCGCGGGCTTCTACGAAGTTATGCGATTTATAGCTAATGCTGTAAGTCAGAATTACTTGGACTAATTTCATAAGCGTGAACCAGTAGACTAGCTGCTGTTTATACTATGCTTTAAAAAATACTGACAACTATTTCTTTACGATAACCGTAAAATTGTTAAAGGCCTTCGTGCACTAATACAAGTAGTTTAGTTTGTTTCTTAAAACTGCAAAAAACAACTCTGTTCTGAAATATATTTCGTTTGACTGAACTACGCATTTCCTTTAGAATTGATTTTTTCTTTAATGTACGTTTTATTATGTTTTTGGTTTTTAAATTAGCAGGCTTAAAAACAACTTTTAAGACAGTATTGATTTAACCAATGACAATTTAAGAAAACATAATACATAAAAATATTACAATTAAAAATACTTGAAATAGTCTAAAAATAGACTTTCTAATGCTGGATAAAGGATGTATGATCAGTAAAGTTACAAAATTCATGTTTATGTTAAATCTTACAAAAGAACCCACGGGCATTAACCAAACCACCGTTAGACACATACAACCTTAAATATTTACAAAAATACCCCATCGCATTTTGAGCTGTCAACGAATAATTATAAGCAATTGTTAACAACAATGCTTTTCAGTAATTTTTAAAACACGATTTTGGATGCAATGTTCTGAACTTCAAGTTTCCATAATTATTCTAACAAACGAAACGATATAATACACGCCAGAAAATGAACTTTCAAATGAGGTATGCACGGGCACTTATTTTCCTAACTAACGAAAGCTTATTGACTTTTTGGTTTTTGTTTTGATCTAGTTTCGCATAAAATTTTGATGAAAAATTTGTTCAAAAATATTATACGGTAGTTTTGTATTAGTATTAGAATTACCATAAAGCTATCCTAGCTATATGGAAAGCTTATGTATCAAGCTATTAGAGTTGGGAAAGTCAATTGCATTGTAACAATATGTGTATTGTTGGCTTGTTTTGAATGTGATAGGCAAGCAGGGGACATCAGTATTAGTGTATGGAATCATGCTGGACTGAGGACACGCTCCACTCGCCGACTCATGATTCCCATCTCACTCTGTCTATCTGACTCTATCTATTAGTAGTGTTCATTTCTGTACTCTATCTCGTACTTGTAAATATTTATTTAATGTTGAATTAAATAAAGTCACTAATTGCAACTGTAGCTACTTATGAATAAGCCATATTTGTGACTTTACTGATCGTACATCCTTTATATGTATTATGTAGCTAACATTTATAGATCAGATTAGCATGTTTGGAAGCCTGGTTTGAAAAACAATTTACCCTGGTCTTATTGCGATGGCAGAAAAACCAGGCATCATTATAAACTGTAATTTATTTAGGAAATTGGGTTTTTAGTTGGCATTTAAAATAAAATAATTTCACTTAGCCGAGATGGATTTAATATTTAGATAAGAAAGTACAAAAACCAGCTTTTATATAGACTTTGATGTAAAAAGAACTGCTAAATATCAACCTGAGCATCTAGTATTATGCTCAGACTCATCTATATATTATTATGATGAAGAAATTACAAAAATAATAGTTTAGTCAAGTGGACGCCTTTTCTGTTTAGATTTTGTTTTGATAAACTAGGAAGGAAATTTAATATAATTTATGTCCCCAAACTTGGAACATAAGATGGTAAAAATTAGCTTCCGAAGGACCACTCACAAGATGTGAGACAATTCTGGAACCCCAAATGCAATGAATGCTGGGTGCACTATTCCAGAGGAATGGAAATAAATAGCAAACGATTCCAATTTAATAAAAGGAACTTGAACTTTATTATTTCCCAAAAATAGACAAGTAACGGTGGCTTTGTTAAATGTCTCTTAGTCCGAAGACCGACTTTCTTCTCTTTGTTGGCTCAACCTTGAGAGTTTTTGGGCTTACTCTGTTTGGTATGATGCCTCAAGAGGACTAATGACAATTGACAATTTTCATTCCCTTTTTATACTAAACTTGGCTACTCCGGGTTCGAACTCGGAAAGTTACAAAATAGCAAGTAACAAAGAAAACGTTTCATGATGAACTTTTCATGAAGCGATAAACGAACCATTTCCGGTTTCACAAGAAATCTACCATTTTCCTCACAAAGAAAGACAAAGGAAAATGGGAACGTTTTACAAAGTCCAACTTACGTTGGGATCGAACATGACCTTTTTACCGGAAGTAGCCATTATAAATTACAAAGTTCATAATATTGGACTTTGACAATAATCATCTTAGCAATAACAATGGGAAATACTGAACGTGAACAAAGAACTACGAATTTACAGGTTTCAAAACGTTCAGTTAACAAAGAAATGGAAAATTATAATAAAATATCCAGAAATTCCATTGTCTGTCTATTTCGAGTCCAAATTCTCCGGAACATTCTTCCCCCCGATTTACGAAGTAAATCCTACTTTGTATCCTCGGTTGTCCTTATGTCCAGTTTCCCGAGCTTGACCACTGGCCGTTTGTAGGTCCCTGATGCTGTCTTGACCTCCACGATCCGGACAATTCCGACCTTTGCCAGGATATACGTGAGTGACCCTGCCCAGTGGCCAATTGTTCCGTTTCAAACTGTCGTCAAAAACGATGACCATGTCTCCCACTGCTACTGGAGGAACCTTTCTATGCCACTTATGCCTCCTCTGCAAAGTAGGAACGTATTCTTTCTGCCATCGTCTCCAGAAAGAGTTTGCTAATGCTTGAGCTTGTCTCCATTGCTTCCTCAGGTTCTCGTCCATCTTGAAGTCCCCTGGAGGCTGCGTCACACTGGAGCTTCCAATCAGGAAGTGGAACGGAGTAAGGGCTTCCGGTGAATCTGGATCCACAGGCACATCTGTCAGAGGACGGCTGTTGACAGTGGCCTCGGCTTCGGCAAACACTGTTTGGAGTACTTCTTCCTTGGGGGCTCTTGCCTTCAGGATGACCGACATTGCAGTCTTGACACTTCGGACTAGTCTTTCCCAACTTCCCCCCATATGAGCTGCGGAGGGCGGGATGAAGTGCCACTCGATTGCCTTTACTGATAACTCATCCGTTATCTTGGCCTGGTCCATCTCCTCCAGAGCTTCCCTCAATTCTTTGTCTGCTCCCCTCAGATTCGTCCCGTTGTCGCTGTGGATCTGCTTCGGTTCACCTCTCCTGGCAATAAACCTCCGGATGGCCATGATACAACTGTCCGTTGTAAGGCTCTGAGCGACTTCTAGGTGCACTGCTCGGGTTGACAGGCACGTAAATATGACTCCATACCGCTTCTCGTGGTGTCTCCCGACGGTTACCTCCATTGGGCCAAAGTAGTCCATTCCAGTAATTGTAAACGGCCTGGGCTGCGGCTGGATACGAAAGTCTGGAATTGCTCCCATCATCGGCGGCTGGGCTTTGGCCTTCCTCAGTTTACACAGTGTGCAAGACCTGATGACTTGACGCACGGCACTGCGTAACCTCGGTATCCAGTACCGTTGCCTTATCTCGTTTCGCATTGTGTCTTCTCCCTGATGAAGACACAGCCGGTGGTAGTACTGGATAAGTAGTATCGTCAAGCCCTCCTTTGGATGCAAAATTACTGGCATCCTCAGGTCCATATCTGCAGCAGTTGCTAGTCTGCTATTCATCCTCAGTACGCCCAGATGGTCCAGAACAGGTGACAGCGAGTAGAGAGAGCCGGATTTTGGTATTTCCTCCTCCTTGGATAACATTGCCATTTCATTTGGGTAAGCCTTCCACTGACTCCTCCGGATTAGCATCATTTCAGCCCTTTGGAGTGCCAGTACCATTGAGATTGACTTCCGCTTGGCAAGCATCCACTCTATAATTTTCAGTACGTACGCCGTTGCACGCACTAGTCGGAGGTAGTTGGAAAACCTGGAAACTTCCGGCAATGACTTACCCGGAAGCTCCACTGTGACACCAACAAATTCCTTCCGCAGCTCCAGCTCCTCCTCCTGTTCATCTTCAAAGTTGGGCTCCTGAGGCCATTCCTCCTCGGGTTCTTTCAAAAATGGGGGTCCGTTCCACCAGCGGCTGCTACTTGATAGGTCGGCCTTCCCTTCCCGGGTACCATCATCTGCCGGGTTGTCCTTGGTGGGAACCCATCTCCACTGGTGGATGTCGGTGTTTTCGTGTATCTCACCGACACGAGCAGCAACAAAGACCTGGAACCTCCTGGCTTCAGAGCGCACCCACTTCAGAACCGTCATGGAGTCCGTCCAGTAAACTAACTGGTGGATGGGAATGTCCAGCTGCTCCTTTATAAATTTTCCCAGACGTGAGGCTAACAAGGCTGCAATTAGCTCCAGTCTGGGAATGGACAAGGGTTTTAATGGTGCCACCTTCGTCTTGGACATGATGATGGACACTTCCGCATTCCCGTCTTCATCTTGGACACGCAAATAGGCTACACAGCATCCAGCTTTCTTACTAGAATCACAGAAAATGTGAACTTGATTGCTGGAACTTGTGCTGGCCTTCCAGGAATAGCACCTGTGGAGTTTGACTTCAGCTAGCTTCGGGAGCTCCCGCCCCCACGCTTTCCATTTTGTGAAAGCAGTAGAGGGGATTTCGTCGTCCCAACCAATCTTGAATCGCCACAGGTCCTGGAGAAGTATTCTCGCTTTGATCATGTAGTGCCCCAAAAATCCCAATGGATCCCATACCAGCATAACCAGTCGCAATACTGCTCGTTTGGTGGGCACATCTTCTCCAGTGGCTATTCCCTTTCCAGCTCGTTTCAAATTTACCCGGAAGGTAAAACAGTCCTCCGCAGGTATCCAGTGTAGCCCCAGTGCCCGCTCCGTGGGTATCTCGGACCATTCTGCAAGGTCCTTTGTGACTTGTCCAGCGCCAGCTCCCAGTGCCTCCAGAAACTTTTGAGAGTTGGAAATCCATTTTCCAATGGAAAATCCTCCTTTCTGGTGGACCTCCTTCACTTCCAGTGCCAGTGTGATTGCTTTGTCTTCCGTGTCCAGAGAATCAAGATAATCGTCCATGTAGTGCTTCTGGACAATGGCATTGGCAGCAGCTGGAAACTCGTGCTGGAATTCTTCAGCGTTTCTGTTTTTGATGTACTGGGCACAGTAAGGTGAACATACTGACCCAAACATCATAACTTCCAGCTGGTAGACTGATGGCTCTGGATCTTCCAAGTCCTCCTTCCAAAGGAAACGCTGCGCTGGACAATCAGCTGACCGGATCTTGGCTTGGTGGAACATCTCCGCGATGTCACCGCTGAGCGCAATCCTCCTCTGCCGGAATTTTAGGAGGATGCCTGGGAGTGAGTTGAGCAGATCCGGTCCAGTTAGCAAAAAGTCATTCAGACTCACTCCGTTGGCCTTGCTGGAAGCATCAAAAACAATTCTGATCTTCCCAGGCTTGTTTGGATGGGCTGTGTTGAAGTGAGGCAGGAACCATTGCTTGTCAGTCGGTGTGGCTAGCTCTTCCGGTGATAGCTTTCGAGCATAGCCTTTGGCCAAGTAATCCTGTATCTTGGCCCCGTACTGTCCTCTGAGTAGCTCGTCCCGGCGGAGTTTCCTCTCAATTCCCCGAAATCGGCTCAATGCGACATCATGACTTGGTGGCAACACAACGGGCTCCCTTTTCCAGAGAAGCCCAGTCTCCCAATGGTCCCCGACACGCCGAGTGACTTGTTTCATTAATGCCTCAGCAGCAATGTCACCTCGAGAGCTGGTGCTCACCATTGGCCTGACTCCAATTGAGTCCAAACTAAAGGACTCCTTCACCAGGTCATGCAAAATGTCCTCGTCTGATTCATGGACACAGGAAAACATGGATTCCTCCTCTCCACTTTCGTCGGTTGGTCCGTGGATTGCCCATCCCAGCATACACCTTGACATCATTGGTGCGTCCATTCCATCTTCTCTGACTTCTCTAGCTACAGTCAGAAAGGTGTGGGGTTGCCCAATCAGGATCAGTGGTCGCTCTCCAGGAAGGTAACGCATTTTGATTTCTTGCAGGTGGGCCCACTTCTTGCAAATCTTATCCAGATCGTCACGTTGACGAGTAAGCTCCAGGTTGCTGATAGTGCGTACATTTTTGAGTTTGTACTCCACCTTTTCCTCCAGCGGGCTTATCCAGACCTCCACCTTCCTGGAACTGGAATCGGTTTGCTTTTGCTGGTTGGTCCACTTGATCCTTTTTGGGTCTACAGGTCCACTCAAGCTCAGTTTCTTGGCAAGCTGAGCACAAATTAGAGTGCACGTTGATCCTCCATCAATCAACGCGTTGGCGATAATCGTTCCTCCCGGTCCCCTCAGATGCACTGTTATGATCCGCAAAAGTGCACCAGGCCCCTTCATTAGGTTGACATTGGTATTTAGCTGACTCAGCTTTTCAAGTAGCTTCGCATCGTCAGCTGATACCTTGTCATCTTTCTTAGGACCAGGACCACCATGCAAAAGAGTGTGGTGTTTCCTTCCACACCCATCCACACGGCATGTCCACTTTGATCGGCAAACTTTCACGCTGTGTCCCCCTCTCAAACAACAGAAACAGAGATTGCTGTTTCTGACCGCTTCCCACCGTTGCTGCACATTCTTCTTTTTAAAAACTTCGCAGCTTGATACTGCATGACCCTCCACCTTGCAAACTGGACAAGTTTTGGACATCTTGGACAGGGGAGATTCCTCCGTGGCGGCAGCATTCACGTTTTCTTCTTTTCCATCCCGGAGTCGGAGTTTGGGAATGGTGACTTTGCTTGCGGCTTCAGCTACCTTGTCAATCCAACTTGCCAGGTCGAGTAGATTGACACGTTTGTGCATGAGGGTATGCATGCCCCATTGCAGCTTTAGGTTGTCCGGTAGCTTATCCACCAGCTCTTGCATGAGCTGGGGATTTTCCAAATGTGCTGGAACGTGAAGAGTCTTGACAGTGGTGACCAGGTTGCTAATGGCACCAGCGTAATCCATGATGGTTGACAGCTTGTCCTCCTTGGGAGTGGGTGTCTTCTTGGCAGTCTCAATTAGCGCCTGGACCACGTACTCGGCTCGTCCGTAGCGTTGCTCCAGGCGTTCCATGACCACATCCGCGTTGTCCGGAACAATCATTAGTGCCCGTACATGGCGCCGTGCTTCCCCCTTCAGTGCCTTTTCCAGCCTTGACATGTTCTGGGCAGGCGTAAATCCGCAGTCCTTGGTAGACTGCCTGTACTGGTGGGCGAATATTGGCCAGTCCAGGGGATTTCCAGAGAAGCTGGGTAGCTTGCTTCCTTCTCCCTGTCGAGCCACAAACTTCTCCGTGGTCACGTTCTGCGACTTAAGGGCGGTGATGAGGGCATTAGCCAGCGCGTCAGCTAATCCACTCTCAGGTTGGTTCTGTGGCACCGTACTGGATCTGGTTGTTGCAGGTGGTGGTGGACTCGGTGGTGGCGGTTGGTACCCAGTGGATGCGGCACCTTGCCAGTTGTCTTCTGTTACTGGCCGTCTGTCGTCTGCGTCCCTCCATCTCGTCGTGGGCTTGGATGAAGGTGCTTTTGGAGGAAACCCATATGAAGTGGGTTCCTCCCAGTTATAGTAAGGTTTGGCCTCCGGCTTCCGCTGCTCCCAATGTTGCCTTCTCTGTTCACTGACCCTCCATCCCGTGGAAGGCTTGGATGGAGGCGCTAGTGGTGGAGCAGTGGAACCTTCCTCCCTGTCCTTCCAGATTGTAGACCGAGGCGTGGGCATGTAGTGAGCTCCTGCTGGTGCGATTGCAGAGAGCTCACCGGAAAACGGCTTCACCCCTTGGGCATCCTGTTCCTCCCCATCCTCCTGGTCATCCTCGTCTTCAAAGTCCGCATATCTCTCTAGATCGTCCATCTTAGCCTCGTTCTGCTGGGCTGCCCTTGACATTTCTGCTTTCAGCTCTGAGAGACGATCCAATTTTTGGCGTATGGATCGCTCCAGAGCAACAAATTCTTCATCCAACTCCACCCTTGACTTGGAGCTGGCTGCAGAGACTTTTGAACGTGCGTCATCCTCCACTTCCGGTGTCCTTTCAACCTGTTGTGGCGTGACAAGTGTTGTTCTCTGCACGGCCACCCCAGTGGTAGTTCTGTGGGTGCTGGTGAGAAAGGATGGCAGCTCTTCCTCGGCTGCCCAATCTCCATAAAACGCAGGCGGTTGCCCGAGATTTGGACGTCTGCTTCGACGCGGGACTTGTTTCCCACTTCCGTGGGCTCCTTCGTGACCTTGACCGTACTCCATAGCTCTGGGTTATCCGGTTCGAAGGACCAAATTATGTCCCCAAACTTGGAACATAAGATGGTAAAAATTAGCTTCCGAAGGACCACTTACAAGATGTGAGACAATTCTGGAACCCCAAATGCAATGAATGCTGGGTGCACTATTCCAGAGGAATGGAAATAAATAGCAAACGATTCCAATTTAATAAAAGGAACTTGAACTTTATTATTTCCCAAAAATAGACAAGTAACGGTGGCTTTGTTAAATGTCTCTTAGTCCGAAGACCGACTTTCTTCTCTTTGTTGGCTCAACCTTGAGAGTTTTTGGGCTTACTCTCTTTGGTATGATGCCTCAAGAGGACTAATGACAATTGACAATTTTCATTCCCTTTTTATACTAAACTTGGCTACTCCGGGTTCGAACTCGGAAAGTTACAAAATAGCAAGTAACAAAGAAAACGTTTCATGATGAACTTTTCATGAAGCGATAAACGAACCATTTCCGGTTTCACAAGAAATCTACCATTTTCCTCACAAAGAAAGACAAAGGAAAATGGGAACGTTTTACAAAGTCCAACTTACGTTGGGATCGAACATGACCTTTTTACCGGAAGTAGCCATTATAAATTACAAAGTTCATAATATTGGACTTTGACAATAATCATCTTAGCAATAACAATGGGAAATACTGAACGTGAACAAAGAACTACGAATTTACAGGTTTCAAAACGTTCAGTTAACAAAGAAATGGAAAATTATAATAAAATATCCAGAAATTCCATTGTCTGTCTATTTCGAGTCCAAATTCTCCGGAACAATTTATATAAAGCATCTTCGTATATACCTTTAGTCCTTTATATATTTTGATGATATAGAAAAGAATCGCCATATATTAAAGAGATCCATTCAGGTATAGTGATTCCAAACTTTATTTTTCATGCTAATATTACTGTAAGCAATGCTCTTATTACCATTAAATATTATAAGTTTAATTTGTGCACTAAATGTAGAATAAGGATGTGCAAAAAATGTGAAGGTGGTGAGCGTTGTTTGAAACTGGAACATCTTTGTATTCGTCACCTGAAAGCAACTTTTCAGCATTGGTCAAGTAGCCTTGACAGACTCACAAATTTGAAGTATTAGCTCAAAATATTGTCATGATTCTAGCAAATCGAAAAAAAATCCTAAAATTGTAGACGACCTCAGTACAATGTCTGTAACTTTTTTTGTCTTCCAGCAGAATCCACTTAAACTTGACATGCATATAGGCAAACTATTTTAAAGTGACGCATCATGTTGCTCTGCTTGAAAGCAAGGAAAATACTCGATATTTTATACAAAGTTTTGATTTTTCATACGCTTATATTTATCACGCACAAACAGAATACTGTATAAAATAAAAAGATGACTAGCATATGGCTTAATAACTATCAGACGTAGTTTGTAAAAATGTGAAGCCACTGCCCAGATTTCCTGAGTTAAGTGTTAAAAATGTTAATTTGTGCCGCAATTTTTCTGGAAAAAATTTCGAAGTTTTCTTTTGTCCACTGATGTCAGTAAAAAGTTGTGTTAACTTGAAAATCGCTTTATATACAGGCTAGGATTACACCTTCTCAGTAAAACTATATAGTGCACCAAATTTTAATATGTGTATATTTCTTTACTTAATTTGTCAATTTTGAACATATCCTGCCAGTGTTAGAAGGCACTTAACCTTGTCACTATGGGATTCAAATAAAGAATTATTGTGTACATTCTAGTTTAGTTTTGTTCGATATAAAGTAGCATTTTATACTTGTGTAATTCAACATCAGCATCATTGCCATTTGCCATAAGTTATGGCCCATAACTCTTTTTTAGTGAATTGAGATTCTTGTAAGAATGCATATAGATTTCTTGCAAAAGATGTATATTATATAATCCAGGATAAAAGGTAGTTTGCATAATAATTAACCTGAAGGTATTTTAATTTCTTACATGCTCATGTGTGGACGTTATTTTATAAAGAACCACTTTTTAAATTGCTACTCAAGATTTTAATAAAAGCACATAGTGCACAGGGCGTTGTAACGAAGAAAACAGTTATTGTAGCAAGCATAGGAATAATCCACTTGTTCTTGATTGTCATCCGAGCACCGAAGAAGATGTAATACTTGGGAAATCCATAACAATATCATTACGACTTCAAACCAGAAGTTTTTAACAGAACAACGAAGAGTAGCAAAGAAAAAAACTGTAAATTAAGAAGAACGATTTAGGTATATTTCAACAAAAATCCCAAACAATATTGATGAACAATTTATTCTTAATACTACGTTATTGGGGACCTTTTATGTGTGATTCAAATAATAAATTGAGTTGCCTGCAGAAAGAAGGGAACATATGATGGTTGCCATTATGGACTTTTTAAAATGATTACCTGATTTATACAAATTGCGAAGCAAAACAAGTGGTAAATTGCGAAACACTTGTGTATAAAATTAACTCAAACATATGGATGAGTAAATTGCTTTTCTGTATGGTTGTGATCCACACTAACTTTTAATTGAAGACTTAATTTACATAAAGAGTTTTTATTCTTCGGTGATGTGTGGAATACAAATTCAGCATTATTAAAAAGTAAAACACAAACTGTTGTCTTATATATTGGTAGACCATATTTGCTTAATGTAAATGAATACCAAAGGAATCCAACTTTCATGGGTAGCATTTAATAAATTTAAAGGTATTTTTACGTCATAAATTCCATTGTGTCTTTAAAGAAAGCTTTCTAATCAGTGTATACTTCCAGTTATGACCTATGGGTGTCAGACATGGGTTTTAACTCAGACACAAATTAGCCGTCTTCAGGTTACCCAAAGAAAGATGGAAAGAATCATGTTCGGTGTAACGTTGTTAGATAAAGTTAGCAATTCAGTGATACGTGCCAAAACCGGATTAGCGGATGTAGCAGTATTTTGTAAACAATTAAAGTGGAAATTTGCAGAGAATATTGCAAGAAACACAGAAAGGTTGACCAAATTTTTTACGGGGGTCCGAATGGAAATCGTAAACGTGCACGACCAAGATCAAGATGGGAAGCTGAGATTGTACAACTAGCCGGACGGGATTAGAAAATCAAAGCTCAAGATAAAAAAGCTTGGAATAAACTTGGGGAGACCTTCATCCAGTAGTGGATTGAATACACAGACTCTGTTTTTTTTTCGTCGTAACAACTTGAAAGTGTGTGACCAGCATGCAGTCACGGGTCAGTGGTGGGTTGACGAAAAAATGAATACTTAAATATTTTTAAAAATTTATAGTAATATATAACAAAATTCTTAGTGCAATGTTGATACCAATCTTGATGAACGCCGTTAAAAAAATACGATTTTACCTATAATAATTCTCAACAAGATACTACCCGACTCGTTTTATTAATTGTATTACATTCAGCACTTTTAGATTAATTATATGTTTTGTCGAAGCAAACTTTATCAGCATATTGCTTGAACTGTTTTTTATTTGGTGTTAATAAAGCAATAGCAAATGCAGTAATTAAGAATCGAAGATTAGAACCCCGGGGCGGGGCCTTCGGCCCGTAAACAAACGGATTTTAACAAATGGACCTCATATTTGTAATCCTGGTCAAAAACGGACCTAAAATCATGTGTCACACATGATATGTCTATTAATTTGGAAATTTTAACAAATAAGGGCCCAAATCAGGGCCTAAATAGTTAAATTTTAACTAATGAACATCATGTTTGTAATCCTGGTGAAAAACGGACCTAAAATCATGTGTCACACATGATATATCAATTAATTTGAAAAATTTAAAGATTAAGGGCCCAAATCAGGGCCTAAATAGTTAAATGTTAACAAATGGATATCATATTTGTAATCCTGGTCAAAAATGGACCTATAATCATGTGCCGCATGATATGGGTCCTATGTAAAAAAGTTTGACCGTTGGTGACCTCTGACCTTTGGAGTTGACCGATTGACCTGAAATTCATAAGAGTTTTGTCGGAGGTCCACTAGAGTCTGTATACTAAATTTGGTTGGAATCGGATTAGCCATTTCGGAGAAAAACGTGCTCGGACGGACGGCCGGACGGCCGGAACAGGAAATTAGAAAGAATCTTCGATTCTTAATAAAGGAAGTTGTGAGGATTGGCATATAGTTGCAAGTTTGCAAAGCTGGCGATTGTATGAAATACAAGGCAATGGTTGAACAAAGCTTACATGCTGTTTCTTCGTTATAAACCTATGCTTCCAGAGAAAGTCGTTCGGCTTGATATTTTAGGTTCCTTTATATACTTAAGGTCTTTACTAGCTTAAAGGTTAGTACCAAATTAGGTTGTGTGGCGTCTTCATTGGCATAACACATGCAGGTTTTATCTGTTTACCTAGTAGTCCAAAATCAAATTTGCGATGCGTAAAAGCCTTTTTACAAAATGTGTGAGCCAGACATAAAGTATGTATAGTAGACATATCTTACATTAGCGGTTAATACTTTGCAAAAGAGAATTCCCTATCCTTTAAGCAATCATTTATGATTAAAAATTTGTTGGCTCAGAAAAATTGGGTATGATAAAAAGCGGGTGATATAATGATTGTTGGAGGACAAAAAATAACTTTCTTATAAAATATCATCTATTAGTATGTTGATTAAATTTACTTATATAAAACTGCTAATATGTCTCAGCTAAAATCTAATATAAATATTTAAGAAGTAGAGCCAGGTAGTTGGTAGCTACTTAAAAATATTTGATATTGTTTTTTGTAAGAACTCGCATATCGTCTTTTTAACACTAGCTTGCTCCAGACTAATAATTTTATGCTAAGCTTGAAAACCAACATATTTTTTACATTGTAGCTTACGGCATTTGAACTAGTGCTGTTGTGAAATAAAACTGAAAATAATAATGTTGAAAATCTTTACAGCATGTACTTCTTAGCTAGTCGATTGTTTCCAATTCTTCTGCACGGCTATGTTGTCATGCAGTATTTTGCTTCGGTTTATTCCAACCAAACATTGGAATCAAATTTAGGCTTAAACTCTGAATTCACCGAAGAAAGAATTTATGTTAAACCCAATCTAAAAATACAATGGTAACCAACTTTTATGGCACAAATTTTAAGCCCGTTAGTTGGCCAATTGCTGTTCGAAAGCTTACTGTGATGTTTTTCCCGTACTTAAAAGAGTTCACATACCACAATTTTCAGAAAATATATCATGCAAGATGGACACTTTCAGACTACAATCGCTCCAGCAACTGTAAAAATAATTTAAATGCATTTCAAAATGTTACCCTAAGCTGCAAAGTTGAATCCACGTTCCTTGCGGAACACATTTCGTATGGAGAGAAATTTGCGGGATTCAACTTTCTGAAAATGGCCAGCTTATCCAAGCTTTGGAATTGTGAAATTAGCATAGGGATATATCCGCCCGAGTTCGTTTACCAAGAAATGGACACAGCTATTAGATGACCTGTTTTTTCCCAGTGCTTGGTACAATCGTAATACAAAGCTGCTTCAATATTCTTTACCAAGCTCAGTGCCAGAGAGAGTATTGTTGTTTCTGCAAAGAAAATTTTCAAACAATAGTCGATATCACATTTCCAGTCAATTGGTTGGCGCAAGGCATTTTGCCAAAATCCAACAAAACATTGTTTATATTCGTCAGGTATCGTCGGATGGTGAGTTGTTAAGCTTTTACAGCCTGCCTAACACAGCATTTAATCTCTCATTTCCATATTTTAAACTTGATAAAGATATATCTGTGCGAGTGCACGACATGTACTTTTGTCCGAAATCAAATAGTCCTTTCCAAAGTTTAAACAGATACAGAGTGCCGGCTAACGAACGTGAAATACGTGTATATTCCCGCGTACTTTTATCCATTCCACATTAACCAGCAAGAACTCCGTTTTCGAGGAACGCTTTGCCAGAGATTTATTTTACTTTTAAAATTCTAGCAGGTGATCAGACAGAAAAACACACAGCCCTAATTGTCATTCCTCAGAGCTTTAACGGATTACGCTTTGTAAGTTGTGGTAGACCTCAACGTGGCACGTAAAAAGACCCAACGTAAAAAGACCCAACGTAAAAAGACCCAACGAAAGAATCCCCAATTTTTGAGACCCAAACGTAAAAATCCACAATGCGTAAAATGACCCAACGTAAAAATCCCCAATTAAAATTTGGAATTCATACAATATCCAGCATGAAAGCAAATAGGGTAAACAATAATTGGTAAATACATAGTCAAAATGTCGGTTTTTATTCAAATGTTCTTTACAGTTTTCGGACTCTTCATATTTATATAACAAAGTCATATTTTTTAAAAGTATTAAGTATTTATTGGAATATACAATAACCCTTCTTTCAAACTTTTAACATTAATTTAGGTAGTCGTGCAATGCACAGCAAGCTTTTTACCTTCCTATGTATTTAAAAATTGCAAATCTGCCGCAACTGAAACTGATTCACTACCCATCTTTGCTATGAGTCATAGCCTATGACTTAATATGACTTTAAGTATATAAACTATTTTAAGGCGTTTCGCAAGTAATCTTGAAATGTGAGCAATTTTAATTTTTTGTGGTCAGAAGTGTAGTCAATAATGACCAGCAAGATTCATGCATTGTCCTTGTATGCAAATTACGGGACAAGACATAAGGTATTTGGTATTTTGCATGTTGGGACTTTTGGTGACGAAATATTGTGATTTGTAAAAAATATGACTTTGTTATACAAATATGAAGATAGTGTATGTAGAGTCCGAAAACTGTAAAGAACATTTAAATAAAAACCGACATTTTTACTATGTATTTATCAATTATTGTTTACCCTATTTGCTTCCATGCTGGATATTGTATGAATTCTAAATTTTAATTGGGGATTTTTACGTTGGGTCATTTTACGCATTGTGGATTTTTACGTTTGGGTCTCAAAAATTGGGGATTCTTTCGTTGGGTCTTTTTACGTTGGGTCTTTTTACATGAGACCGACCTCAATCCACTGGATTGGTCTACTGGGAATTAACCAGTGCTTTTAGCACACCAGTTTGGATTGGGGTTGCCGGCATAATTATAACCGTTGCGTTTATCATGCGCTATGTTAAAGGCGGATTTTTTGGTGGATGGCTGCTTGCAATGTGTAAAGTTTTTGTGGAACAGGGAGATCCCTTTGCTACTGGGATTTTGAAAAGAAAGACAAATATCATTTGTTCATGTTTACTTCTCACAGGAATCGTAATTAGCAACGCGTACAAGAACCAAAATGTATACAACCTGATTTCTCCCAGAAGCCCAGTTCCGTATACTCATTTTCAACAGCTAATTACCGAAAAATTTTACAATGTACACTTCGTTTCACACGGATAAATTGCCGTTTATGATGTCTGATATGTTAGAAAACTGGATACCCGGTGTTCATGATTTCCAAATGTGGACCCAGCAACACACATTGGTGTACAACTACACGAATAGCAACAGCACGTGGAGGGAGTCTGTGATGCGTACAATGGAAGGTGTCATTTCCGATGTAGCAAAGTATTTTCTGACACCTGGGGTTAATGACTCTGTTATTGCCAAATTGTATGAACTCACTAAGCTTCTTCCTTCAACTGGTGATAGTTTTCAAAAAGCAAAAAGAATTTACCACTCACGTTGTATATTAGCTAAATTTGACAACTTGCAAGCCACTGGGTCTTTAAGGCTCTTGTCAAAATGCAATGGTATTGCAGTTATTTTGCCTTTACATACCTGTGTAAATTTATATAAAAAACTTTTCAGGCGGGGACTTAAAGATATATATGTGGGTACTGAGAATCGTTTTAAATCTTACGTGGTCACACGCTTTAAAGGTTTATGGCCTTGGAGTGTTGTAAAACATCTGAAGCTTTTGCAGGGCGCAACGGGAGTTTGGAACCGATGGGCAGATTTGCTTTTGAGTGGTGTAACCCTTAATGAAAAGGAAACATGGAGAGAGCAAACATTAAAAGCGCCTACAATGAGCGGAAACATACTTGTAATATTTATGTTGCTGATAATAGGACTTGCACTGTCAATTTTGGTTTTTGGTATTGAATCATGGCGAAAAATACTAAAAGAGGTACAGAATATGTGGAAACGATTAATGGAATATGTCAGGTTAACAGTTGCAAGAATGCAAACAGCAAACTGCATCGGGAAATCTCATTGGAAATTTTGGCAAAGCAGCATACTAAATAATATTCTGGCTAAATTATTAGGTAGCTTGAAGTCATTCATCTACTGTATTAGGCGTACATTCTACGTGTACGTTGCAAAGATGTTTGCTGTGCGCTTCCTGCATTTATAAACTGTTATTAACGAGTGACTATAACGTCAAACATAACGTTGTGACTTGCAAAGATTTTTGCTTTCATAGTCGTATTAAACCAGCCACAATGTCTTGCGGGTACGTCCCCGGACGAGTACAACATTACCCTTTAGTATTTTGGTAAAACAGGATGCACCCTATTTCAAATCAATACAAATTCCACTTACAAAAAAAATGGTCAAACGATTGGATGCAGATAAAACAATTCTCAAATGTTTACAAAAATCAGTGGGAAACCCATGCTAGTTGTTTGGTGGGATGTTTAGATGTACTTTTATTACACCAGAAATCTAAGTGACGTATATATATATATGCTGTCGTATACCTCATTTTTTGTTTTGAAACAGCAATAAATTAAATATTACTTCGTTAAAAAATTCCCATGCAAGCCAGGAAATAATAAAAATGCAAAGGGATGTATTATCAATAATAAAGTAAATTTACACTAAATAACTGTAAGTTAGTAGGTGGATGGAGCAATCAAAACTAAGCAACTAAGTTACTGATGACAACACTTTAACTTGGGCAGTTTTTATCATGAAATGAAAGTGTCAAACTATTCATAAAAACTAAGGAAATTATTTTGAAAAAGCAATCAAGGTTTTGGAACTTGCACGTGTATTAGAATAAATAGGGACTGCTACTGTAGAGTCAGACTAAGCCATAACTGGGATGAATACTGCTAACAATTATCGTTGAATCTGAGGTTTTCATACAAAAGCACAATTATGCATAAATTTTTCAAGTGTCAATTTATTAAAATTTAGTTTTGATAAGACATAATTTTAAATATACCTTACATGGATTTATCTTGATGCAACTAAAAAACGAATAAAAAGTAATTGGAAAACCATCACAATTGAAAGTTTTCTGTTTAAACAAACTTATCAGTGAATGTACAGTTTGTGAAATGTTTTCCTATTCAAATTACGGATTTACCGATAAGGCTTTACATAACTCAATAAATATGCTTTTTGGGCAGTGTGTGTTCCTGCAATTATGTTACCACGTGCCAGCGCGTTAAAGTGATTAACCTTAAACAATAAAAAATCATCAGATAGAGCACGCGAAAATATTTCAATGTAACACCTAGGATTCAGGACATAGCATTGTTACCTTGAATCAAATTGATCTTATCATTTTTTATTTCTTGATTATGTCCAAGTTTATTCTTAGAAAACTTGAATTTACATTAACGCATTCAGTACCTGTACAAGTTTTATACTTCTTCATGTATATACAGTACGGCTTTAACAAAACCTGGTAAACGAATTAGAGTAAGAATGCTTGTAGCTAGCATTTTCACCGTATTTGCATTTTCACCGTATTTGCATTTTTTCAATGCACCCACGCAACTGTTTCCAAAAATGCATTTCTGTCCTTACTTTTCCACAAGCTTACTGAGCGTCATTTGGTAATCTTTACACTTCATGACTTATTTGATTGGGATGCTTATAGGCTCTCACGTGAAAAAATTAAGGCAATAGTTTACACCTCAAGTTGGGGGGCAAACATTAACAATCACTCATTTATCCCTGTCAAACTACCTATAGGATTTAAGTTTTTACAACCATACAACATAATTGCGGTACCAGTGCAATTAAATTATAATTGCTTGTCAGATATGAAAATGGCACAAGAACAATATCACAAGTTACTGACACTTACTACGACATTGCTTGTTTTGGTTCTATTTGATGGAAACAGTTTTACACATTCTGCCCATTGTTAAAATTTTGCCATTTCGTCTCCGAGTTTTTCAAAGTATCCTGCGTTGAAATTCGGGATTGATCTGGATTCTGCAGAAGACATACAAACATTTTTGTTATTAAAAACATACTCAAATGCTGAACTTAAAACTTCTTCAATTGATCTACTTACTAGAGCATTTGAAAATCCGTATTATATTCACCGATTGCTATTTCGTAGCGGAAGTGGATATCCAGTTGCGTTCGTGATTTATACTCAATATCCCGAGTTCTTCGAATCTGAGAAATTTGCCAACAATCGTCTTGCATGTTGGTTCCAATTACTTTTTAAATCAATACAAGCCCATTTCTGCGATTTTGAAATGCTGTCAACAATTCTAATTGGCTTTAAGCACAACGTAACTGTGTCAATATTTAACGGTCGAAATCCAACAGAAGTTAATTGGGCAATGAATAACTTCAATGGTCAATACGTTAGAAATCAAGCTTCATTATTTGGAAACGCAGCGCTCTTCTTTCTGAAATATTACCCGGAACAATTGGTCTATTGCTCAAAATCAACCATACAGCAAGGCATACGCCTGGATTTCTCAAACCTGTTAAATCCGCTTTCCTTTGATCTCTGGGTTTTTGTGCTTTTGGTGTTAACTGTTACACCTCAAATTCCAAAATACGGTAATAAATGTATAGTAATATTAGCATTGTTTATTCGGCAATCACAAGACATGTTGTTTAAAAGTGTTAAAACGAAACAGTTATTAGTTGTTAGTATATTAGGATTGACTATTTGTACTTTATACGAAAATGTACTTGTCAGCTTAGCTGTAGTTCCTCCCTCACATGCAGCATACAAACTAATCAAACACATTTTAAATGCTGGATACAAAATTATTTGGTGGTCCAAAGACTTTTCACCTGAAATGCTATATGAACCAGAACTTCCATAACACGGTTTATCGCCAAGTCAAGTCAATAACAGCTTTTATTTTTATAATGACAAAGTGCAGACGAAGCTCCAACCACGTGCAGAAGTGCTGAGCTATTATCAGAAAAGTATACCATGTTGGCTTCTAGCCAAAGAGTTGATATTGTCATGCAAGGTTTAGAACGTTGCATGGGAAAGGCATATAAGTGCTACACAATACCTGACATTATTACAATTGGTACGTTCTTTTGGGTTCTACATACAGTTAATAGAGAGTTGCTGGAAACATTGAAAGGTTTGTGGGAAAATGGATTAAATCAACAATGGAATCATTAGGCAACTTGGACTTATAAGCTTGCTAACCGGTATCTCGATCAGAATGGAAACAAACATTTCAGTCAGGATTTTCAAAGAGTTAATCTTGCTCAAGTATTCACGATTTTTGTGTTATATTTGTGTTTGAATGGCACAAGTATAATAGCTTTTATTTTCGAAAAATATTGGACAAGATGATGGTATAAGATTAGTTGATAGTCATGTAAAATCAATGACTAAAGTAGCTACACATTTTAAGCTTGTAACACGTAAACTGGACTAGTGGAGGCAATATAAAGTTGTGCTAACAAAATATCCATTTTGACACAAAGGTTTAAGAGCATTTATTGTGTTTAAGTTTAAAAGGGTGTTAAGCATGAACTGATCGAAGCCATTGCGTGTCGGCAAACCTGTTTAGTAAGTATAAGTTAAATCGATGGTCTGAGACGCGCAAAAACACAGTTGGTTGTTGGTCTCTTCTTATTTTTAAACATATGTGTATGTTAAGCTCTGCAAAACATTAATTTTGAAATAATATAAATATATTGAATATCTTGATAATGCTTTTGTAATATTTAGAAATATTGTTTTATTTACAGTTGAAACAACAAGCACCAATGCTGCTGCGAACTATCATGTAAGACTATGGTTTGTGTTTAGTGATTGTTTGAAAAAATAAATCTGCTTTGTGTGTGTAGAATTATTCTTATTTTCTATATGATTGGGAACATATAACCCATATAGTAGCAAAGCCTCGTCTGAATTTTTGCTGACCTGAAAATAACTATTCAAAACCAGCCTTGGGATTCACATAATATACATAACTTATTGTATAGGGTTCAGAGGCACATGTTGGTCAGTTTAAATAATCATGTCTTACTAACAAAATGAACAGTGGGCTAAGTTATGAAACATGCAAACACGGATGTTATCCTAAAGTTCGAAAAACCAAATCGTAAGTATATTAGATCTAGCACATTTCTTCAGTCATTACGTACATCCTTCAAAATTATTCATCTTCTGCACGTTTTCAGGCGTTAAAATGCCATAGAACGTTTTCAGTGAGTTTTAGATATACATACAATCTGATGTGTCCACCATTTAATATTGAACATTCATGTCGTGTGAGCTTTGATGTTTGACAAGTTAAATAAAATGTTTACTGGAACTTAATTCGTATAATGTGGACAGGATGAAGTGGTCGTCATTGTAGAAATGTTAGAGTTTAGGTGACTATTTTATAGTACAAAAGTTTACGTGGGTATGGAATTTACGTAATTTTAGTTTATATCGTGTGACAACCCGTCGTTTACGTTAATATTTTAACTTAGACACACTTATGATCCATTCGACACATAAAGTTTACACCACATAGGCAGGGCTTACTTCAAAAAAATATTTGGTTTATTTATTCTACAACTTTTGATAAATGGCGTCTTTCAAATTTCCAGGCTTGACTAATCACGGATTAGAATCACCAATCCTTAATCCGGGATTAGTGATTAAGTTAATCACTTAATCACCAATCCCACTTCAGATTTTTTGCATTTAATCACAATCACTAATCCCGAAACCAGCTACCTTTAATCACTACTTAATCACAGAGATCCTACCTTCAAGTATCTGCTTTCCTCTTACGATTAGTTTTAATGAATATAACCCCTCGCTATATCGCATTAAAATAATTGGCTGTGGTATGCTGTTAAAATACTTAGCAGTGGTATATTGCTAACAAATTGTGTTTTTTTGCTCCAATATTACATTGCCCAAGTAAAAATCTGTAAATAAACTTAATCACTAATCCTAATCCAACTTGCATTTTCGTTTAGCATTTAATCACCTAATCACCTGTGATTGGAGTTGATGTTAATCACTAATCACCAATCACTATTTAAAAAAGAGCCTACATTTAATCCCAATCCCTAATCACTTGACAAAAATGGGGTGATTAGACAAGCCTGCAAATTTCAATCTTTTATGGTATGGTTTTCGTAGAACAAAATGTTAAAGTCCGAACATGTGTGTACGCACACGCAATATTTCATAAATTAGTAGTACGATTGATATCATGAAACGCTTTTCAACTATGTAACACCTAAACGTCGAACTAGTAGTTGCCTTCTATTCATACAAAATTAATAGTTTAATTATGCATATTTTTAAGTCCAGCATGTTCACAGCTCTTCATTGTCAAATCGTCATGAAATCAACAAAACCATTCAAATCTACTTTTTTCCTTTCTATCAGTAGCAGAAAAGCGATCACACAAATGCCACCACTTTTGACACCAGTTTTAAAAATTCTACTTAGGTTTCTGCTGAAAATGCTGGAATCATATCTGTCGTCCAGACGAATTTTTAAACTTTACTTAAAAACAAGCGGGCACATTCCTGGAACTCCCGCAATTTGGTACGCAAGTCAGTCGCCTAACAAAGTAATTGAATTTAGTAAACTTGAGTCACCATACACTAGATTAAAATACATTCAATGGATTCACATTTTTGTTCACCTTCTTCAAGCAATGTTTTACGTGATCGAATTTACTAATGGACAATTTACTCCAAGCGGTCGCCAAAAAATATTTCTGGGTTATTGGTGTCATTCAGTTCTTGCTGGCATTATTAGCCACCGTTTCGCTCTTAAACGTGCCGACGACTTTGCTATACTGATCAACACATTGCACAAGGATTCCGAGATAAACAACTCAACGGCTGTTAAACTTGCTCTTGCAATACCCGGATCTGCAGTAATACCAAATATACTGTCATTTGGCGTTTTAGTCCTGGCATCATCATTCGAACCAATTTCAGGTTTTCTATCAAGTTGCAATTACGTTACAGCATCACAAGCTACTTTGCTACAAACTGGTGTACAATTTTACCAGGCAGCTAATTATGCTATAACTTGTGGGTATGCTTACCTGATTAGTGTTTATGGGGTATTTTGCTCTTACTTAGCTTTATGGGTAAAATCAAAGATCATTCTCAAAAAACTATCGACAACAAACAAGCTCAAAACATGCGCACTACAGATTACTACCAAATTAAGAAAATCGTTTCAAGAGTACGACCAGCTGCAAATTTACACTCGTCTTGTAAACACTTCTTTGCAAGATACGGCGTTGTTCTACAACGCACTGTTTTTGTTCTGTGGAGTTGTGGTTGGAGCCATTGTTCTCCAATCCGAATTTAGAGCTGTGGAATCCACATCAACACTTGTCGCAGGAATAAATGCCATAACTGCTTTATACTGGGCTCTCTTTAGTGGTTTTTATTTTCCGGGAAAAGCAAATTACAATAGTACTATTATCAAAGAAATGTGGATCAAGCATTCAACGTCAAAGCCTATGATGCAAAATGGAGGAACTACTAGAAAGGAGAGAAAAAGCTTTAGATCCATTATTAGATCACGACAATATATCAAAATTATGTTTGGCGAAGTTAACTACTACGACAGAGGGACAGCTATTAATTTGTTGGCTTTTTTGGTCGATAATACTGTCGCAGTTTTACTACTTCAATAATGACAGAATTTTTTATGCCTTCTCAAACGACTGTTGTCTATTGGAGCTGAAAAAGCTCCAAAAATACAAGATATGCTGTCAGCAACTGCCCTCTGTTCATAATTTATTCATAAACTTTTGCGATCTCTCAGATGCGTAGAAACGTTAGTCGGGAAACTTAGCAATGACGATGGTCGGATTTTTACAAAATGTGCAAGCACAAAATATCTGTATGTTAAATATACTTCTTAAGATATATCGTTCTGGGTGGTCTGGCTTGTAAGCTCATATGGCGTTGGAGCAAGGTCACTAACGTCTCACATGTGCTATGATGAACTGCATTACAATTTAGGGCTTTTCCTTGTCCATTCAACCTGATTTAGTTTCTGAAAATATTGTGTTGCCAAGCAAACCATACAACTTCATTGATCGTTAGATAAATAACAAATGTCACACACACACACATATGTGAAAAAAGAGCTTTGAATTGTCCATTTTAGAGTTATCTCTAGCCGTCCAACCGAAAGACTGACTAACATTTATTGATTCATTCATGGTAAATGTGTTAGTATCGTTACATTACCTCCATGCAAGGTGCGTGCTTTATGCGCTTGCTTTCTATGAATCGTGTTAGTGATTACATTTGTACTTATTTATATCTGGTCCTCATTTATTAGTAGGCCATGCATATATGTGGCACAACTTTCAAATATATTCAATGAATAACTTATTGCTAGACTGTTTGCTTTGCTTATACAATAAACCACTTTTTAAAATCCCTTACATTACTTGAATACAAACTCTAGTATACCATGATATATCAGTGAAACAATTTTGTATGCTAGCTTAAACCTATTGTCGACACTGTACAACTGTACTGTAAGTAACTAAACTGCACAACGATATCCATACGTTTTAATGCGAATATTTTGTATTATAAATGTAGTGTTAGAACCAAATGATGATAATGCGTTTGGAAGTATTGAGTTACTCTTTGGCAGTACCACTCAAAGTAATTTGTCAATTCATTAAAATTTGCCACAATGCCTATCACTAACAGTAATAAGTTAAAGCCCATTAACACACAACAACCACATATTAAACTACTTTGCAAGTCAACTGCTTTTGGTAACGCTAATCCTGTTGAACTTTGCAAGCTTGCATTTTGAAACATTTGTCTTTCTTCAACAGCTCTGTAAGCCCTATAGTAGAACCCACCTTCGTACCAATATCTTATGAGGCTTTTGGCTTTTACCATTCCCCACATTCCAAGATTTTTTCAGAACTTTAGGTTTAAAGCATAATTATAATAAATAGATTTACATACAATGCTACGTTTAAATGTCACTTTACTGTTCCAAATTTCATTTTCGTATAAATTGTCCCACCAATTAAAAGTCATCAATTTGTTTCTTGTCATTTCATTTACAATCCATGACATGTTCTTATGATTAATTGGATGCTTTTCTTCGTCATAAAACAGATCAGCAGCATCTTTTTCAAACCTGATTTTTCTCCACGTTTTTGGGTCTAATAAAGAAGAATATATTCCTACTAGTTTCGACTTAATCCAAACTTTGAAACCATTATCAAACATTTCAAAGCAGAGATGGAAACTCATTTATCGTTAGTGTATCTGCAGAAATCAATGCTTCCCAAAGTATAGCTATACTGGTACTACTAATCAGCACGCTTAATAAAATCATTCTGTGATGTTTTCGTGCAGTTGCTAATCCTATAAACAACCAGAAAACATTGATTCCCTTGCATATGTTTTTGTAAACTGAAGTAACGCATATTACAACAGGGATTACACATAGGATTAGTTGTGTCGAAAGTAATGGAAACATACTAAAGTTATGACGAGCAAGGGATTTAATTGGCAGGCAAGCAACCAGATTCCAGGTAAGTTCGTGAAATACAATATTTACATCTCGAGTGAATAAATGCTCGTTTGGAATTTCAAACAACATTTCTTCGCCGTATATCATGGTTGCAAACCACCTGGATTTGCGTACTTGATCCGGACTCATGTGGCCAATAACAACTAGAGTAACATTGAGTGCAAACCCAAATCCGGCCAGAGAAAATAAATCCCGTTGACAAATTTTATAAGCTTTTAGTAAATTTCTTCGGTTTTCATTACTATCACTCATTTGTAGAGCTTGTGAAAATATGCGCTTAAACTGCCCTGAATATGTATGCATTTATGCCGTTAAAAACATCCAAATATGCGGTTAAATATGCCGTAAAAATCGAATTTATTTGACCAAATTTAACTTTCTAAGATACAGTTTATGCATCAGGTTATCACGTACAATTTTTACTGTTAACTACCAACTCGTAGTGGCTGACAACATACATTTCAAGATTTTTCATAGTAAAACTTTGCCTACGGTCAGACAAGAGGGCTTTCTCCATACTGAAGCTGCGTTCAACATCCACTGATGTAACTGGGCAATACTTTAGGTCCACAATTTGTGACGGATTAAGACCCGATGTAAACAGATGGTTTCCGTTTAAGTTTTCTGATACTTTGTAAATGGTTTCATAATCCGGGTTTTTGCGCAGAACATCTTGAAACTTCAGTTTTATTTCGTTTTGGATCCGAGAGTTATTTGAGAAGAGCTTGTCACTACATTCTTTAATGATTTCAATGGCATCAGTCAGCGTTAGATTTCTTGTCTCCAATTTGGTTATTAAATCCGGCAGAAAAGAAAAGTTGGACGTAATATCCGCAACTTTTTCACGAATTCCACCCTTTGAAAACAAGATTTGTGCTTTCCGGATGCACTCTGCATCGCCAGCATCAAATGAAGACACCACGGTACTGATTCCACTAAAATATGTGCAAAGAAATTTTACTGACTCAATCCAAGTGCCCCATCCTGTTAGGATTGCTTCCGGGGGCAATGGAACTCCGGGCAACGCAGTTTGGTATGCCCGAATACGATACGGACTTTTCTTAAATATCGCCTTGATGAAGCCGATAAGTCGATCCACGTCCTTATAAGAAGATCGCACGGTTTCGGCAACACGATGCAATCCATGAGCCAGACATGTCAAATGAAGCAATCCTGGATAAGTTTTCTTCAAGTTTTTGCCAGCTTTTACCATATAGGGTGCTGCGTCAGACAAAAGTAGCATAAATTGGTTTTGCATGGATGCTTGCTCCTTTCCAGGCCACAGAAAGTTTATAGCATCAAGAACCAGCTGGGTCACGGTAGAATTATTTGCAACCGTCAGTTCTCGGGACATTAGAAGCCGTGGTATTGATTCAGTTCCATCCAAGTTTCCAACTATTACGTTAGCAACAAAACGCCCCTGCTTGTCAGTGGTTTCATCAACGTTCATCCATATTCGCTTGTCTTGCAAATCATTCCGAATTTTTGCAATTACATCATTGTAACTGCTCTCCACATTTTTATTGCGAAGTGTCCAGCTTCCTGGAATAGGTCAGTTACAGTGCTTCTCCAAAAACGACTTAAGTACAACGTTGTCCAGTTTGTGAAACGGAATATCGGCCGCCAAAAATGCCTTGCATAGATCATCGTTAAATGTGTCCTGTGGTCTAACATCCTCCAATTTCATTTACCTCACACGATGTGACCTTTTTGTGGAAGCCACATGAATACCAGTGGATATGTGCTGGTCTAGTTGGGATTTTTTACCGCATGAGAACGTTTTAGAGCAAACCTGCGATAGGATAACATTTTGATTCAACCAAAAAATTACACTTAAATTGGTGCATATTTATCTAACCAGAACGATAAAATCCATTCAAATTAACTTACGTTACAAAAAACTTGATCCTCAGATATAGTGGAAAAGTTACTTTTTCCACATCGGGTAGTTCCTTTAACCAGCTATTAAATTTTGTTTTGAAACAAGACTTTGGTCTCGGCATGATGACAGTTAGTAGACCAAAATTTGACCAAAAGTGGATGACACTTAATTTAAGTTGACAGTTTGATTAAACTCTTCTTGGTATATTCACTACGAATCAGTATACCATTACTTGCCATTCAATGAACAGAGCGAAGAATATTCTGCTTCTGTGTTCACAACACGCAATTCAAGCGGAAAATAGCTTTGCGCATTTTTATGTTTTCCAGTTTTTGTCGTCGTAACTGTGAAAACGATGTATTTGTACATACATGTATCATTTTACCTGATTTCGAGTAATATTTTTTAATGATTTTACCAAAATTCATAATTTCCTAAAATAGGTAGCTACATATGCGCTTAAAAGCTAAAATATGCCAAATATGCCGTTATTCCCACCCGTCAAATAACTCGTCTAGTTAAGATTCGGAAGTATACTGAAGCTTAGTTCATGTGGACGTACTATAAGGAATATGCAGAAACATATTTTCACAAGCTCTACTCATTTGTATACACTTGGTTTCCATCACTGTATCCAGAGAAAAAGGGAAATGCACTGGTATGATGGTTTGGTGTCCATTTGAGTTGAGTTTGTTAGAAATGTATTTTAAGCCATGAAAACTGGACTCATAAGTAATTAGAAAAACGTCAGACATTTGATCGCAAATATAACACAATATGTAAACAACATGGGTTTTTTTCTTGTTGATAGTAAGTTAAAAAATCAAACAATACAATTGGAGCATTGAAGGGTCCAGGGACGTCCGAGGTTAACATTGTTCGGTTTACATCGAGTCCGTACAACCAATAAATTTCTTGATAGGGTTTGTCAACTGCAACAAAAAACAGAACGTTGCTTGACGTTCCTAATTCGGAACTGTAAACTGCTTGGAATGTTTCATCGATTGTATTAACTAGCAGAATAAACACATTACAGGCATCCGGAAGCCGCTTTAATGTTAATCGGGTATACTTTGATTTCAACAAAGACCTATGGTTTACTTCAGACAAATCGTCCAAATCAAATTGAAAATTGAGACTTTGTAAGTTGTACAGAAGCCAGATGTTTTCATAAGCTGATGTGTCAGATGATTGTGTATTTTCATTTAAAAATAAATTTCTGTAGGCTTCCTGTCCAAGTGAAGTAGTATTTTGAGAAGTAATGATGCCAACAGTACATATTCTAATAAGGGAAAACACGAAAACAACTTTTTCTTAAAACTGAATATGAAACATTATACTGTAAATCCAGGTTTAATTGAAGATATTAAAATGAAAAATTGTCTCTTACACAACTTTGTCATTCCTTTGCTGTATGCTGGTTTAAAAATATGTCTGTTGTCGTTACACTTGCATAAAGTCAAGAACTCTCTCTTACAAAACAATATAGCAAAAGATTGAATTTTATAAAGCGCAGTAGTCCATAGCGGTTTTGAATTCTCAAGTCACACCAACTCAGTCAAATTAGTTATACGTATAAACACAAGTAGCTAATATTTCTTGAAACAAAATTTACAAATTCCTAGTCAATACAATAAAATGGAATCAGTATTGGGAGAATTACACTTCAATGAACAGCACACAGCCTCAAAAGAGGAATCTTGCTTTTTAGATGTTTGGCTAACTAGCTTATTTCTAAAAGCTTTTCAAATTTATCGTTTCACATTTGGTCTTCTTCCAGACTTCTCATTTGGTTTAAAACTATCAAAAATTGGCAGCTCTCTCAATTTTCCCTTCATGGTAGAACCAATACCTAATTCACTTCCAAAACTTTTAAGTTTCTGGATCATTCTGATACTAGTCAAGTTGGCAACAAAGTCAGTAATTCAGCCTGTTTATCTTACTTACGACATTATGCAAACTGAAATGCTAATATTCTATGCAACATTCAAAATTCTATACGCCCTAGTTAGAGAGACAAGTGCTTGGGGTGGCAATATTCTAGCTCAGGGTATAAATCAAATTCTTTTAACAGATACTCACAAAAATCTACAAACTTTGAAAGCTATCCCATTTTATAAGGATATTCCCGGACTGCTGATGATTTATTATACAAAAGGCTTAATTGTATTTGCCATTCCATTGCCATTATTACTCTGGCGCTTAAAATTGGATCTAGCTACAGTGGTGTTTGATATATTTTTTCTGAATTCTTTGACAAATTTAGTAAAAGGAACCATTTGGGGATTGGCGATTAAAATAGTTACTCTTTCGATTTCATGTTGTGTAATGTGGCTTGGTGTACACGATCTTACGGTTTTGATATTTTTAATAAACAGTATTTACTTAAGTTTTCAGGCAAGATTAAACAAACAAATTTGGTCCTTACAGACAGCACGTTCTGTATTTAGTGCTAGCCGATGTATTAAACCTTATGTGCATTTGCGTATTCTTCATGGAATTTGCAAGGATTTTTTAAGTTTTGTTGCTTTATGTCTTGTAAGCATTAGTCAAATAATTCTTGTGTCGTTTTTCTGGATAGCGTTTAATTGTACAAAGACTTTGCCGATATTTCTAACTGCTACGTTTGGTGTAGGGTTTTTAGGTGGTTTGGGTGTTACTTTTGTATTGTTGGATTTAAGCGCTAAGACCAGAATTTTAAGCGAAGTTGTTACAAGCAGAGGATTACAACGGGCTAAAAGTGGGCATAGTAGAATGCATAAAATAAGCAGTAAGGAATGGATGGCTCAACCTGTGCTACCTGTGCATTGTGGGGGTACTTTTGCATTTTACGCACGATGCTACTATGAACTATATGGATATATTGAACGACAATTTAATTAATGCTGTTTTATTAATAGAAATATAATTTGCATTCATGCAATACAATAATTAAGTCCCAGATTTACCGGGTTACACTTTTATTAATTTATTTAGTCTTTTCTTAAAAAAGTGCATATATAAATAATAAATTGCAAATATAATACGAAACCATTTAGTGTAAAAATATTGTTTTATTAACAATATAAGCATTGAGCATACCCTAAATTTGACGTATAGTCAATTTAGACATTTAGGTGACGTATTAAGCAATTGAGTTGTTTGGCAAATTAAAATGTATTGTACTTTGGCGGGGTTCGGTTTTTACAAGAAAAATTCACTATAAAAAACGAATTTAAAAATCTCAAATAAACAAAGCTAACGTCAACTTCCACTTTGTACATTTCACATTTGCAAGTTCGTTCATTTACTCTAGAGTTGCAAACTAATATGTATTATTATTCAATTTTTACACTTACGTAATTGCTGTTTGAGCATATCTGAACTAGTCTACTTTCAAATATTTTAAGAGTTGAATACACTAAAAGCTCAAAATGAAGGACTTCTTCCCATTAGAATATTCTGATGAACCCCGAAGAGTTACATGCTTTCTAAAATCGTATTTCAATTTTGCATTCTACCTTGGAATGTGTCCATTTCGAATAAACAAAGAAAATGGACAAAACAATTTGCTGCGGTGGTTTCCTCAAAAACTGCTTGCTGCAGTGGGCTGCTTTTTTGCAAACACTTGGCTTATTGGGCACATGCGTGTGCTACAATAGAAAGGAAGGAAAGATCCCAAAATATTCTTTGAAGTTGTTAACACTCTAGCAGCAAACATTTTGAAAGTTTTAACCATGTATCAACTCTGGACAAAAGGATTGGTGTATCTAAACCTAATGAAGCTTTCGGAAACAGAAATCCTGAGAATCAACCAACCAACAAAATGTAGAACTTTAGAAGTGGGATTTTCTGGCGACAGTTTTCTAACGCAAAAATCTGCCGGTTATCATACCAGCTGCATATTTTGTATATTTGATATATCTTATGTACACTGGAAAAATTTTTATTGTTTATGGATTGATCGATTGATTGGAGACCTAGCTGTTTCAGGACTGAAATGGTTGTTGCTGGAAGAAACAATCCATTTCTACTGGACAACATTGATAACAAAACAGTTGAAATTGGTCGAGAATTTACTGCACCAAACATTGCCATAGGAACAGCAATTGCATTTGGTTTTCTGACGCGGTAATTTCAAATTTATATTTAAATTACAAACAAAAACTTCTTAACATAATGTTGTGGTTTTCAGGAAACAGTTGGTTATGTTTTGTGATCTGTTTATTCTGGCGCATTCTCTAACCTTATACAATTTAGTGGAAAGGTTTATTAAAACTTATGAAAGAGAAAAGGACTGGTTTCCAGTGTTAAAAGGATATCACACACTGAAGCAGCTAAGCAACAAAATAATTTCTAACGTTGTTACAAATGTCGCAGCGTTTTTGCTTGATTCCATGTTTTATATCAACTATGCGATGTACAATGGCTTTATAAGTAAAAATGAGTATAAAACGTTGCTTATAATACCTACTGCAATTTCACAAGCCAGTGCAGTGGCGGTTCTTATTGTGTCGGCTTACATTCCTCACATGGCAATTGTACTTGTTTGTTTTTCATAAAATAAAGCTGCATCCAAGATCAAACACTTCCGCTGACATGATCAAAATCCTGTAACAAAAACAGTTTCCATTCTATATCTAAAATTATTATTAACAGGGATGCAAAACTTTCCAAAATACTTATTTTGAGGCTGTAAGTTTATTTTGTATAATATCATAATTACTTATGAGTAAACAATTTTGTTATCTATGTTAAAAGAATAAGATCTAATGCCCTATCAAATATGTTTCCATAGAAGTTTTGTGAGGTCTCATCATCAAATCGTGCTGCTCCATAGTACCAACTAATTGGACGCCGCGCTTTTAACACTTTGTTCCACGCTGTTAACCCGGAGCAGAGCTTTTGTCCAACTGCGACGGCCTTCCAATACTTTAGTGATTTTTTAAGCCACAAAAACTGAAGTATTTCTTTGCTATAAATGTACCCTTTGCAAACACGCGGTACAGTTTGTACAATGATAATATATGTTACAATTGTAACCAGAGTAAACAGACAGTACAGCAAAAATGGCATAAATTTCCAGCCCAAGACAAGAATCCATGTACCCACCACTCCAAGCCCAAATCCAAGTCCCATCATCCACCCCGTAGCTACTCTCATTCCCTCTAATCCAAACTGATTGATGCACTGAAGTCTAGTATATTCTCTTATTGCAGATATATTTCGCTGCTTTGCAGCAATTATATGAAGACAATTTAAAATAATGTTGAATGATGATAAAAGAGGCAGAAACATAACCAGCATGGTTCTAGCACCTTCAATTGTTATCCATTGACACATAATCAGTCGAATGGCAAACTTTATATACTGTAAACTGTTTGTTGGAAATAGATCTATAAATACATAATAGCCAGGATCTGCGTTGGTAAATACAACCAGTGATGGTAGGACAATAGCAAAAATAAATATCTGTATAACTGAAACAAATGAAAGCAATCCTATGAAATCCGCGTTAGGATTGCGTTTCAGCAACTTGATTGTTTCTGCAAGAAATATTGTTTAAAATACTTTTGAGCAATAAAATATGTTTGCTTAAGATTTATTTATTCGAACAGTACAAACCTGTAAGAAGTATTGTGGATGTTGAAATTCCCGCGTGATCACCTATTTTGTTTCCGGCTTCTCTTAGATAACGATACTGGATCCATAGTCGTGTAACAAAATGTTCAAAAATTTCTGTTCCGTGTAATGTCATAACAAAGTTCAGACTCAGACATAACATTTCGCACAAAAACATATCATAGTAAATATAAATCAGAAAAACTGGCACTGTTTCAGTTTTGGATATGGAGTTCTTTACTAAAATATAACCATAAAAGAAAGTATACAAGGCTGTCAACAGGTTGGACAGATAAAACAATACAAGTTTTCGTGGACGGTGTTCTACTTTGTATTTTTCGGTGGACATGTCTAGTGTTATAACGTGAGTATACAGGTATTTGTTAAACAAAGTTTCGTTTAAACCTAAGGCTTTCCACACAAGATAAGTTGCCATTTTCTGTAACAAGGGTATAGAGTTTTTAAAAACTTTGCCAAAACTGTCACATGAAACTGTGCAGAAGCACGTTTTTCAGTTTGGTCTTATTTGTATTCAATGTGATTTAAGTACGTTCTTAGGCTGCAGAGAAGGTGGCCGTTTAAAGTCTTGTGTAGTCGTAAGATATGATATATTTGGTTAATACGCACAAACACGCCAGTGTTCTGAAACAGAAAACTTTAATTAAAATCTACTTAGAGCAAGATAGGAAACCAGGAAACGAAAAAAAGTTCAGTATTTTGTGGCTGTACAGACTGCAGTCTGAGCTATCGAACTATTTTTTTGCGTTTTTAAAGAAAGCAAAATATGTTGACGTGCTTTTAGTTTTTTAGCTTTACTAAAATTAGCGGACTAAAAATATGTTTAAATTTTTTATGATGTAAGCTAAAAAAAATAATCAAGTTTTGTAATCTAGATTTAAATAAATTAGTTTTTATTTTTCCAAAAACAACCTACAGAGCCAAGAAAGTATATGGTTCAAATATTGCAAAAGCTTAGTATTGTGCTTGCTTTGCAGAAAATAAAATCGTTTAGGGGGAATATTGGATTTTCAAAAATAACTACTAGGGAGACATAATTGGTTACATGCTAAACTTAATTTCATTTTTGATTACTGTTGTCAATTTTCTTTTAAAATTGGTATACATGTAGAATATGTATTCTGTTGGTGCAGAAGCTGCTGCTAGAAGGAAGGAATATGAAGGCTTTGGAAGAAAGGATAAGAAAATAAGAACAAAGATAAGATATTCAATTTATATTTATACCAAACCGAATGAATATTAATTTAACATTTATTATGTCAGCCCGTTGTTCGGGGGTATTTTGAGAACATCATTAGATACATCGACTATGTGAAGAGTATATATAAGGGAAGTTGGAATTACAACATAAAGACGTTTGTGTCAGCAAATCGACCTCGTTAAAATTGTCGTTAACTAGTATAGTGCACAGCAGAGTCGATATTTAAATTGAGTACAAAGAATCTTTGTTTTTCAACTGTTGTCAAAAATAAAACTCCGCAGATGCTCAATAACTTCTATGTGTCTATACCTAACTCCATTTACCATCTCAACAGGCATTTACACCTTAGCACCACTTGTTTTAGACCAATTAGTGTATTATTAGGTTTCTGGAGTTCAGGCTAAATCATGCTGTACATAACACTCTGATTCAACCAATCCATAACTACAATACTTAGGCTTAAGACCTTATGTCAAGTGGTTTTAGGCTTTCCCGGCCAGAGGATATCCACTATGATGTTGATAACTGGAAATCAAGATATAAAAAATATGAAACCAAAAATTTGTCCAACTTACTAAGAAGCGGTACAACTACAAACCAGTATATAGAAATAAAAAAGTAGCAATTTGCGGGAGTTTGATGGACATTTCAATTTGCTCATAGTCTAAAACATATATGAGCTATCAATGTTTGCTATTGTAAACATGATTGTAGTTTAATAATGAAATAGATTACAATCGTGCTCTATCAAATGTTTCCTTACAAGTTCTGTGAGGTGTCATCAGCAAATCGTGCTGCTACATAGTACCAAGCTATGTACCATAGTACCTGCTTTTACTTTTTCACTATATGCTTGCTTCTAATAATATTTTTTGCCAGTTAACAAACAGCTGTTTTACTTGAGAAATGTAAAGCAAAAGCAAATTGACTGGATAATATAAAGACGACAATACGGCAAAGAACAATTTTTGCTTGTGATATTTTTAGTTAAAACAGACGTAATGCATTGATTGAAATTAAGACTTTAGGAACCCTGATGTTCCAATGTTTCCTCAGATCCTCATAAGGAGTTAGTAAAATAATATTTTGAATATTTAATCACATACTTATTTTTACCAACATACATACTATAGTTTCACCATAGTTAAAAACATACCATTTTAACAAGTCATAATTTAAACAGTATTTATGGATATTTCATGATTTCAAGGAAAGTTCATTCCTGTAAGCAGGTACGTTGTGCTTTTTGTATAAAAATGTGTAACTAAATTTGTAGTTCCTACAGAATTTATCTGGACCAAGGCTATTCGTGTTCTCAAATTGTCTGCAATCGCTACAATATTTTGTGGATCGGGTTCGAAGTAAAAAACTAAATGAGAGATTCTATTAGCCGGATTGGCACGTCTTGTCCATAGTGGGCTTTCCGCCATACAAGGCTATCTACCGGATAGGGAGAGGTAACGTCACCTTATCCTGTGTCAGCTCGAGTAATGTAATTCAATCAAAAAGACGCTAGTGGAAAATTCAGTCTTTCATTACATTTTGCTGAACTAACGTCGCCAATAATGGTAATTTTATTTATAAACTGTGTCCTAACACCATTTACCATTGGTCCTAAGTTTAGGTCTTATTAATTCTTTTTCAGTCAGGCAAACAAAATACCGGTAATCGTGCACGTGTTGCACAGAACAGAACTCACGCAAAACAGAATATTTAGCCTACAATCAGTTCTGTAATGCATTATCAAGGTGTCTTGTAACTGGTTAATTGCAATTTGATGTAAATTTTAATACTCTAATGGTCTATTTCTTATGCACCTGATATGTCCGTACTATTAATGCCAGTTCCGAATGAATATTTGCAAGTCAGCTAGTCTACAGTCAACGGATGCGTATGCTGAACTGTTGGTTTTCAAGAATCAATTAATTTGCCTGCATGTTTTTGAATTCCTCAAAAATTGGTTTTGCACTGATTTACATAAGAGTGATATGTAAAAATTGGTTGTTGCTCTAGATTCATAAACAACAAGAATCATTAACAAAAAGGGGTGACGGACCCCGTTCATTTCCGCCGTTTACACTAGGGTAGTTCTCCCTATCCAGTTCACATAGCGGACAATTTTCACACTCGGACAGTTGACACATTTTTTAATTTTTAGCTAATTTGTCCCACAGACAATTTTCACACCTCAAATTTTCACACTTAATAAAATGCAAAGTAGTACACAAATATCATTTACAATTAACGTCATTTATTGAATAAGTGCCCCGTTTTCAAATTTACAAAGAAAGTTAAGTTTTATTTCTGGAACTCCTTCTTACGCTTTCGGTGTCGTATACTTTACGTTTTCTAGTTTTTTTAATAGGCGCAGTACTGTACTGTACCGCAAACCCATTTTCAGTGACCACCTGTGTTAACTGATCTTCCAATTGGTTTGGAGAAACCCGTGATTTCTTTGATGGTTTTGTTGCAGATGCTTTTAAAGCTTCGGCTTTTTTCTTGAAATTAAAATTACGAGGCTTTTGGATGTTGACCAAAGGAGAAAGATTGCTGCTAGTAGACGTGGTAGCTTCATTTGCTGCTGGTGTATTGTTGCTGGATGAAGCCTGCGCCTGATCATGCACACGTTTTTGTCCCCTTTTGTTTCGAAAGGTACGAATTTGGGTCATGTTGTACGAAATACCCAGTATAAAATCCTCAAGCTCCTCCACATTGTAGTTAGAAACCAGCATGAGCAATCTTCTGTTGAGTTCCTTCTGTTTGAAACGCTTTTCTCGTACAGGTTGTCCAGCACAACGCTGTGCAAGTGTTAGCGTCGTGTACCTTTGCTCATCCTGCAGAAGATTGATAAGCTTATATAAAGGTTTGTGTGAACCTTCAGCCAATACTTGAATGCGGCGATTCCAAGCTTCCACACTGTTGTTGGTTCTAGGGTTATTTTCAAGAACCCGAGTATGAACTGACCAAAACTGCGGGGAGTACTGTGATCCGTAGCCTCTCATGTACGTGTTCCTAAAGTATTGGAAGTATTTTTCAATGCCTGGCTCGCTCCAGTTTTTTGATTTGGTCACTAAGTATTCAAAAGCTTGTCGAATATTTTCTACAGGTACAAAAGCTAACCCAAACAACATTCTAATCAGCTCACTGAACTTTCGATCGCTTTCATACAGGTTCTTTAGGCCCTTTTCATATAGGTTTCTAATCAAAGACTGAGTAAAGTGGAAATGACAACCCTGCAAGTTAGCAGATGGGTATACCTCCGAAGCAGCAGACATCATTCCTCTTTCAAAATCCATTATAAACATTTTTGGACTAAGTTTATGGCCAAACTGGTTCTCGTCAAGTGATTGTAGTACAAATCTGTAGGACTCATGAGTCTTATCCGGTAGAAGGGCATAACAAAACGGGAAAGTCCAACCGTCATCCGTGATACCATGAACGGTAAATAGCTGAGTGTAGATTTTGGATACGACATCAAATGTGCCGTCTAGTCCCCACACGTCACATTTTGAGAGTTGTTTGATATTTTGTTCAGTAGTAAAAATCAGAATTCGCTTTCTGTCTTCCGAGTCTCTGTATAGGAATGGTTCCTGGCTATCAAATAATTCGACCACCTTCTGGTCATCAGTCAAGTGAACATCTTCCAGTGACTGTGGTTCGGAAATTCCTTCTGGTTGTCGCCATCGTCTAATGTTGCGAGTAAGGTGATCTGTACTCGGCAAAGCTTGAAGTACGGAAGGGGAAAATTCACGACACATTCGAAGGATCACTTTGGCAGGCGGCTCTTTCCTACTTAACGATGCATTTTTCATTTGATGGCGTGCTTCGTGAATATCGCATCTGGTCAAAGTAACAATATTTGCATATAGTTTAGTAAAGTTATATATTCAATTAGTTAGTCATTGCAATATTTTATATTATACTTACTCAATTTTGGAAATTAAGCAGGAATGCGTTTTCTTCATGATAAATTCTCCCGATACTTTAGATTTAAGCACCCGCCCCCCACAATTCCTTTCGACACAAATATAGTGTTCACTAATATTGCTCACTGAATTTAGGTAATATAGTTTGTTATCGTGAACAATTTTTCCCTTCTTCTCCTTTTTTGGGGCCATTTTACCTTTTCAAAATATTTCAGAAGTATCTTGTGATCAATTACAGAATTTTGTTGATGTGAGAAGAGAAACACTGAGAAGAGGTGACATGCAAAAATAGTTGAAAAATAAAGAAAACCCGGTATCGCATACGCTCAATTCAAAGCACAATGTATAGATGTCGCGCATTCACTCGATGTCTTTGTTGCAAGCATTTTACCAAGTGTGAAAATTTTGGGTGTGAAAATTGTCTGTGGGACAATTTCGCTAAAAATAAAGAAGTGGGACAACTCTAAAGGTGGGAAAACTGTCCGCTATGTGAACTGGATAGGGAGAACTACCCTAGTGTAAACGGCGGAAATGAACCCGGTCCTACACCCAACAAAAAGGCTTTATTCTAGTCAAACTTTTAGTCATTTCTGTCTGTCCGTGGGTTCGTGTGGCCGTGCGTCCGACTACTTTATTTTCTTTACCAGGGAAAATAAACTCTAAACCAGCTAAAATGGGCTTTAAACCAGCTAAAATCAATTAGTAGCAAATATTTTTGTTCAAATTTTACAGCGAGCATTTTTAAAGTATACAATGATTGTTTACTAAATTATGCATCGTAGAAATATTATAAATTAAAGCTGTAGTAAACTGGAATGATACAATTTTCTTGGCCTGCTTATGGTATGCATAGTCTTTTATTTCACTCTAAGAATAATAGATATTTTGCTTAAGCCTTTGCTATTATATGCTCAATAAATTATATAGAAATGGTTATGTACCAACATAGCCGGCTTGGTACGTACTTAACAGTTCTCGTAAGATCACTAAGTTAAGCAACGGTATTAGCTGAAAACTGTTAGATGGGTGACCGCTCACCAGCAGTGGACAGGCTGCTGGCTAATCCTCACTCGGCTCGGTGTGTGCAAACTAGCAAACTCTGTGGAACCTTGCGTTATGGCTAATACAGAGTAAGCTGGGGCGCCAGTATGGGGTGACGTAGAATGTGAATGGCAAATATGCCATCCTGATGGGTTTAGGATGGTAGATATCATGAGGGATGATATGTCATTCACAACCTCCTCTTAGAGTCCCTGTCTCTAATGAGAAGGCCCCAGCGTAACTGCCAGGACCGAACGTGTTTTCGACACAGTCGTCGAGTTTGATAAATTCTGGTACCTTTGCTTAACTTTGTAACGCTACACGAAACATCGTATACTTTAGATTTTAAGTTTCCATCTATTTCAATAATTCCTACGGGTACAAGAATGATAACTACCAGCAAACAAAATTTTAGCATCCATCCCAGCTTACCAAAGAACTTGATCATAGTATAAAGCGCAATGATATGTCCGTGCGCGTGGCTTGCGCAAATTGCGGGAACCAAAACCTTTTTATGAATGTTGTTGAAACAGGTGACCAAAAGTTGGATTTCCCGAAATGTTAAAAACACACGTTGTAAATCTGCCTGAGTTTCTCTCATACGAGATTTAAGCAAATTTAAGTAGTGTTCAAAGCAAAAACAATGTAAAGCTGTAAATACTATAGCCTCAGTCGTAATTCCCAGGGCTATGAACAAAACCAAATGCACTGAGTACAGAAACAAAATGCAATTTAGAAGAAAGGAAACCGGTACCGAAACCCTTAGCAGACTCGAAGGTGTACATTGCGGTAGCAAATACCATCCAATATGAGCAGGGATGCATGGTGATACCAGTAACGTAACTCCATAGCCAACTACAGCAATTGGAACTGCTATCCTGCATGTGTAAATGTAGAATTTTAGTCGTTTCTCAAGTCCTAATATGGACAAATCAGAAGGCCAAGCAAAATCTAAAAACAAACTATCTGTTAGGCGTTCTTAATATTGTAAAGGATTGATTAGGTTCTTTTAAAACCTTTATGTTTCCGTTCAAATGCAACAAGTTCATTGAAAAGAGCCACATAGTCATGCCTTTTTTTGTACTGTTCTCCGGCCACAACTGACATCAACAGAAAGTAACCAGCGTACCTTAGAGATTGCACAAGTTGAAAAAGAAGTGTGTCTCCACTGTGTATGGAAATAATTAACTGTGTGCAAATAATTGTTACAATGAGCACACACTGAATCCATCGCAGCTGAATTTTAGTATTTAAGTGTTCAGCTACTTGCATGTGGTACTTGCTCACCATTTCAAACGGCGTAAGACTGACTCTATTGTAAACCGCAAAAAGCTTAAACACGGCGGTCGAATAATTCACCGACAATACCATTATGATTTCTAGATTTCACATAAACCTTCTAGTAGAAATATATTTGCAACATATTTTTGTTACCAACAATTTGTAATTAACGTTGGTAGGACTAGTTGTCGTACTTAAGTTTGCTTGTACTAAATTTTGTTTTTCAAAATGCAAATTTAGTAATAACGATCTGTTCAAAAACTAGAAGGCAAATGAGCCAGTCAAGTCACCTTCAGTTTGTTTTTCTCCAAAGCTTTTTTAAATAAATAAGGTTTTGCAATAGGCAAACAGAATTACTTTTCGACGGTGAAAAAGTTTTCTTCTGCTTAAAATTAATTGTGAAATTATTGAATACGTTAAAAAGGCAGGGTTAGCTTCTAGCTTTTTGGAAGCAAACTTATTCTACTGCCAATCAATTTGATGCAAGAACTAAACTGAAACGTAGCAATTAGATTGTCGCCGAGAAAGAAAGTTGTTTGAACGTCGCCAGCTAGCACAAATTGTCTGTGAGGTGACCTGAACTGAAATCGTAACGAACAATTAAATAAGTATAAAAAGATTAATATTTATGCGCGTGATGGTTACGTTAATTTGTTGCGTGGTTGTATAAACGTACTATACCCTTTCATTTAAGTTTTATAATCCCATTAGTTAAGCATGACACTTATTTTTCGAACATACGATCTGAAACATTTATGCAAAATAAATGTTATTTTTTATACCGAGGCTCGCTTTAGCTTTGAAATCCACACTGGAATAAAACGCTGTCAAGAACTGGGCAGCAAATATTACTGATTATGGCCGTCACGGTCCAATTGCGGCGTCAGCTTAGAAAATAAATAATTTACGTCGACTTAAGTGTTTAAGTCCGTAATATTTTGCATGTACGTTATAGTACTTTTGCTTTTATAAACTGTGTAGTGTATAAATTAGATTATAAGGGAGATTATAAATCATTGCAAAAAATTTTATTTGTGAAAATGGAATAGATATCATGGTTAGTAGAAATCTCGATTAATTATGTTTTGGGAAATTGTCCTACTGTATTATGGATGCTGCGTTACGTGTTCAAAAGAGTCAAGTAATTTCTATTTCAGCTTTTAAATATGTTTTCCCTAAAACTTTGGGTTACGAAAGAATGCCGTGCTGAAGTAAACAATAAATATTTAATTTGTTAATAAGCGGATTCTTACCGTTACAAGTAAAGGCGCATTTTTTGGCTTATTATATGAACAAAACGCAATACTAAATACTAAAATCGGGGAATGAGAGTTTTTGTCAAGATTAAATCCTCGTCGATTAAAGGAATAGTGATTTTAAATAGCGGCAGCCCAGTCTTACATAAAAATTTTTCTACATTTTTAATTTGTTTTTTTGCTTTAGCGTTTTCGTTTACAACAAGGCTTTCTGGGTGTTAAAAAGTAAACTCTAGCCAGATAGCAAAAATAAGTTTAGCTTCAAAATCTTTGTTAAAGAAACAATGCCGCGCTGAAGGCAAAAGGAATTATTAAGTTATACATATGATCACAATCTATCAGTATCTGCGCCATTGGCTTCAGAAAAAAAGATCAGATATTGACGGTAACGACGATAAATGACTATGCCGAAAATTGCTTCGCCGTATTAAGAAAGCCGCAAAGTAATGACGTCAAAAAACTGATTTAAGGTTTAACTGCTTTACCATACCAAATGTTTTGTTCAAAACACGTGAATATTATATTTAATCCTACACTGGGTTACCGTTCTTTTAAATAAAGGTTTATCATAGCAGCGCCTGTTTTGTGTTTCTCATGGATGGAAGTAATATTGAATGTATGGCTATATAATTAAGTGTTGACGACTGAAGAAAGCTACCGAATTTTAATATTTGACATGTTTTTCTTTTTCAACTTTATCCTAGCTTGCAAAAATAACTTTTGACCGGTTTTACGTTGTAGTTAATAAATATTCAACAAAAACTTGATAACAGAAACATGATTATTATATACGTCGTAAGATGTTTCTTCTGCTTATGTGACTTTGTAAAACGGCCAACGTGTGATATGACTAGTGGTAAAGTTTCCTTCCCTAATTGCCATTTTTCTATTCCCTATGTTCCTCCAAATATTCCAATGCCTGAGCAAATGCTGATGAATGTCGAATTCAAACTACGACACAAAATTTCTGTTTGTGTTTGATGTCCGAACACAAGTGTATGTTGCATTACAATTTCGAAAGAAGAAGTATGGGAAACAAGGCATTCTCACGTACAAAGGATTGTGGATAAAGCAATGAACCTGGCAAGTACGCGTTCAACTATCATAATTGAAATATGCTTGATTATAACTGTAGTGCTCCCGAAAAGCCTGGGGGCGAAGCCTCCAGCTAGCGGACGACCAGGACTCGTAGCGTTGCCGACGGCATCTACTACTGTAACAGTCATTATTTAAATGAATATGTGGGTTGAAGAAATGTGAATTAAACATGCGATCATCCTAAAAGGAAGTCTTCCTAAAGTAATTGAAAGTGTCGCAAAATTGGCATTGTTTCCTAGTTATCGAGAGGAGATGTTGCGTTTTGCTCCACCTTGGAGAAGCCTGTGCTCTGCATTATTACGTTATAGCAATGCAGCGGCGTGCAAAGCACCGCTTCCATGACAATTGCCGATGAGACATCTATAGTAATATCTTCTTAATTTTACCATAATTGTGCTTTCAAGTTACTCATCAAGCGTATTTCAAGGTCACGATACAAGATTTTTAACCATTTTCTGCTAAACCCTAATGTTTTTCTAAAATTTGTAGAATGTGTTTGAATTTGTAAAACTTGACATGCAAGTTTTATGTATACATTTGCTTGAACGATCCTTGTAGTCCATTGCTTAGGCTCCCAGAATTTACAAAACTTAGTTGATGCAATCACTGCATTGTAGAGATATTCTACTTATAGGAAAGTACACTTCATTTTAGATGCCCGAATATATAGATGTACATGCAGGGATATTTTTAGAAAAATGAGAAATTTGTCCCAGTTTGGATTCGTACAGAAACAAATTGATATTTTTTTACACACATTTGCTTGTAGCCATTGGCTTCCTACAAACCTTAGGATTTAAACTTGTGTAACCCGTACACCAAATTTTTATATCAGGTAAATTTTAAAGATGGCGCCATCTAAAGTAAACTGACATTGTAGAACGTTACAAAGCTATTGGATCGAGAACGCATATTCGCGAACTACGCAATTGCACTACTAATGTTTTTGGGACACTCGTGCTGGCTGAATTACCTTCTACTGGTTGCGTATTCGAGGATAGGATTTGGCGCCGGATATTGTCACTGCATTCTTCCTTTTTTTGTAATACAATAATTTTTTTGTGACTGAGGGCAATTTTGACTCTGCTCACTTCGGCAGACGTACTTGAATGTTTGGAAAAGCAAGCATTTTTATTGGAGAAATATTGTGGTTGAAAAATCCTGCGAGTGTCAATTGCTGGGTTAATGCCAATTACATTCAAAAGGGGAAAGTTGTTGACCATCTCTAGAGACGCTCTGGGAGACTTTTTGATTACCATGGTTGATAACTTGACTACGGAAGTACTGACATTTTAGCAGAAACCTAGAAGTAGGTTGTTAGGTTCAAGCACAAGTAAAGATTGCGTAGGGTCCCTAACTAGTTCCCAAACAATTTCAGAAAGTTCGGATGTCAGGAAATCACCATAACCATCTAAAACACTAAACATTCCCCCCAAAACCCCAAAGTTTTTTTATGCTGCATTTGATGAAAATGCTCTCGTTTCTGTTTTGCCCACTCGTTCTACTTAACTAAACATGCCTTTTATACTGCCAGATTTCTAAAATGCCTGCCAATACCTGAAGGACTCAGAAAACGTTAAGATTTACAAAAAAGCATAACGAAAACTTTACATTTAGAATACAACTTTTTTTTAGCAAATTTACAGAGTGCTGTGGCTCATAGATGCTGCAGAGAGAGTACTGACTTTCTGGTCAGTTTACAAAAGAAAAAGGACGGTTCGTTCCAAAAAAGATAAGAAAATTGTGTGGTAACGAGGTTGGCTCAAGAAGTCTTCTTCACTTCTTTCTTATGAAGAATGTCTCATGGCAGACTAAATCCTCGTTCTTGAACCGCAATGAGGTGAAATGTCAAAAAATGTGCCATTCCGCTTCACAAAAAGTGAGCTCGTACGCGCAGAAGAGAAAGGAAAAGTTTAATAAACATGTTGACTCGTAGGGCCCAAAATAATTATTTAAAATGAAAATGATAAGGACAATTAGGCAAACTAGCGGAATCCAAACATAGGTGTTAAGTAAGGTATGTTGGGGGGCAAATTGTGTGTAAAAAATTAGGTGTGCTATTGTATTTAAACTATTTTTTGTTTTTATGCTTCATTCAAGTGTACGCTTACGCGTTTGAATAATTAAAATTAACAGCATTGATGGTATTTGTAAACTCTGTGCTTGATTCTAATTGAAAAATCAAATGAAATTACTAAATAAATTAACACCAATAATTACACTAACTGGCAGCCTATCTTGCTATGGCACAAGTATCAGAATAAAAGAGTCCAAACTCATAAAGATTTTACGCTCCTGGCGACAGGTCATGCTACACGTTTTTTATCATCCAGCTACCAATATTGTTTGGTTGATTTTTTGATTGCCATTTGAATTTGTGATACGGCGGAGTATCGACAAAAACTTAAAACATTACACTATGTTTAACAAGAGTACTAATATTTCATTTATGAAATTGTAAACCCTACTTACTTTGAACTTGTGAGAAGTATTCAGAATCATAACAAGTAAAACTGTCAAAAATATGTAAACAGTAGAAGGATAAGCATTTCAACTCACAATATCGCCTCTGTATTTTTTCACAAGATTATGCAACCTATGAGCTGACGATTTTATTATTTATTCTCAAATAACTCCAAATTTCTGAAATGAAAATAAAATATTTTGTGATACTAACACAGAAAGCACAAGGTGAAAAAGATTAATTCTCAAATACAGATAGCGGTTTAACAATATATTACAAATTAAGGCAAAGGCCGCGGCATGAATAACCACCAGTAAAAGAAAAACACCAACCGGGTATGAGTTTATGTGTGGAAGCCTGATTACTTTTGTACAATTTTTCCTCTTATTAATATCATACACGCAATTGGACATATTTCGATTTAGAATTGTATTTTAGTTTTTATAGTTAAAACGAGTCCACTAGATTATACCCACTAGTTATGCAAGATATTGAATCGCCTTTATACACAATCACATAACACCGAGAAAGTCAAACCGTGTGATTAAAAAGTTACAAAAGGTAACGCAAACTAATCAAATAACTAAGCATGAACAAGGCCGATGTCCATAGTCCATACAAAACCATATCGGTGAAAATTTAATACAAAAGGTGTTCGAAGTCTTTTGAGCCACATTAATTATTCCAACTAAATTAAATACAAATAGTTTTTGAGTGATTTGTTTGTTCGATGTGGTGCCCCTGCTCCCTAGCTACGGCTCTGCATCGTTTTTTCAAGTTTTCAAACACTCTTCTGAATAGGGAAGAGGGAATTTTGCTCCATTAATCCCTCAAACTTTTGCATAGCCCATCCAAAGTCTTAGCCTTTCTCTTTTAAATCGCCTGCTTGAGAAAACCAAATCCAAAGAAGTCCAAAAGACTAATATCGGGGGATTCTACAGGAATCTCCGAATTCGGGATGATGGTATCTCCACTATTTTCCCTTAATTCTTCTGAGAAAGCTGCGTTTTCTTTGCCGTATGGGAAGATTCAGCGTCGTGGTGGATGAAGACCTTTGACTACTCCCCAGGGTACAGTTTTGGGATTTCCTTCATGACGAGCGGCTTCAAAACGTCCTCCAAGTATTGCTCAGCGTTAATTTTTACGTTTGGAGGCACTTTCATTAGTGGAAGGACCCCTCTACCGGAAAGAGCGCCTATGATCATGACCTGGTCTCCGCATCTTTCGGTGGTCTCAGACACCCATTTTGAAGGGACCATTTTGCCACGTTTTACATAACAGATCTTCCGTTTTCCGTAGCAATGATCCACTCTAAGCAATGCTTCGTGGATTGTGACGGCGTTCCTCCATTTATTTCCTGTCAGGTGGCGTTCCAGGAGCCCCTTGGCATTGGACTTCCGGTTGGCAATGTGTGCTGGCTTCAAGACGTGTTCCACGCTCCTTATGCGGTTCTGAAGTTCAAGGTCCTTCTTGATAATGTTGTTAACCTTTGCTAATGATATTCCAAGCTGTCTGGACATCCGGCATTGACTTGGAGGGTTCTCCTTGGGGGTCAAAGTCCGGACCTTCCTAATGGCGTACGGCGTCCGTTTCGAACAAGGGTGATTTTTCTAAGGAGAAGAAAGTCCCAGGGCATTGGCTTGCCTCCGCTTACCTTGACCAAAGATCACTATGTGCACTGTGGACCTTGACAGATCGTGACCTTTAACTTTTAACGGATTTACAATTGACCGTTCCGAGCATCTCTGCTCGGAAAAGTGTTTAACTGGTACTTCAAATTCCACTGGTGTTTTCTTTGGCATTTTGAAAGAAAACGGTCTGAAACTTTCAACAGTTGTAGTCAAAGGGACAATTAACCTTCTCTTAAATTTTCAAGTTAGTAGGACATGTCGGTTTTAAAAAATTAATCCCCGCGCGTGGCTCAAAAAACTATGAACACCTTTTGTATTGAATAAATACTAACTCTGCTTATTGGTTTATGTGAATATTTTCACGAACCCAAAGAAAAGTTCAAGAATTTCTCTCATTCAACTGCAAAACGAACAATAGAAAACACTCATTCACCAAAATCTAAAAAATGGCTATTCCGGGCATAGACAAACTTTTGACCGAAAAATACGCCAAAACTGCAATTAAAATTCAAAACAGGGCATTTGCTGCCATATTTGGTAGTTCCCCAGTACAGTGGAACCACCAACATAACAACTTGGCATGGAGGTGCACCATGAGTAAAAGGAATATTCCATGGGTTTTACAACAAATATTTGGTGGCGTTGTTTACGGTCTTGCGTTTCCCATTTGGTGCTTTGCATATTCTACTACAGCTAGTGAAGGCAAACGATTAATCGCGATTCCAAAACGATTTCCGATCCGATTTTTGATCAAAACCTTTGGATAATCGGGAAAACCGATCCGATTTTCCAAAACATTTTTGATTCCGTTTGATTAGTGTTTAAAACGTTTGCTAATTAGGAACTATTAGCGGATGTTGACACCAAAAAATGAACTTTCTTAAATTTTAAAACTTTTGATACATGTTGATAGTACGTCTAATGGAAATAGCCTGTGCAACGTTTCAGCTCCCCAAACCGTCTGGGGAGTCGGTGGTGACGAAAAGTTGTTTTTATCAGTGCTGAAGGACAAAAGTCCAAATTTCTCTGAAATGGATAGCTGTGGGGTTGTGATTTTTTTCGTGAAGCTTAAGAGGTATATAGGCAACTTAGTAATGCATTTACTTTATATAAAGGCCTGTGCAATTTTTGGCAAAAAAATATTTTTTAAAACAAATTTCCACTTTTTTCCAATTTTTTCGAGGTTATAACCGTGTCCATTTTTAACTACCAGTCAAAACGCTGAAAATTTCTTATGTTCATCTTGAATAGTGTATTGCTGACCTATTGCAGCAAACACCGTGAAAAATTCAATATACTTGACGAAATATGGACAAAAGTGGAAACCGGAAGTGCTTTGAAAAATTGAATGCAGTATAAAATTTGAGGTAGTTTTCTTATTTGGCAACATTTTCAAAATCTGAGTATGTACAAGAGAGCTAAGTGTATACGGATTCATTTGACATACCAACTGTCAATATCCGACGGCGGACCATGGTGGACACCTTGGCTACTTTTGGCACATAATTTATTCAGTAAAACCTTGTGTTAAATTTCACAAAATCAATAGTTGTTACGTAATTCTTGGGTTTTGTTACTCTTGTAACAATAAATATTATTGTGTTTCAAAAACACGAAGCTGACGTTTTAGATATTTTACATGTAAGTTCAAAAATTACGTAACAACAAGCGATGTTGTGAAATTTAACACAAGGTTTTATTGAATAAATTATGTGCCAAAAGTAGCCAAGGTGTCCACCGTGGTCCGCCGTCGGATATTGACAGTTGGTATGTCAAATGAATCCGTATACACTTAGCTCTCTTGTACATACTCAGATTTTGAAAATGTTGCCAAATAAGAAAACTACCACAAATTTTATACTGCATTCAATTTTTCAAAGCACTTCCGGTTTCCACTTTTGTCCATATTTCGTCAAGTATATTGAATTTTTTCACGGTGTTTGCTGCAATAGGTCAGCGATACACTATTCAAGATGAGCATAAGAAATTATCAGCGTTTTGACTGGTAGTTAAAAAGGGACACGGTTATAACCTCTAAAAAATTGGAAAAAAGTGGAAATTTGTTCAAAAAATATTTTTTTGCCAAAAATTGCACAGGCCTTTATATAAAGTAAATGCATTACTAAGTTGCCTATATACCTCTTAAGCTTCACGGAAAAAATCACAACCCCACAGCTATCCATTTCAGAGAAATTTGGACTTTTGTCCTTCAGCACTGATAAAAACAACTTTTCGTCACCACCGTCTCCCCAGACGGTTTGGTTTGGGGAGCTGAAACGTTGCACAGGCTATTTCCATTAGACGTACTATCAACATGTATCAAAAGTTTTAAAATTTAAGAAAGTTCATTTTTTGGTGTCAACATCCGCTAATAGTTACTCTAATCGGTAAAATCGCGATTTTTCCCAACTACAGAACTTATGTCGAAAAATCTATTAAAACTATACAAATTTAAATAAAGAGAATTACAAGTAATAAAAAATGGTCAAAACGCAAAATGAACCCAAGTAATTGGTGTAAATCTGCTCTGTCATGAAGTTCCTGACCTACACAGCAATAATTTTTTCAGGTTTTGTACCACGCACATAGAAAATAACCAGTTTGTAAAAATCGATTTTTGTATAAGACGTTTACAACCAATTTTTCGCAGACCAAACCGTTTCCGATTTTTGGATAAAACGTTTGGACAAAAATCGGTTTAATCGCGATTAATCGCGATTAGTTTTCGATTTTTGCCATCACTAACTACAGCAACTGTGCTAAACTTTGTGATTTTTGCAATGGCTGCTAGCAACAGCATCGTGCAAATTGGAATTGCTTATAAGCTTTTCTATGGTGGAGCGGAAACAGCATTGGGAGTTAACATGCTTATGTACTACGAGAAAAAGATGGCAAAAGGTAATAAACTAACAAATTTGAAAAGTTTACTTGCAACAACTTTTTAAAGTACTGCTCATGCTTGCTTGTTTTTTAAAAATTGTCAGCCCACTTTGAAGAATGGATGGTTCTTGAAGAAAGATATAAGCAAAAAGTTCAAATGGTCGGATTTGGTGTAGTTGCAACAATATTTTTTACCCCATTTACGGGAGTCTTAATTTTTTGCTGAGGTTCCTGTCTTCACTGTCTTGTTCCGAAATCACTAACACTTCACTTAGCTGCTTCTTACGTTTTCCGTATGTCCGTAAAGGAATTCCCTCTGGTAATTCTGCGAAAGGTAATTTTTGTATGCGACGACTACGTTTCCTTTCTAGACTCATTTGTATTAATATGACATTACAGAATTTTGAAAAAACTTCACTTTTTTTCACCGATTTTCTTAGGAAATCGAACCCGCATCTTCACCACATGTTACGGAGGGTCTGGGGAATGACCTTGCGTTGGGTGATGTAGCCAGAAGGCGTAAATAACAACTCGCTTAGACCCTGAGGGTTTGAGGTTAAACTGAGACTGAAGATGTCCCCTTTATTGTGCAGTAATTTATATAGATACAGTCATTAGAGGCTTACGCTAAAAGGCGTCACTGTTGCATCAGCAACAGTGACTTACATAGTCATAACTTAATGGCTAAAGACTTACGCTAAAGGGCGTCATTGTTGCATCAGCATCAGTGACTTACATGTTCATAACTTAATTGTTAACTGAATGACGGCATCGTGACAATCGTCTGATACTTACGCTGTCTCTGTAACGTCATGTTCTGTAATCCTAGCCCACAGGGCTCGGGTGCAACAGAGTGCTTTGCCTGGTTGCTGTAATATTTAATCTGGATCCAATTTATTTTCTTTTTTCGGAACTAGTGTCTGATCAACTGAACGTACCATTGACCATTGCTATTTTTGTGTTTCGTGTTCTGGCGGTATGCATTTATGATTTAAGCACGCTTCGAAATATGACATTTATGTTTGTCTACTGCTTAAACATAGTGCAAGCGTACTACCCAGCTTGCAACGTTATGATGACGTTTGCAGGCACAAAGAAAATCATTTTACGGTACAAGGAGCTTTCGATTTTTCATAAGGTGAATAGTATCTTTGCAAATCACGCAACAGAATTGTTACTGTTTCTGGGACATACATGCTGCATTACTATGTACTGGTTGAGTATTCGCGGTTGGGGTTTGGCACCTGATATAGTCATTGCATTTTTTCCTATCACTGCAACAATAGTTTTTCTATGGCTGTTAGTAATTCTCACTGTACTTAGTAGGATCCAAAGCGTGTCATTGAATGTACTTCAAAAGTTAAAGAACCAAACATATTTACTGGAGAAACGATATGACCGAAAAATGCTGCGAATGGTTACTGCTAGGCTAACACCCATAGTTTTTCATAGTGGCCACAGGTTTGAAGTCTCCGCAGACTCTCCAGGAAACTTTTGGATGACCATGATAGATAATTTGACTAGCGCCGTGCTAACCTTTTAGAACAAATGTGGAACCTTTAATTTGTAGTAGTATAATTTAAGTAATTAGAACTGATAACATTTAATGCTGAACATTGATTTTCCTTCAAAGCTTGTTACTTGATTGTAAATACAAAATCAAAGCAATTATTTATAAAATAAAACTTAATGTCCTTAAGTAAATAAACTTTTGTAAACTTAGGAAAGCAGACGAGATTTAATTTGACTACAATGATTGTCTAAATTATGTTGACATCAAAATCCTGGCCAGCGTACTCAATTATCCTCTAAAACTGAGTTTCGCCCTGTTATAATGTAGTTTACGTATAGTGGGGAGGTACCCTAGGGGGATCAGGGTGATTTGGGGTAAACTTAATACCAGAATATTGATCAGCGTAGTTATATTGCCAACTCTTGTGTGTCAAACTTATATTTCTACTTCCCTGATGAGCGCGCTCACGTTATATGAGCCGAAACGTCGGTGTTTGGCTTTAAAAACTGTTATTAGCATTCAATGAACCCTAGAAATCATTTATTTCTTAAGATCAGCGTAGTTGGTTACTCCTGTGGACTGAGTTTCACATACCTAACTTAAAGATTTGTGGAGATATTGAATATGTTGTAGTATTGCACTTTTCGCCCCTAGCTGCTAACGGTGAGTAGCTGGGTTGCCTTTTTATAACTCAGGGGCATCAATTACCTATAAACAGGTGGACTTGTGATTTAAAAATACTTGATGTTAACTGAGATGTGGTGGTATTTTGGGGAAGGGTGGGTCTGGGGGTAACGAGTTTTTGCCCTAGGCGAGATTTAGTGATCAGGAATCTAATGGTGAAAACGGATGTTGAATATCTGGTCTGGTCTAGGAGGAGATCGCGCTATGGACGGACGGAAGGGCGGAAGGCGTATACAGACTTAAAGAGCAATCTCAGAAAGCATTGAGAGGTCTCAAGACCTCGTCTGCTTAATAAAACCTTGTGACAAATGATGCTTCAGTATATACAAGCTCTGAATTTACTTCAGCCATTCTGAAAATACCGAATACTCCTTGTATCTAAATCAATTATGTCGGTTTTTGTGGGCAGGTGGTAATTTCTTTTTAAATTATATTAACACAGAAAATTAAACACATAAACACATAACACTGTGTTTTTTCGTAAATTCAAGCATTTCTCAAGTCCTTTCTGCATTGACTTCTATGAATTAGCAGCATAAAAAGGCATTTAGGATAGGTTGAAGCAGTGAAAAGGCTGAGAAAAGCAGAGCAGAGAGAGCATTTTTCATTAAAAGAAGCATATTAAAATGTGTTAAGCTCATTTGCAATATAGGTATTTCAAATAAACTCCTTTTGCTGTACGGCCTACTTTACAGTCTTAGCTTACGCTATTTTGATACGTTGTTTGTATTGGTTTATTTTATATCACAAGGTGGTCAAATACAAACCGATTATGTAGCTACCAGTTTTCACAAATTAAGTTTGATTTGCTCAATTTGAAATACGGTTATAGTTCATTAGTTTATATATTTCCTAGTTTACTACGTTAAGGACCCTAGTTTCGGGAATATATTGAATCGTTGTTATTTAATCATTATCACATTAAAACTCACCATATGAAAAAAAGTTACGAAAAATATTTCAATATATGAGCCATTTCAAAGAACTCATGCTAAGTGGCAAAACATTACGACAACGTTTGTTGAAATCTCCAATTATTCCACTATAAGCGTGAAAAGCAGTTAATGAATAAACCAGACGCCACTGAATTTTATAACCTATATTCAACCTAGGAGAGATTCAAGAATATCTTTCATTCAATTCCAAACTTTGCAATACAAAACATTTATCCGCAAAGTCTCTTTAAAAATCGCTTGGCAATTAAATGCAATTATTTTTAGAATAAATTGGATTTGTGGATTTAAAAGTTATTCTATATGAAAGCAAACGTGGCAATTAAAACGGTAAAGCCAAACAGTCAATCTGGGAATTTCTGTTGATCAGGTATCAGGCGGAAATGGAATTTAAATTTTTAAATGCACCTGTTTGCATAGAAACATTTTGAATAGTGAATACATGAATTAATGATGGCATTAAATTCACATGGCAATAATTGCAAATTAGCCTTTCAGTTTTGGCTAGGTAATTTTTCCTTGCTTGTCTCTGCTTTGTTGATTCTGCTACCAAAATGTTTTACAAAATGATGCACTTAAAGGAAGACGCAATCTATACATCTTCATCGACGCCATTATTCATAAGAGATGGCCAATTTCAGCGCAAACCGGCGAAAAATTAATGAATTTGGTTGGAAACTAGGAGTAACTTTGCTACTGGCTTTGGCAATTGGTATCGCTTCGTATAATCTGACGACGATGTGTAGAGAGGAAATTGTTAAAATTGAAGGTAAACGACAAGTGTATCAATACCTGTCAATATATGTTTACTAAATGTAAGGCACAAATCCAATAGTTTGAGTAAATAGATTTGTTTTTTTACACGCTTAGCTTGTTTCATTTGCTCTTTAAAATTTAATAAATCTTTTCTTGCAATTTAACAATTATACGTTTAATAATTATTTAACAGCGTATTTTTTGTCTTGTGAAGTTAAAGAAAACCACATACTTTGAGCCTAAGTTGGCAACATCGGCATATGTTATATCAATAAAAAATGCTCAAGTGTCAAATTACCCTTAGTATGAAGTAAAGCAATACACGTGTACACGCATTTGTTGGTGGGCGAGTCGGGGTTTATCTGGGACAGAGGGAATTATTTTTTACTTTTCTTCGGACATGACGATACATGTTGTTTTTTACGGTTTTTTTATTTTTAGGTTTTTAATGTATCGCTCAACAAACTTGATAATTTAGCATTCCGTCCGGCCAGCCGGCTGTCCGTATGCGTTTTTCAGGAGCAATTAATGCATTACTTGCAGAACTTGGTACACAGATATAACAGAACCTCAGTCACTACCCTATTGAATTTCAAGTCAGTAGGGCAACTCTGGGTTAGAGGTCACAACGATTTCGAAATTTTTTAAAGAGAGACTTTTAGCATGCGACACATGATTACAGGTCACTGTTTGACCAGCATTAAAAATTTACAGCTAGTTTGTTACGAATTAGTACATTACGAATTCCTGCTTTAAGGCTTAAAATTAAGGCCCTTAACTTCCTGATGCAGCAGTTTTACAGCGTGTATGCTGTGCAACACATGATTCTAGGGCACCTTGTTGTACACTATATGATTTTAAGTCAGTTTTTTATCAGGATTTCTATACCATTTACAGCCGGTTTGTTAAAATTCGGTAGATTCCTACAAAAATTATAAATATTTTATTATATTGGTGAAATAAGTTATTACGGAATTACGTATTGCTTGAATGACCAGCATTACTTTTCCAGTTTGCACAACTGGTGCAGCGCCATCGTTAACCTTCTTCTTATCTGCCTCAAAACGTCCAAGTGAATTGTTAATTAATGACGTTGGTATATAACTTTCAGTGGGTGACATTTTGCTTACTGTGGGTTCACCAATTTCCACAGGAAAATATTAAGTAAAAATAGCGGGTGAGGGGGTTGGGTCATGCCAACCCCCTCACCCAATAATTTATCATATGGCTGTTTATCGTTTGCGGATAGCAGCTGGTTTTCTGATAGGTTTGGGATGTATCCGTGGTGCTGGATGCTATTCTTAGGATGGAAAGTTTTGCCCATATTTCTCTATATTATTTTAGCTGGTACAAGCTTGTAATAATTTCTGTAGTAATTTGGCAAATATACCAGATAGTGTAAAATGCTGCGAGTTTAGTGGAAGATTACTTTGTGAAATATGGCCTGATTAAATACTGGAACAATGGCTACAACGGATAAATTCATGCTAATGAATAATAATGACCAGCAACAAATATAAGATTTGGCGTAGAGGTTTACATGCTCAAAAGAAAATAACGTTTTATTACGCAAGCGCAGCATTTGACAAGGAAACGAAAACAAATTTTTAACATAACAACATTACTGATGCAACATCAAACTATTGGAATGAATACATGGAAAATAGGTTCACTCTGAACTAAACTAGCCTCCCCTTCTCTGTCTTTGGGCAAAATCTAGTGTAACCATCAAACACATCTATTGTCTATTATATTTTCATATAACTGTTTATAACCATATAAAACAAACTCAAGAACGTATTTCTAGTCGTCGGACAATTCCCTTTTGAATAGATTTTTTCACAAACATCATGTTATACTAAGATTTTACGTATTTTGGAATAATCAACATTCTTTGATTTTTTGAAGCAACAACAACAGAGGCAACAAGAGTCCCAATTTGAGACTTAGAGCATGCAAAATAAACCAATTAAGGCTTGAAAGGTCCTTTATACTTAAAGTTTCAAAGTATATCAATGCACATAAGTAGTAAATTATCGCTTATCTGAGCCCCTTTCACCGATAACATGGAAGGTGTAATTAGCCCCAAAAAATGCAACAGGTAAGATGCACAAAAACTGCAACAAAGAAAAAAACTTTGCTGTAGCTTGATGCCACCCTTTGCTTTCACATGCTACAACATGAATTTCTGCTGTCATCTGCTCCTTCAACATGCATTTTTCATGCACAATTCTCATGGAAAGTATAAGCAATAAGCTCAAGATCTCCCTATGATCCTACATATAAAGATTTCTGTACAGATACCATGCTAATGTGAACTTTGAAAATTGTGAATCAACTTACTGTTTTTCTACCGTCATTAGTCTCATCATCCACAATGAGAAAGACAGTAGTTTTTCCGTGTGGTGTTTATAGTCTGTGGAGAAGTAGACTCTACTTGAACGACCGTCATTTCCGTCGTCTCTCCATATTCAAGATCCACTATACATGATTAGATCATATGCAAAAAAGATGCTCATTGATGCTGAAAGAAGTTCATATATATACGGTTTCCTAAAAAAAACTAGCATTTCTTCGGCATACCTTGATCCACTTTTCCACCCTGCCCAACCGCAGGGAGCTCGCTCGTTTTGTAAAAGGGCGTGGATGAAACAGTAGCATCAGTAAAACCAGAAAAATCTTCTGGACTTGTGCCGACGGGCGATTGACCCAATTCCTCCATTTCTAAAGTAGAAGGAATGGTTGTTGAAGCAGATTGTTTAGTGGCATAAACAATCTCTGTTTCTTGAGTTGCTGTAGAGGTTGTCTCTATGAAACTAGGGGCTGAAGAATATTGCGATACAAATTCCTTCGCTGTAACCACCGGTTCTGTTGATGAACCAAATTCGGTAGAAGCAACAGTTTCTATTAATGTTGATGGTAAATCTTCTTTTAAAAGACCAACATTTTCTTCAGTATCATTACTAACAATTGGTTGTTCACCGTATGTTATTGTAGGTATGGTTTGCGTTTGGACATGGACTCCATTCATTCCTTCTAGAGGGAACTGCGTCAGCGGAGAAAATCAAAAGGAAAGTGTCACAGAAAAATAGACATGTTTCCAAACCAATTCGTGAGAAAAATCAGGTACCTCAAAGTCACCAGATTTCACACTGGACTCCGCCAATGGTCAACACAGGAAATCAATTTCAGAACGATCGACCAAACACGCAGTTTACTCAAGTAAAAGTTCCGAATTTCAATGGAAACCACACTCATCGTCTCAATGGAAACCACACTCATCGTTATAATCATCAAAAGCCAAGATTCACCCCTCCAGCGCAAAGGTTTCCTGCTTCGGCTCAAGTAACAACAAACTCGAGAACGGTTTATCCTCCAAGGACCCATCGTTTCCCGCAAGCACTTCATAACCATCCAGGTTATATTCCAGTTCCAGAAAATAATAGCTTCAAACCCCCTCGAAGGTTTAATCATGGGACCATAAACAATGTTCAAGGGTGGAAAGGAAACAATCAACCTTCCTACAACAATTACTCAAATAGACAGGAAGAGCAAGTGCAAAAACAGGCCCAATCCAACCATCAGGATAATCAACTTCTACCAACGAATTCTAAACCATCAGACCAGCCGGTTTCAAGCACACTTATAAATGGTCTCGATTGACAATCCGAAAGTTACAAAGTCAAGTTCTCAGGTAAAAAGAGTAATAAGAATAGAAGATTCCATAACATAAAAAAGATTTTTGGAATTGACACTCATTGTTCTAGTAAGACAAACAAGTTTCTGTTAGAATTGTATTTACAAGGTAAATCCAATGATAGAGTGCCTAATCTCAGTTCTCAAAAAACAATCCCATTAAAGTTTCAAGCTATTTTAATGATGGGGTTAAAATTTTGTGTAGTTAAAAATCCAAGTTTTAATAGGCTAAAAAGCTGCATTATAGAATCTATATGTAAAATTTCATGGCGTATACACTTTTTAGCTAACCCTTCAGAGAAAGCAAAATCCAACTTTTTTATAAATTGCACAAAGGATTGGCGCCAACTCTGTAGAAAAAACGGAAAAGAATGCCATATAACTGACGATCTATTTAATGTGAATGAACTTTTGAACAACTGTAAATCCTTCTTTGGTAAATATTCATTTCCAGACAGTAAGTTATTTATGAATTTGATTAACGAATTTAACCAATTTTGTGTTGCTCATGATATAATGATTATCGAAGCTGATAAAAATGCAGGAATATGCATTGTTAATGTAAAAGATTACAATAATGAAGTTTATAGACAATTAAACGATATTAACACCTATCATCCTTCAACTTTAGCTAGTTTTGAGTTGGATATGATAAGATTTCATGACAAGCCTAACTGCTTTGATAAAAAGCTACCTGAAAGTTACTCGTTAAAACGTTTTAGACTTCCATTCAACAAGCCTGCACATTTTTACATCTTACCAAAGGTACATAAGCCATTTACTACATTTCCCAAAGGCAGGCCAATTTCGAGTACATTTCATAAAAATAATAAGTATGTGTCTAGATTCTTGGAATTAGTACTAAAACCGTGTATTTATGAAGTTGAGGATCTAATTGTAGACACGCAGCATTTTCTACTTTTACTGCAAACTGTTAAGCTTGACAAAAATAGAAAATATAAGCTAGTTACTATTGACGTTGAGGCATTATATCCTAGTCTTATGATTTCGGACTGCAAAAAACATTGTTCAGAATCATATATAAATAATAAGCATCTTGACAAAGAATTCAATTTTACAGAACAAGAAATTCTTGAACTACTAAGCCTCAGTTTGGACTATAGTTACGTTGCCTATGACGGTAATATCTATTTCCAATATAAAGGAATAGAAATGGGCAACGCCGCGTCAGTTGCGGTAGCAAATATAACTGTATTTAAAGAATTGAAATCCCTATTTCAGAATGAGAATGCAATAGTTTTCAATAAGCGGTTTTTGGATGACATTTTCATTATACTGGTTGTTACAGATATAGTAAGCGTAGACAACTGGATTAGGGATAAACTTGTACATAGGTACTTAAAATTTACTTTTGAACATCATGAGAAATCTGTAAATTTTCTAGATGTAACTGTAACACTTAATTCCAATAATACTCTGTGCACAGAAATTTACAAGAAACCTATGTCCAAGCATGTCTATCTGCACGCCAATTCAGATCAACCCAGTCATCTAAAAAATTCATTATTCTACTCAGAAGGCTTAAGAGTAATACGGTTATGTAGCGACTTTAACAAGCGTTTATTCTGCTTAGTAGATTTATATTATAAATTCTTGTCTCGTGGGTACTCAAATACCTTACTGCAGGACACTTTCAACAAGTTAATCTATACTAGTAGGATGTCTGCTTTGGCACCTAAAAAACATTTACTAATCTCGTATTTGTCTATTCATAATCCAGAGCTCTTAAGAAACTACCAAATAAATCAGGAGGGAAATAATATCCCTCTTACTTTACAGAATACCAAGAACGTATACTGCATTTTCCCTTTCTACAAATGTGTATCAATGTATAAAAGCAACATAGCAAATATTATTAAGTTAAATTTAGAAAAACACTGTTCTTCACATTACTTAAAATACACCAAAGAATTGTCAATATCTATAGTATTTTCACGAACAAAGGACATTAGAGAAATGCTAAAAGGTAAATAATATATAACTGTGTATCAACACTTCATACTCAGGGATGAGTAAATCCCAGCATTTTAATAAATCCCATCCCAGTGGGAAAAAGGTTTTTCCCGGGAAAAAGTCCAAAATGTCCAAAAGTGCCTTAAATACACTGGTAAATGAGATATTGTACACATTCAATTTGTATCACTTTGCCCCATTTAAAAGGCTCTTTATGAACGAAAATTAAAGCTAACCCTTAAATTAAAAGGTTTTAGGCAGCTGACTGCAGAAAATCGCCCAGCTTGGCATTGTAAACAGCAGCTCAGTATTATTAGTAGTGTACTAGAAAATATAATATGCTCATCATTAATGGAAGTAAATTCCACCGGCACAAACACAACAATTTACGATTGGCATGTTGACATCATCATGTCAATGTCAATGTCAATTTACATGTCAATGTCATGACATGTAAAAGAGATGCATGAAGTCAACCAACAACCAGGATTTGAAACAAGGTATCTCGGAATGACTGGGATAGACAGGACAGGGACAACGGTGGTGGTGGGGAGTGGTAAATTTTACACCAAGCCTAGTACCAATCGACCTTTAACGAATGACCAGATTTGGGAAATTGTGACCAATTGTACGGGAATTAGCTAACTGCTTTGAATTTTTAGATTTTACAACATGTCAAGGTCTCCAGCTACGTTCATTATCGGCGAGTGTGCCTTGAATTAAAATGGGCCTTGATTCCATGTTCCACTCTAATGAATGATAGCATTCGTTAAATGCACTTCTTGTCATGTGATAGTCATGCTCATGCCTCGTGTTCAGTACGAGTTTGTTGGGAACTGATTGATTTTTTAGTTAATCTCGCTAATCAAATCACTCCGACTCTGACACAGACTTCTCTGGCAAAAGAACACAGATTTGTCTGGCACTGGCACAGCATTTCCCGGTGTCGACTGATGTTTTATAGCATGCAAATTGTATGCTAACTAATTTATTATTTTTTGATGACGTTCTCCTTTATTTCCTTCACCTTTAATGAGTTTAAAACTGCTGTTGCTTATTTTGTTAAAATTATTTTACCGCTTCCTTAAATATAACAGTGTTCTGCTCATTATGCCTCTTTTGGACTTTTGGACACTTGGATAGGGTAGGGTGGTATTTACCACCAATGTCAAGTGTATAATACCGTATTTTACCGGTAAAAACCGGGAAATGGGAAAAAGACTTTATCCCACCTTCTCATTCCTGTTCATACTATTTGTACTTGTAAGTCAAAAGCAATGTTACTGACGGAGTAGAAAATGAATGGTAGCTTCCATTCATGCTTCACATTCCAGCTCAGCAGCATGTTTTACGCTGTAAGAGATGGTTCAATTTTCTTTTGACAAAGTCACTAAATAAAATTTTTTATAAAAAAATGTTTAGTTGGTAAGCAATTACTGTATAACCGATTAATTGAATTTTTGTACTGGCTGATATTTATTTATTTAAAATGTTATAAAAATAATAAGTTTGTAATAATTTTTATGGACATTTTTATTAATATTTCATAGCTGCCTGATGAAGCTATTTGTGAAACGCGTTGCGGCCTAATAAAGTGACGAATTTTAAAGTTTGACGTTGGTCTACCCTGTGTAGTTCTTTTATTAAGTTACTGGTCTACTTTCCTCTTGTACTTTTTCGTGAGCGCTTAACAGCTCTGTTTCTTAAGTTGTTGTAAAGGCTGTCTCTATGAAAGTAGAGACTGTGGAATATTGCGATACAAATTCCTTCGTTGTAACCACCGGTTACAACCAATTTCGGTAGAAGCAACAGTTTCTATTAATGTTGATGGTAAATCTTCTTTTAGAAGACCAACATTTTCGTCAGCATCATTACTAAAATTTGCTTGTTCACCATATGCTATTGTAGGTATGGTTTGCGGGTGGACATTTAATGGAGGCAAAGTTACTGGTGTACTTTCTTCATGTATATTTTCGGGAGCGCTTAACGGTTTTCGTTTTTGAATAATTTTAATAGCCACTATACAATCTGCTGCTCTTTTCGCTTGAAAAACAACGTTTTAAAACTTGAGGATCCTATCAACACATTGAGATGACCCATCCTTTTGCACTATGAAAACACAGTCTTTTGTATTCGTACAAGTTGCGCAGGTATCGGAGTCAATGCATGCGTGAGCCGCAGCTAAACCAACGTAAAATATTATGTAAAACTTCATTGCACTTTCTATAAAACTGTGTAATAATTGACAAATGCTTTTAGTTTGGTACAAATTACAGTTCAGTTCAGAATGTATTCAAATTCTGACGGAAATGCGTTGTTAAGTTACAAATAAAAATCAGTAGCAAACTTTTCAAATATTATCCAATGTTTTGTTGTGACTGAGTATGAGTATTTTTCTTAAATCGTCGTAAATTACAGCATCAGGGTAGGTTTCATTCAAGCCATAGCGCCTATCCTGCTCGAAGGGGATCTTCACGATCTTAGGCTCGCCAGACTCCATCGTTTGGACTTCGAAAGTAAGTTCTGAAATTAATTCAACCATATTGTATTTAATAATTATTTCAACTTCTAATTAAAAATAGTTGTAGCTTACATTTTAAAGTCGTAGATATTTTAGCCATTACTAATATTTTCTGTAGGTACATACTAAGTAAAAAAATATTTAACTTACCAGATTCCATTGTTGCGTTTTTTGTTGAAAGTTTGGATTGTGTAGAATTGTAAGTTAAGATCGTTTATACAAACGGTTTTTTAAAGATTGGATCTTAATAAACGTTCAAACGAACGCTTAAATGATGTGTGTTGTGATTTTAAAAAAATTAGTGTGAAGTTCTGACGAACTGTTTTTTGTTGAAAATGAAAATATTGTAATTTGAAAGTTTTAACTTTGTTCTAAAAAACGAATTTGTGGAATAAAAATGTAATTTGGTTGGTGAAGTCGAACGGATTTGAAAGGTTTTTTAGAATGTGGATTGAGTGAATAGTAAAGGTGAAAAGACAGCAAGAGAATAAATCCAAAATCTGCTTGTGTCCTATTTATAGGCGCAAAAGAACGCTATCATTCGAGCAAACAAAGCTATATTCACAAGTTTTTCACCTGCGGAGAAGGGGAAGTTTTACTCTCGTGAGTCACTCATTTCTATTTCCTCTGCAACGTTTTCCTCTTCCGTGCCAAGCAAGCAGATGTTTCCAAAAGCTTTCGTTTTAATTCCATGTGGCCCTAGGAGCCAACGAGAAGTACTGAACGAAGAGAGAGCAAGTTTTGTTGTCGTTACTTTATGAATCATCTGATTTAGTCTCCGCAGCATAGTCATTTTTACTCGTTTTTGTCGTCCGTTGAACAAAGCATCTTTATACGCTTGATGATTTAAATGTTTTGCTACTACTCCACGCGTTATGCCCTTACATTTTAATTTGCTTTCTTCATCCATTAATAATGAGTAGCATTTCTTTTTAATAATGCACACTTCATAAATTTGACGCCCAGCCACTTCACTCTTCCAGGAACCTTCTTTATTTTTTAAAATTTCATTATATAAAGGATGAGATGAAGGCAAAAATGACAAGTCCACGATTGGTTGTCCATTAATTTTTAGGTTTGGCAAATGGGAAATTGCATTTTCGTAAGTCGTATTAACAGCAAACAAAAATGAATCCGTGTCAAAGTACTTAACGGAAAATTTCAAACTGTTTTCTTCAAAAAACTTCCGGAAAGTGTAAACTGTCAAATACAAATGTGCTTTTGCTCGCTCTAGTATAGTAGAACTAACCAAGAGATGGTTTCGCACTACAATACGGCTAGTTGCTTGTTCTAGTAGTGCCAGATTACTGGATATAATGTTTAGGCCTTTGAAAAGAGGACTCGCTATAAGCCGGATAGCATCGGTCTTTGATTTCACAATTTTCACCGAGAGAAAGTCTTCAATCCTTAAAGCTGAGAATCCGTACGTGCTGTTACAGATCACCTATGTAGTAAAGTGTGATGATGTCATCATGATTTATTTCAAGATAAATACTGCACCTATTGCATAATAGCTAAAATAGATGGATAGATAGCCGTAATAAATACAACACATACCTTATAATATGCCTTTAAAGCTTCATCTGAAGTTTCTTTACGTTTCTCTGTAACCTCTTTAATGAATGGCTTCATCCAATTACTTTGGCGGTATCGTATAATCTGGGAAATTGTTTGCACCTGGATCCCACCAATTCCAATTAAAACTTTCAGCATAAATGAATGCAATGTGTAGTCTTTTTTTGGGAAGAGATTCAATGATAACTGGGGTTGGTTAAATTGAGAAATGTAGCTTCTTCCAGCGTCATCAGTAAAGTTTCTTTGAAATGATGACGCGTCATTTGCATTAATAATTACTTTCTCCGGCATTGGTGGTAACTCATCCCAGAAATCGTGCATTGAGGGATCAACACAAAAATCTCCAGTAAGTAGGTAACCAAAATCTCCAGTGTCATCACATGTCATTATGTCAAATGCCTGTGTCTCCGATTCACTAAGAATCTCGTATCCCCCATAAGGAACCTAAAATATCAGTTTATGTATCCACTAAGGTAATAAAAAGAAAGTGTACAACATCATGTATCTTACCTTATTAAGCATAGCGTGCCCATACATGTTACATGCATCAAAGTAAAGTAGAGTACATAATTCCTCCGTGGGTTCAAAGTTCGGGTGATCAGGTTGATTTGACTTTGCAAATCTGTCCGCATAACCTACAACCCCACCCCTGACCGAATTACGAACGGTAACATATAGTCCTCCCTCACTATAGTGGCTGGTCTCGGGCGACATAATATATGGCCAGTATAGAGTATGGACACTAAAGCGTATAGTGGCTTAGGACAGTATAGCTTATAGTGGCCGTGACCAGTATAAAGTATAGCGACATATGACAGTATGACCTAATTGTGACATAACACATTAATAAATGCAAGCTTGACTTTCTTAATGACAAGAATCCCTACAGTTTTAACTATAATAACTGTAACTTAATTGAATATAGAAACCTCCCTCAGAATTAGAGTTGCTTTGTTGAAAGCAAATCATTGTTTTCAAGATCTGAATGCAAACCATCGTCACCGAAGGAGCAATTAACAAACTGCTTCAGCTGATCAATGATGCGAAGTGCCACAGGATTTGAAAGTAAATTTGCCTTAGCCACTTTATTGTCAATTAAAGAACAAACTTAACTAAAATTCGTAGCTGACACCAGTTAAAAAAGCAAATTCCTCTAAAAAACAAGCTGATATTTATCACACTATAAAAACAATGGCACACATTCTCGTTTATGTATTGCTGTGCATAATACATATCGCGACTGGCGCTGAAAATGCGTACACATTTGAAAAATTTCTGTGGAATGGCCACTATTAAGCATGTTTTAGCCCCTTAGTGCTCTAAAAATCACGCCAGTATAGTGCTGTGGCCACTATAACGCCAGCCACTACAAGCCTACCTTTTTGCATATACTTTACATTAATAAAATCGCGGCGACATGTCATACAGCCACTATTAACAGGCTGCCAGTATAACCAGCGCCACTATAGTTAGGGTCGACTGTATCTGGTTTGAACTAATATATTCAAGTGGCATTTCCGAAGACGCCAAACACAATCTAAACGCGAGACTTGGTGCGCTAAGATAGGAAAAGCATTCTGCGTTGTAAAACTGAAAAGTTAAACGCCTATGATTTGAGAAAACATCTGAGAGTAAAACAGTGTCTACCAAACAGTACAATTGTAAATATTCTGCCAAATTACGACAATTAAAAATGTGGTAAACATTGTTGGCGTCATTCCATTGCTCTTGTGTAATATTTGAGTCTGTAAGGCTGTCGTAAAAATGACTTCTTTCTGGTAGATTTTCCATGGGTGTAAATAGATTTTTTTGGTTAAGTGATCATAACACAGGTATTGTTTGGACATTAATGTTGGTAAATGTTCCTCATAATTTTGGAAAG